>CM041783.1:38428114-38727445 GCA_023374045.1 Limonium bicolor
TGTTTTTGATTTGGCCAAGTGAGCTAGGAATTACAACAGGTCAAGATGGTGTTTGTTGGTACTATTGCAAATCGTGAATGGAAGGGAAGAAGAGAGCTTGAGGACGTGGGAATTGAGGAGGGAAGGAAGAGAATGAAGATAAGTTCTACTTTGAAGATATTAAGTAGTTAAAGTAAATAGTATTCTACTTACTACTTTAGTTAGCTTATTTATTTGTACTTGCAAGGTGGTGACTCACCTCACCAAAAACCGGCCCCCAATAGTTTTACCTAGGGGGTTAGTCTTTGTTGACCCATTTAATTACTTATAAAAACATATTATGTTACAAACTAGTTTATTAAAGTTACTATTCACTAAAACAAGGCACATAGATGTGAAATTTTTGATTTCCCATTGATATAGACTTCCAAATGTGATACTATATAGTACACATGTTAATTAAAGAGTAATGATGGACATTTAGCCATTCAAAACTCATTTACAAGACAATTTTTCAAAAACGTGCTTTAAGACTCCTTAAAGCACTTTTTGTGTGTTTAACTTGTTTTCAAGCTTGGTTTTCTTTGGTAATTGATTTAATATGTTCATTAAAATATTTATAAGGTATAGGTATGACCATTAGGTCTTATACAAATTTATCCCAAGCTTAGAGCACATTTTTGCTCTTATTGACTTTAAGGTATATTGTTGTGTTTTGTTTGGTTTAACTGTCTACAAAAGTTTCCTAAGGACTTAATTAGCCTTATTAAATCGTAATTGAATATTATTAAGTCTTGGTAGGCTCTTTGGCTCCTAACCAAGTTCACTCCAAGCTTAGAGCATGTTTTTGCTCAAACAGTATCTTGGTGCTTTATTGCATTTTACTATGGTTTAAATTGTTCACTGATGTTTTCTAAGGCACTTTTTAGCCTTTACATACCATAGTTTAAATGTTTAAACCACATATCAAGGTTTGGGGTATTTCAGTGTCCGTGGAATTTTGCCCGGACAAGAAATTAAAGTGGCCGAGGATATTTGACCGGACAACAAATGAGGTGCAACTACGCCGACCGTCTTCCCCAATTTTCTTCGACGCATGCAAACATATCTATCTACCCCATCAGCAATATCATGCGCCGGCTCACTCCTCCTTAAATTCCTCACGCGTGTTCCAGTTCTGTCTTCTTCCTCTTCCTTTCTTCTATATAAACACACTGCACTTCAACCAAAAACATACATTCCACCACTAGAACTCAACACTCCGAATCACTCATTTCACATACAAATTCCTACGTACATTCTCCACTCTTCTTTCTCTTCATTTCTCCATTCACCATCCGCACCTCCACAACACCGTATTATTATTACGTCCAACCTCTGACTGACTTATTACTAGTTAATATGTCAGGCTAAGGAGGATTACTCCGGGCGAAGGTTTAGTTGTAGTTTGTTTAATTATGTAATCTATATTTCTACCGGTTAAATTAAATACAGTTTGTTACGATTAAAGTTTACCTCTCGCCTTTTTAATAAATTTCATGAATTTATTAAAAAGCTTTACAAAGTCTATTTTGATCAGACCAGTGATAAATAGACAGGTTAATTAATCGATAAATCTGTGGAAAACTTATTTTGATTAATTAAGTTAGTATTTTCAGATGCAAAATATAATTCCTCGCACTTAATCCGTTTACATGTGTTTTGCTCAAATCTAGATTAGACTGAGCATTTTCTGGTAAACGAGTCCTTTTGAGTCTATGATTTAGTCCTTAAGATTAAACACCCCTACTTCTTACTTCACAACTAACTGAAATCGCAGCGGAAATAAACGACTAAACAATAACTAAACGCTTTGGTGCTACAATGCCGTCAACCACCCACGTGGTTAACAAGGCAGAATAAATACAAGTGTATCGGTCTGATGATCAGACTCCCGAGCATAGAACTAAAACCATTAATACATCATATACAATACCGAGTATTTAAATACATTCCTTCACTGTAAACTGTCAATATCCCACCATAGTAGTTTCAACGGAATCAAAATACAATGCCACGGGAGCACAGGCGCATCCCGGGCTCAACATCCAAAATAAACCAAAATACAACTGCAGCCTAGATCCTACAGCCACTCTGCTTCCTCGATCCTCATCCTACATTAAAAATATGGAGCCCCCGAGGGGGTCAGCAACCCTTGGCTGGTATGGTTAACGCGCAGCCCATCGGCTACCGGGATACGCACAACTAATTGTCATGATAACATGGCATTCATTTTAAACATATCATAACATACATAATATGTGGCATAGCATCAATAGTGCATAGCACAACATCACATACACAGTGGATACTCTTTCCACAATAACAAACCAAGAAGGTTAAACAACAAGAGCCTAGAGAGATGGTTCACCCTCATGTTAAGCTCGTTACACACACTCATTACCGTTCTGTTATTCGAACGAGTAACTTAAGTCACAGATGGTTCGGATATAGTGACCCGAACACACCACACAAACACATGTTCAAACTAAACCGATCATAAGTCAGAATAGGTAAGCTTTGGAGGAAGCTAGCGGGAGATCGAACGCCAAATTAAGGAGAACAATCTTAACAGCATAAGAGTCGAATCTGATTCAGATATCTACTCTTAACTTACATGCATGACCGGACAACCGGATTCCTCACTTCCCAGTTAGCACTTGCTAGAAGTTCACGGTGGAACTTAACAAACAATTCACTACAAGTGGTAAGTCAAGTTAGGCACACACAAGGGAAATGAGTCACATCATAACATCACAATAATATGAACAACGGTAAACTCATTACATGATTAAGTCTTACAACGTCATAACACACAGAAACAAACAACACACAAGCGGTGTAAACCGGTAGGCAACAGACTACAAGAAAACCATACCTTGGTCGATTGATTTCCACCGTAGGTCACTCCTATAATGATTAATAACGTCGGTTAATTATTTATTTAACTTCAAACTTACTAAATGTTTAACATGATTGTATGACATGTTTTTTAATGCCCAACTAATCCTTCATTACCTTCATTATACCCTAGGGGGATAACTACATTTGTCACATTCTTTACTGTTTTTTTTTTATAAATTTTGGTCTGTCCGACCCACAACTGGGTCGGACCCTTCCAGTGATTTTCGGGTTTGGAAAAACTTAACTTGTCCGACCCATGTCCGACCCAACCATCTGGGTCGGACCATTCCAGAGATTTCATCGCCCTTTTACATACACGTCGACCCATGTCCGACTCACTCGACTGGGTCGGACCATTACAAAACTTTCACCGCCTTACCAAACAACTATGTCCGACCCATGTCCGACTCACTCGACTGGGTCGGACCATTCCAGAACATTTACCGTCCACCAAAACATGACCGTCTGACCCATGTCCGACCCAAGTCCTCTGGGTCGGACCGTTCCAGAACCATTTACTGACGTCTAATAGAGGTTGTCCGACCCAAACTTGGGTCGGACCCCTGGGTCGGACGCCATCAAAACTTGCCCAAACTTTGTCAAATCTTCACCAAACTTCTCCTAAAGCCTCCTAATGTTTCCTAACATCATTTAGTACCCTCAAATCCTCATGCAACATTCATAAATTCATTATCTATCTTCTTAACACTTACTCATTCCATACCGAAATTCCTAACACTTATGTTATTTTCTCCTTGGTTCACTAAGTGGTGTTTCATACCTATGATAACCACTATGCCAATAATGTTTCATCACCCCTACTACATCATCTCCCAAACATCTTTTCTTCCTAAAAAATTTCTTAAACATCTTTACAAGTTTTTAGCTTCTCATATAACAATCCACCTCATCCCTTTTTCACCAACAATACACAAGTCCTAAATACAATCTCATCAAGAATCTTGAAATGTCCCAAAGCATTCTTTTGCATTCTAAATCCTCTAGAACATCACCTAAGCCCTTTTTACATCTTTAAACACCTTAATGCATGTTTCTTTCACTAGAAAAACACTTAACCATTCTAAACATTTCTTAACTTATCAAACTCATTTTAAACCCTTAAAACTTCTTGTTTATTCCCTAAATTTTGACATGACCACTCCTAGAACATTACTAAACCAAAACACATTGTTTTCACCATCAAAAAACCAAGAACACTAGAAATCCATCAAACACTTTCTATACACAAACTTCACACATATAGCACTACATCACAATATAGTGCATAATTTAAATTGCATGGCACTTAGGCCCTTAAATAACATGGCTCTTAGGCCCTTAAGATGCATAAATCATAAACACTGAATTTCCACAATATATTGCCTTTGACCTGCAAATACACTCAACAACACATATGCCTTTTACTAAGCCCTTAAGATCATTCTTCTAAGTCACTTCCCATAGGCTCCTTAGATCATTTTCTTAAGTAATACAAGCTCATTTCTCCTAAGACTTTAAACCACATAGGTTAGCACATTTACCACTTTTCCCTCACAACTTCTTTTTTGTTTCCTTGTTTAAATCGGCTAGGTATTTGATTCCTTGTCAACTACTAAACAATATACAAACATTAAAATGAGTATACAAGCTCCAAGCTTAAACTCATTGTAAACCCTAGGTTTACATTGTTTCAAAACACTAATGTAATTGTTTTACCTTGGTCTTTGAAGAGAGTTTGAATATCTATCAAGAGAGGACTCCACCTAGTCCATGAAAGGTTGGAATGAAGCTAGAACAAAGTCACGCAAAGAGCACCATTAATGGGCATTTTCGGTCAAGGTAAAAACATGGAGGAAACATGATTTTTCTTTGAGATTCCTTACCTAGAAGCAATGGAGAGTAATAATATGTAGAAATGTAAGCTCAAGCTCCTTCAATGGTGGAACTCCATGGCACCGAAATGGGGCTCTTGAAGTTTTGAGAAGATAGGAATGAAGAGCTTGATGAGAAGAAGAGAATGGTGGTGTTTGTTTTTGATTTGGCTAAGTGAGCTAGACTTTACAAGAGGTCAAAGATGGAGATGGTGGTGTGTACTATTGCAAACCGTAGAATAGAATGAAGAAGAGAGGGTTGAAGAGAGCTTGGAACCGTGGGAATGCAAGGAATAAAGGAGAATGAAGGTAACTTGCTTTTAGAAGATATTTGTAGTTATAAAGTAAATAGTACTTTAGTTAGTCATCTTTATTTACTTAAACATATTAACAAGAGAGTGGTGAGTCACCACACTTAAGGAAAACTGTCCCCCAATAGTACTTAGGGGTATTATAGTCTTTATTTGTCAATTTAATTACTTATACAAACTATGTTAAAACTAGCTTATTAAAATCATTATTCATAAAAACAAGGCACATAGAAGTGAAATTTTTGATTTCCCATTGATATAGACTTCCAAATGTGATACTATATAGTACACATGTTAATTAAAGAGTATGATGGACATTTAGCCATTCGAAACATTTACAAGACCATTTTTTCGAAAATGTGCTTTAAGACTCCTTAAAGCACATTTTGTGTTAACTTGTTTTCAAGCTTGGTTTCTTTGGTAATTGGTTTAATATGTTCATTAGTATATAAATAAGGTCTTGGTAAGGTCAGAGGTCTACCCAAGCTTATCCAAAGATTAGAGCACATTGTATCATAATTGATAGATGTTGTAATAAGTGAATAGAGTGGAGAACGAACCACTGCACTAAGAGTGGGGATACCTCTCGATGCTGTGAAACCACTAGAGCGGTAGTTATGTGAACCAAGCTCAAGAAATATGTTAAGGATGGACAAGATTATTATTATTTGAGAGCAGTTAGTTTAGTAGTATGTGTGTATAAAGTGAAGCACCGAGCTAAGTAACGCCGGTTTGTGACTCGAGTGATCAACGCTCAAAGAGTATTCAGTAGTCATCCAAAAGATGACAAACCATAATACGAGTGATGTAAGTATATGTGTGGAAGTTATGTGACAGTAAATACCATGTAAGTTAGTGTATACAATAAGCACGGTGCGCAGTAAGCGACCGTTGTATAAGTGTTGTTAAATAATGATATGGCAGATAAGACCAGTTATGAGTTAAACTCAGTGGAGATGCAGGTAAGTGATGTTAAACAGACTGGGCAATAAGCCAGTGGTAGGTAAGATGTGATGAGGAACTCAGTGTGAATCCATGGCGAATCGCATAAGAGATTTACTGTCAAGAGTTTACGCCTCTGCACTCTGTATGACTGAGTGTTTTGGTATTGCACTTGCACAGTAATGATCGAGTGGGATAGCTAGGAATTGGGAACATGTTAATTGTGGAGCAATAATGTTATAATGGCCGATGCATAGGAAATGCAAAGACATACCATGAAAAAGTACTTGTACAAAACCAAATGTGGAGACATGATTAATAGCAAGTGACTACAGTAGCACTAACTGCCAAATATCGGTATGGAATATACCCCAAATGTTGTAAATAGCTGAGAGAGCACTACACACTAGGTAGTAGCTCAATCTCAACCGACAGTAAGTCGGAAGGGAAAAGTCAATCATTGTGAAATACATAGCTGTATACACAGTAAATGTTATGGAAGTGGATAGAAAGTTTATAACTCACCGAATCGCTAACGGTAAGAGATACCACGCATCGGTTGAGAAACCATTATTACCAAGATAAGGTAATAATGGGAGATGTACAATACAGTAAGAATAACAAATGGGGCAATTAAGCTCTACAGTTATTAGAGTTTCGCTAGCAGAAACTAGTGAGCCAGTGATTCAAGTGTTGAATGTACATGGTGAACAAGAGTGAATGGCTAATTATTAACGCCTAGAAGCCTAACAGGCCAGAATCGAAACCAACTAAGAGTTTAAACAAACTCCAATGAGAATTCTTGGTTTAGGAACTAAACCGCCAATATGGTTAAGATCCTCTAATCAGAATCCATTGTGTAATAGACCACGTGGAAGTTAAAACACTTCACGACGGCAGAACATTTTAAGCCAATGTTTAGTGTTGATTACGTGGGCGTAATCCCTTTTAAGGGGGGTAGAGCGCAAAACCACTTAGTGTGTATTACCGTACAAGTGTACGTGATTTATGTTGTGCATAGCACAAAATAAATTGTTTTGATGATTGGTGTGTGTGTTATGTAAACATACACATTCATTCATGGTTTAATTGTGGTAATTGCGCACAGAAGATGCGAATACCATTGTGATAAGTGTGTTGCTTGTTAACAATTGTGTGTGATAATACAAGTGTGGGGAGTAGAGAAAATCCTGGGGAACAAAAACCTGGCAGTGTATAAATGTGAAACTGATGTGTGGTATTTTGATAAAATATATGTGTATATATATACAATATAGTGATTCATGAAAGGTATGAAACCGACATAGAACCTAGTGAGAATGAGATTCCGTAGGTAACAATATTAAAGTGAATGGAAATAACTGATAGACGAAGTTCTATCTCTTGGAGATGTATGATCATGATAAAATGATAAAAGAAGAGAAAATTGGAAATGAGTGATTTATTTGATGCTTGAAAATGAAGGGAGTGGAACTTGATTTGTATGCGACAAGGGCCGAAACAAATTGGGGTGGAAGGATAGTTCGACACTGATGCTGATCACATTGGGGTTCGAATGATTTGGATCTCCCCTTAAGTGGTCAAATAACCACGCTAAGAAAAGAAGCAAGAGCATAAGATGGACTTGGAGTCGTATGTGTTTTCAAAAGGATTTTGAATTGGTATTTATAAATGTCGATAGATATTTACATAATTAAGTTTCTCTTACTTAACCTCACAAGAAAAAAAATTCAAATTTAAGTGATTGTTTTGATCTCCCAAAGGCACGGGGACGGAAGGTGTCCATCGCGACCGGGTTCTGCGGGATCACAGTGTATATAAAGATATTTTTGATTGTTTCATGCTATGACATGTTGTGTGGTATGTGTAATAGATATTATTTTGACCTTGAGTTCCAGAAGTGTATGTTACCAAGACCTATGAGTCTAAATGTTGTTGTGTTTCATAGACCTATGTGTCTAAAGGCTGTTGTTATCAAGACCTATGTGTCTAAATGTGTTATGTTACCCAAGACCAGAGAGTCTAAGGGTTGTTATGTGTGTAAATGTTGTTAAGATAACCGGACCATTGAGTCCGAGGTTATCATGTGAATATGTTATGTTATGTATGATGTGAATGTGTTACCCCCACCATTAAGTCGAGGTTGTGATGAAAAATATTTTGGTTATGGAAGTTTATTTCCAAGTGATTCCTACGTTCTAATCCAAATGATGTGTGGGAAGTGTGAACTTCGAGGACGAAGTTCTTTTAAGGGGGTAGATTGAAATACCCCAAACCTTGATATGTGGTTTAAACATTTAAACTATGGTATGTAAAGGCTAAAAAGTGCCTTAGAAAACATCAGTGAACAATTTAAACCATAGTAAAAATGCAATAAAGCACCAAGATACAATTTGAGCGAAAATGCCCTAAGCTTGGAGTGAACTTGGTTTTGACCCAAAGAGCCTACCAAGACTTAATAATATTCAATTACGATTTAATAAGGCTAATTAAGTCCTTAGGAAACTTTGTTAGACAGTTAAACCAAACACACAAGAATATACCTTAAAGTCAATAAGAGCAAAATGTGCTCTAAGCTTGGGATAAATTTGTATAAGACCTAATGGTCATACCTATACCTTATAAATGTTAATGAACATATTAAATCAACTACCAAGAAAACCAAGCTTGAAAACAAGTTAAAACAAAAACAGTGCTTTAAGGAGTCTTAAAGCACGTTTTGAAAAATTGTCTTGTAAATGAGCTTTGAATGGCTAAATGTCCATCATTACTCTTTAATTAACATGTGTACTATATAGTATCACATTTGGAAGTCTATATCAATGGGAAATCAAAAATTTCACATCTATGTGCCTTGTTTTAGTGAATAGTAACTTTAATAAACTAGTTTGTAACATATGTTGTTATAAGTAATTAAATGGGTCAACAAAGACTAAAACACCCCTAGGTAACTATTGGGGGCCGGTTTGTGAGGTGAGTCACCACCTTGCAAGTAACAAATAAATAAGCTAACTAAAGTAGTAAAGTAGAATACTGTTTACTTTAACTACTTAATATCTTCAAAGTAGAACTTATCTTCATTCTCTTCCTTCCCTCCTCAATTACCACGTCCTCAAGCTCTCTTCTTCCCTTCCATTCACGATTTGCAATAGTACCAAACAAAACACCATCTTTGACCTCTTGTAATTCCTAGCTCACTTGGCCAAATCAAAAACAAACACCACCATTCTCTTTGTCTCATCAAGCTCTTCCTTCCTATCTTCTTAAAATTCCAAGAGCCCCATTTCGGTGCCATGGAGTTCCACCATTGAAGGAGCTTGAGCCTATATTTCTACATATTATTGATCTCCTTTGCTTCTAGGTAAGGAATCTCAAAGAAAAATAATGTTTCCTCCATGTTTGTATGATGTCTGAAAATTCACCTCACAATGGTGTCTTTACCTTGCTTGTTTTAGCCTCATTTGAATCTTCCAAGGGCTTGGTGGAGTCCTCTCTTGATACATATCCAAGCTCTCTTTCCATTCCAAGGTAAAACAATCATTTTAACCTAAAGATGATATATGTAACTAGGGTTTACAATGAGATGAAGCTTAAAGCTTGTATACTCATTATATAATTTGTACATTGTTTAGAAGTTGACAGACAACCAAACATCCTTACCGGTTTTACAAGGAAACAAGAAAGAAGTTTGTGAGGAAAAAGAGGTAAACAAACTATTTCAATGTAGTTTAAATGCCTTAGGAAAATGAGCTTGATTTGCTTAATAAAATACCTAAGGAGCCAATGGCAAATGAGCTAGTAAAATGCTCTCAAGGAGTTTATTAAGGGCATATGTATTGTTGGGTGTATTTGCAGGTCAAAGACATTATTTATGTGGGAAATTCAGTGTTTAAGGTTTTGTTATTTAAGGGCCTAAGAGCCATGTTATTTAAGGGCCCAAGTGCCAAGCAATTAAGTTTATGCACTATATTGTGATGTAGTGTAAAGTTGGTGAAGTTTGTGTATGAGAAAGTTCTTGGTGGACTTAAGTGTTCTTGAATGAAATAAGGTAAAAACCTAAGTGTTTGGATGTAAGAATATACAAGAGAAACTATGGCAAAATTTGGAAAATGTATAAGAAGTTCTAAGTGTTTAAATGAGTTTTGGTGAACTAGGAAGTGTTAAGGGTGAACAAGTGTTTTACTAAGGGAAGAAAGCATGTATTAAGGTGATTTAGAGTGAAACAAGGATTTATGTATTATCTTGGAAGTTCTAGGAATTCAATATGTGTTTTTTGTGGATGTATTAAAGTCTTGGAGAAGTTTGTTTAAGTTTAGGGAAGTTTATGTACAAGGAGGAAATGATGTTTAGGTAAGATGTGAAAAGGAGATTTAGTTGGCAAGAAAAGGTTTGAGAGATGATGTTAAGGTGTAGAGGAAACACCTTGGTATAGTGGTCATTATAGGTGAAATACCACATAGAAATCTTAAGGAGAAAACATTCCAAGTGCTAGGAATTTTGTAAGAAATTTGTGGATGATAAGATGGTTTTGGTGAGTGATTTAAAGAGTTTAGCACATGGCTAAAGTTGTGTTTGATGTGCCAAATGATGTTAGAACACATTAGGAGGCTTAAGGAGAAGTTTGGAGAAATTTTGACAAAGTTTGGACAACTTCTGATGTTGTCCGACCCAGTGGTCCGACCCAGGGTGGGTCGGACAGCCCTGCTAATTCAATCGTTGGAGTTTCTGGAATGGTCTGAGCCAGAGGTCTTGGGTCGGACGTGGGTCGGACAGGTGTATTCGAAGACGGTAACAGTCTCTGGAATGGTCCGACCCAGTTGTGGTCGGGGACGGTGGGTCGGACGGCCCAAAGTATGTGAAAAAAAACTAAGTGTGGTTTAAGTAGTAAACCCTAGTGAGTTATAATGACAATTTAGAAGGGCAAAAGTTGTATTAAATGTAAAGGTAAAACAAGTTAAAATGTAAAGTTATGTAACTATGTTAACGGGGAAAGTTATAAGCATTAGACTTTAAACAATCATGTTACCCCGATGTTAATAAAAATACATGTAATGTTATCAGTTGTTCGAGAATTGCTCGAGGAACATAAGTGGACATGATAAAGTGGACTCCGGTGACAGGTATGGTTTTGTTGCAACCTGTGTCCTACCGGATTACACCAGCTTGTATGCCAATGTGTTTTTCTGTGTGTTTGCCACGTTATAAGATAAATCATGAAATGAATTTACAGTCGTTATTGTTGAGGTATGTTTACGTGCCGATACTGGTAACCTCGAATGCGCTTGAAGGGCTAGTTAACCACTATTAGGTAAACGTAAGAGAACGGTATCCGGTGATAACGTTTCCGACCTAAGGAACGTTCTAACCACGGCTATGCGTTAGTTAGTTATGTGATGTTTGTGTGTGATGTTTGTGTGTGAATGTATGACTCTCCCTTCCCTTCTGTGTGTCTAACAAGACTTAACCCAATGATGTGATTGTTTAATTAAGTTCAATGTTGAACTTCTAACAAGTGCTAACGGGGGAAGTGAAGAGTCCGGTCTGTTCCGGCCACGCGTGTGAGTATGGGGGTCGTTGTCATATCAGTTCGATCCTCTCTTTATGTTATGGTTGTTTTCCAATTTGGTTTCCAACCTTCCCTTTAGCTTAACCAAGGCTATTTTACTAACTCACGTCGGGCCACAGGGGCATACTATGTTATGTTTGTTCGGTGTGCTTGGATCACTATATCCGAGACACCTTGTGTTAAGTTATCCGTTCATTTAATGAGACGGTAACGAGTTATGTAATGAGCTTATCATGAGACTGGCAACATTCTCTAGGCTACAAGTGAACTGACTATGTTGGGGCCGGTTCATAAAAGGAACCGTACCTGTTATGTTGTACTGTTGTTATGATGCAATATTTATTGCGATGTTCTTATGTGCAGTTGAAACGTGAAAGGTGTTGACATGTGTTGTTATGTGATGAATGTTATATGTTGTAAAATGTGGAGTATGGGGATCATGGAGATGAATCTCAGTTTTTGATAAGAGGCGTTTAAGGATAACCCGGTTAATGGGTAGTTGTTGTCTATTAAGGAAGTAGCTCCATTAGAGGAGTAACACTCTAGGGGTAATGAATACCATGAGTGACCTATCAAGTATGGATATGTTAACTGTTTGTCGAGCCCATTGAGGCGGAATGATTCGTGTTGTTTGTTAAGTTACATGCATGATTTAAGTATAATCAACCGCATGTTAAGACGACAATTAGTTGTGCGTGGTCCGGTAGCATGCGGGCTGCGGGATTACCAAACCAGCAAAGTGCTGAGCCCCTTGGGGCCACCCTTTCTCTTTTTTCCTATTTCAGGTATAAAGAGCTGGAAGCCGTTCGAGAGTAGGACGGGGTAGTCGTTGTACATGGGTAATCATTCAAGTTGTATATATACAGTAGGTGTAGTAAGACCGAAATTGTTATCGGCATCAGTTTGTAAATACTCGGTACAGTTGGAAGGTATGTGTATGTTTTGTTGTTAATGGAAAGGGAAAATAATGTGTAGTTGCTCGGGAATCTAGTCCATCAGACCGGTACAATGTTTATGTAGTAGCCTTGTTAGCCACGTGGGTGGTTAACGGCGTGTAACACCAACGAGTTAAGTAATGTGAGGTAGTATATTTTCCGCTGCAGAATGTTGTTATGTGTTTGTTGTTGGATGGGGTGTTACAGACACATTTCTTCCTTGCTTCCCGTCCGTGCTTATTTCCACGGACAACATGTCCTTGTTTTGTTCTTGTCCGCCCTTATTTGCACGGACGTGCCACGGACTCCTTCATCTCTTGTCCGGCCTTTTCTTCTCGGACAACACACACACATGGCCGGCCTTATTTGGGCAGACGTCACTCAGTGTTGTCCGGTCTTTTTTCCACGAACGTGACCCGGACGGCTCTAACACATCGATCCGTGTCACGTCCGGCCTTTTATCCCCGGACGTGACCCGGACGTGTGTATTTGACTTGTTTACTTCTGCGAACTTTGACCGGCTCTACATTCTCCGTTTGGACTCAGTTTTTTGACCCATTTGCGCCTACGCGTTCGTCTCTTCGTCTACTTCGCTCCTAGCTTGGTTTTCCTCATGTTTAACCATTAAATCTGTAAGATAACCAATAAAAATAAACTAGAGGAAAACTAAGCAAAGTGGAGAAATGAGCAGGAAAAGTGCTAATATAATATATGAAATACACCCATAAAACATGCTCATTTGGACACTTATCACACCCCCACACCCACACTTATCTTTTTGCTTGTCCTCAAGTAAAACTATGTACCCAAGTAAATAGGAAATGCTCAATATTAACAAATATTATTATGAAGGGTATGATAAGGAGGTGAACAGTTCATGATCTTTAACTTTTTTAGGAGTGTGATCCATCAACTGCTGGTGGCATAGGTGTGCTCAAGGTAAAATAAAATTAGAGTTTCGGGGTATGATCCAAGGTGTTTCAATACTTCTTAGTTTAGGTGACTCTGAGAACTTTTACCATGGCCAACACCTCTCAAGAATGGGCATTGAGGAGAAAACAAAAGGAAAAATAGATTTATGCATTTGTTTCACTTTTGCATAAGGGATGAGAAGATAAGCAGAGAGATTTAAACATTTTAAGCACAGAATGTCTTTGAAAAGGGCTCTCCCCCACACTTAAGCTCAAGCAATGCCCTCATTGTGTAGATAGAATTAAATTAACAGGGCATAGCAAAAGGGAATATGAAGTATCAGTAGGGAAAGAGTGTACTCCCCAAAGTTCGCAGAGTGTGTAGAGCTCCCCCTCACTTGAGTGCAGCTGTAGAATTACATGAGATTTACCTGTAAAGATATTCTACACAGCCAGAAGAACTCAAGTAAAACCCGAATTTTTTATAAATATAAAAGGGAAATATAGTACAAAAGAGAAAACAAAATACAATAAAATCAAAGGCAAAGTATAGGTAGTGGGTTGCCTCCCACCAAGCTGCCCGGGTTTAACGTCTCTAGCTAGACACATGTTCTTCATTATGTATGTGCGGAGTTGTGAGTCGGGTCACCACAACTTGGTATAGTCAAGCTGCGTAGCTGCTTGAGTTTGTATTGAACTTTCCACGGGAGAGATTTTTTCTTCGATAGTGCCGGTTTCGAAACTGGAGTAAAAGTGTCATGCTGTTCCTGGACAAGATAAATTCTAAATAAGTCAGTTGAAATATCAGAAGGAGAAGTATACCTTTTAAGACGGGCTCCATTAACTTTGAAAGTTTCGCTCTTTTTGTTTTGTAGTTCAAAGGCACCATATGAGGTCACACTAACAATCCGGAAAGGACCAGCCTAATGAGATTTGAGTTTCCCAGGGAAAAGCCTTAATCTTGAGTTATAGAGGACAACCAAATCACCAACTTCGAAGTCTCTCTTGAGTATCAGCTTGTCATGGAACTTCTTGGTTCGTTCCTTATAAATTTTAGCATTTTGGTAAGCCTGATCTCTTAGCGCTTCTAACTCAGAGAGTTGCAATTTCCTTTTCTCTCCCGCAGTAGTCATTCAAAATTTAAGGCCTTGATCGCCCAATAAGCCTTGTGCTCAAGCTCCATAGGGAGATGACATGCCTTCCCATAGACCAATTTAAAAGGCGACATACCGATGGGGGTTTTATATGCTGTACGATAGGCCCAAAGAGCATCATCCAATTTTAAAGCCCAATCTTTTCTGGAGGAGTGCACCGTCTTTTGGAGTATCCATTTTAACTCCATATTGGACACTTATGCTTGCCCATTTGTCTGGGGATGGTAAGCAAGGGCAACTTTGTGGTGTACCCCATACTTAGTCATTAATGCATCAATGCTTTGATTGCAGAAGTGTGTGCCTCCATCACTTATAATGGCTCTAGGGACTCCAAAGCGGGTAAAGACATATTTCTTTAAGAATTATACCACTGTCTTTGAATCAGCATGTAGGCAAGGAATTGCTTCAACCCATTTGGATACGTAGTCTACTGCCACCAGAATATATTGGAATCCTTGTGAAGAGGGGAATGGTCCCATGAAATCTATTCCCCAGCAGTCAAAAAGTTTGACCTCTAAAATGCCTTGTTGAGGCATCTCATGTCGCCTTAAAGCATTTCCCATGCGTTGACAACTATCACAAGTGGCCACAAAGGCTTGGCAATCTTTATGTAGAGTTGGCCAATAAAATCCGGATTCCAGAACTTTGGCTGTCGTCCTATGAGATCCATGATGGCCTCCAGCTTCCTTTGAATGGCAAAACTCTAGAACACTGGGTACTTCATCATCTGGGAGACACCTGCGGATTAAACCATCTGCACAAACTCGAAAGAGATAAGGGTCTTCCCAGATATAATGCTTAGCGTCAGATAAAAACTTCTTCTTTTGAGCATAGGAAAAATCACGAGGTACCACCCCATAAACAAGAAAATTGGCTAGGTCAGCATACCAAGGGTCGTGCACCGTACGTAAAACAAAAACAGTCTCATCCGGAAAATATTCATGAATTAGTACACCATCGTCAAGAACTACCAACCTAGACAGATGGTCAGCCACAACATATAACTTACCACTCTTATCCCTAACTTCAATGTCAAATTCCTGTAACAAGAGAATCCAATGAAGCAAGCGTGGTTTGGCCTCTTTCTTAGTGAACAAATATTTAAGAGCAGAGTGGTCTGTGTGAATAATCACTGTACTTCCCCATAAATATGATCTGAATTTGTCTAAGGAGAATACCACTACTAGGAGCTCTTTCTCGGTGGTTGTGTAAATCCTTTGGGCATTATCCAGAGTTTTGCTCACATAAGCAATAACTCGTAGAATATTTTCTTTTCTTTGGCACAGAGCCGCCCCTACTGCAAAATCATTGGCATCACACATAATCTCAAAGGGTAATGACCAGTCAGGTGAAATAACAATGGGGGCGGCTACCAATTTTTGTTTAATCAAGTCAAAAGCAGATATGCAATCATCTGAAATAACAAACGGGGCTTCTTTCAGAAGCAGATCAGTTAACGGTTTTGCAATTTTAGAAAAATCCTGAATAAACCATCTATAAAATCTTGCATGCCCTAAGAAGGCTCTCACTTCTTTCACACAAGTAGGTTTTGGCAATTTCTTAATTACCTCTACCTTGGCTTGATCGAGCTCAATCCCCTTAGCAGATATTATGTGATCGAGCACAATCCCATCCTTGACCACGAAGTGGCACTTCTCCCAGTTGAGGACTAGATTTGTCTCCTCACATCGGCCAAGAATTTGATCAAGTTGCGCCAAACAAACATCAAAACTAGATCCATAGATAGAAAAATCATCCATGAATACCTCAATGCTTTGCTCGATGAAGTCTGCGAAGATCGCCTGCATACAACGCTGAAAGGTGGCAAGAGCATTGCACAGTCCAAAGGGCATTCTTCTATACGCAAAGGTACCATAAGGACAAGTGAAAGTTGTCTTATCTTGATCCTCTGGCGCAATAGGAATCTGGAAGTTCCCTGAAAAACCGTCTAAGAAACAATAATACTCCTGTCCTGCCAATCTTTCTAGCATCTGATCGATAAAAGGTAGAGGGAAGTGATCCTTCCTGGTTGTAGAGTTCAAGCGCCTATAATCTATGCACATGTGCCCACCAGTAATTTTTCTTTGAGGAACCGTCTCTCCTTTGTCATCTATTACAGCTTCAATTCCTCCCTTTTTGGAACAACTTGAACAGGACTTACCCATGGACTGTCAGAGATAGGATAAATGATGTTCGCGTCTAGGAGTTTAAGAACTTCTTTCTTAACCACCTCCTTCAGGTTTGGGTTTAGCCGACGTTGGGGTTGCCTGATAGACTTGTAGTTTTCCTCCATATAAATGTGGTGTGTGCAATAGGAGGGGTCAATTCCTTTTATATCAGCAATAGTCCACCCGATCGCTGTTTTGTGTTTCTTCAATACCTCAAGTAACCTCGTTTCCTCCCCGAAATTCAGAGAAGAGGAAATAATGACAGGCAAATGGTCATTTTCAGCTAAAAAGGCATACTTGAGTTTAGAAGGTAGCTCCTTAAGCTCGAGCTCTGGTGGCTGTTCTATTGATGGAATTGATTTTTGAGGCTTTCTGTCAAGTCTTTCGATTGGTGGTCGGTAGGCTTGATAACCTGCCCTTCCTTTCTCCAGACGCCAGCATGGCGTTAACTTCCGGGTCCTCCACTTTTTCTTCTAGAGAAGTAACTAATACTTGCTCTAGTGGTTCAATTTCAGCTTTCGGGAAGGAAGATAGGGAATACATGTCTTCATCCGTAACAAAATCGCCTTCCTCCTCATCATCATCTATTAATCCCACTGTCTTAGCGTGAGGAGAAAAGTTTGAGCTTTTCTTCATCATTTTCTGCATATCGAATTCGATCTTTTCATCCTCTATCTCAAAGTGATTTTTCCATCGTGGACATCTATAATGGCTTTGGCAGTACTTAGAAACGGTCGTCCTAAAATCAGGGGAACCTCAACATTGTCGTCCATTTTTAAAATGACGAAGTCAGCTGGAAAGATAAAGCGAGCCACTCCAACTACCAGATCTCGGGCTATTCCCATTGGCTTGATTTCTGATCTGTCAGCTAGTTGTAGTTTGAATGGAACCGGTTGCATCTCCCCTCCTCTTACTTTCAATGTAACACCCCAACCGTTAATCTCGTCATTACCTCTTATGTTACTAATTATCCTACTCACGCAGCGGAACTCTAATTACAACGAGGGGTGAAACAACGCCGTTAGCCACCCATGTGGCTAACCAGGCCTTTCTTACATACCATAACGGTCTGATGAACTGGAACAACCGAGTAGTTCATACAAATACAATACTCAATTCATACCTCTACTATACCGAGTCTACAATATACGGATGCCGATAACATACTCGGACTTACACCTCATTCAAACGCATAAGTAATTACAATCTAACTACCCATGCTCACAGCAGTCCCCGTCCTACTCTCTCGAACGGTGGTCAGCTTCAAGTACCTGCACACTAAAAACGTTCCCCCTAGGGGGTCAGCTTACGCTGCGCATGAAATTCGCATATACCGCGTGCTAACCGCGGTACGCCGACTACTTTGGGTCGGATATACATGGAGTTCATTTTAATCAAACAACATGCATCATGGCAATACAATATATATGTATATCACACAAGGAATCTACATCCAATCACGGAACACGATTCCTAACTAACATAACAATGTTGTTAGTGGTAACTGGTTACTCTTAGGCATTGAGGGTTATTCCTCACTATGCCTTGTTTACTTATTCGATACCTCACCCGCTCTCTCGGGTTACTTATTCGTATACACACCCATTCTCTTGGGCTACTCATTCTTATACTTACCCATTCTCTCGGGTTACCCATACATATACTCACCCCTTTCTCTCGGGTTATTTATACTCATTATCTCACCCACACTCTTGGGTTATTCATACTCAAGCTCTTGTAGATTCTCGAGACACTACAGGTCTCCTACGTCACGCTTGTTACTCTCTTTACATACTTAAGCCAAAACTCATGGCTCTCTAGCATAGTCTTACTTCCCCGGTTTCGACCCTACTCTGGGTCTAGCATGGTGGGAAGGTTCAACTAGCTCACGGAACTCTCTCTTAGTTCCTATCTCTTTTACTTAGGTCCGACTACTCTCGGACTACTCTCGTCCCATACACTCCTCTCTCGGAGTTATAATAATATCATGTATATTAGTCTAGAAGCATCATTCTCGATGTTTCTAATGACTTTGGGAACTTTACTTAAATTCGGGTAATCTTAGGTTTAAGGGTTACCCTCACAATCATATGCTTATACATTCGGATATTTTCTTATACCGGGTAAAATCCTCATATAAGAGGTCGACCGTATCTCAAGGGAGTCACATAGTCCCTTAGGTCTCTTTTACCTTTCTTATATGTTCTCATCATTGGACTAACTTCAATCCTCTCGATGGAGGTTCATTTATCTCTCCACTCATATTTATTTCGTGGATCGTTTCAATAAGGTTTTCTAACCGTTATCGGGTATTTACTCAACCCGTACATCTCCTCACATTCTAGGGAGTTCATATGTTTACGATATCGTTATACTTTAATCGATAGTTTATGTGTGTTTGCATATTTCCATTGCTTATGAGACTACCCGTACTACGGGTTATTAGTCAATCAATACTCACTATGAGTCGGTCTAGGCACTCTGTTAGACCACACCGGCATACAAGTATGTTAGCTCATACAACATACATCAAGGCATACATAATCAAACAAGGGATTATTTTCATGCTTTAATCTTGATTAAGCCGGCACACAAACACACAAATCAGAGTAACTCGGTTAGCATACGGGGCATGAGAAAATCATACCTTTCACCGGGGTTTTTACTTTTACCGTGTCATCTCCCACCAAGCTCGGGTCACGCACGGTTCTCTGATAATGTTTCAAACATTATTGTTAATACTAAGATCATACGGAACATGATTAAATGTTATTCCCGTAGTTACCCCGTTATCCCGTTATCTTGGTTTCACTCTTGTTCATTTGAGTTCTCACTTCTCAAACACTTCCAACACTTTCTTACACTTCTTAAGGCCTTTACATGTTACCAAACACGGCCTTAACATCTTATAACATCATTAACATTCAAACCCCCATCATTTAAACCCTTAAAACACTCTCTGTAGGTTTCTGGGGGTGGTCCGGGACTTGTCCTTACCCTAAGTCCCGGACCAACTGAAGATACAACTCTCGGCTCAATTTTGCTATGGTCCGGGACTTTGTCCCTATCCCAAGTCCCGGACCAACATGTATGCACTCTCGACTAATAAAAGGGGTGGTCCGGGTCCTTGTCCATGGACTAGGTCCCGGACCCTGCTAAAACCTGCAACATACATCATTTTTCAACCCCAATTCAATCCTTAATCCACACCCAATCTTTCCCTAATCTTTCCACAAGATTCCTACATGATTAATCACCTTAAAACATGCTCTAAACCTCTTCAAATCATGGGTTAAACCTTACACAAATTCTTGCTCCAAATCACATTTCTTTCATTCTCATTCCTACACTAATGCACACTTGCGCATTCTCAAACCTCTCTTGGCACTTGCATCTTGTTCTCTCTTAATTTACCAACCCAAACTTCCAAGATAATGCACACCTCATACCAAGTTCCAAAACTCACTCTTAAAGCCTTAAATCTCCTTTGTTTTCTAGAAACTCCTAAGGCACTTACACAACCTCTTTTGCTACAGATTTTTGCACATCTCACCACAATCATCCTCTCATATTCTTGGGTGATCATTTACCCAATTCAAACTCCAACAACACCTAGCTAACCCTAGGTTATTCTCCACACAAAACATCACTTAAACCACTTAGGTTTCCACATAAATTTTGCCATAACTTGGCTACTTCTACAACATTGCCCAAAACTCATACCACCATTTAAATCATCCTAAAACTAGCCAAACCACAAGGGTTCTATCAGCACTCAATATTTTTCCTCATTAATCAAGCAAAACTCATTAAGCACCATAAAGCATAATTCATCATATACATAGCTCCCAAAACAAGCATTAACTCACAAAGGCTTTTCTACTTGCATTATTTCTAAGCAAGCACTTATCACCACAACTCAAGTGGGGTTCATTCATTTTATTAACCATTCCCTTCCCAAATCCTAATATATAGGATTCCACTAAGATAGGTTTCTTACCTTAAATTTTCTTAAGTTTCCTTTTATTTCTCTTCTCCTCTTCTCCCCTCTTCTTCCTTCAAGATCGGCCAAGGCAATTCATTTGCCCATTTCTCTAGCCACATTCAAATTGCAAAATAAGCACCAAGAGCTCCCTTAGGCTCACCAAATAAACTAAAATTCACAAGGATGCTTAAAGCACCAAATTAGGTTTTACCTTTGGAATTTCTTGAATGGTTTTCAACTCTTGAATCTTAAGAGGGACTCCCACCACCATTAAAGCTTGGAGAATATCTCAAACAAGGAAGAAAAGCTAGTCATTACCAAAAGCCAAAATCGGCCAAGGTGAGAAAATGGAGAAACATGACTTTTTCATGGATATTTTTACCTTGCTAGAAAGGGGAAGCTTCAAGCTTCAAGATTATGTGCTTTTCTCCTCAAATGGGCAACACCCATGAAAATGAAACTCAACCTTTTTGAGTTTTGAAAAGAGGGAAGTGTAGGGTTTGATGAGAGGAGTTCAAATATACAATTATTTTTCAATTCGGAGCAAGGATGAAGCTTGGGCAAGGAGAAGAAGGTGGAGAAGCCATGTTTGGAGCTTCCATGTCGCACAGCACCAGAGAGGGAGGAAGGGAATCGTGGAGAAGGAAAAGAAAGAAGAAGGAGGGAAAGTGAGAGGAAAGAGAGTGAGAGAATACTTTTATGTTTTTACTTTTTACTTTTCTCTCTCCTCCTTTTTTCTTTCTTTCTTTATTTGCTAACTAATAACATGAGAGGGGGAGGCTTCTTATTTAATAAAACCGGCCCCCTCTATATTAGTAAGCTGGAGCGTTTTTCGTTTTCTTACAGAAAACGCTTGTTATTTTACCCGGTTTGGCACTATTCACTAACCGGGCCCGTTTTTCGGATTTTTCTCGTTTCTTTATTTTTAATGGCTATTAAGCTTCCATTAATACTTAATTATAGTTATATAATCAACTATAATTTTTACGGGTCCATTTGACCACTTAAAGTCACGTTTTCGGGTTTCTCGAAAAACGTGCTTTAAAACTCCGTTAGCGTTTTAATCCATTATTTGGATCCGTTTCCTTCGGGAATCATTCCCGTATACTTATTAGGCCTAACTAAGCCTTAGGAATCCATCTCGGACCCTCTCGAGATCATATATCTCTTATACTCATTTAACGCGCATTTTAGCGTTTTTTGCTTTTCAAGCGTTTTCTCTTTTCTTTTGGTTTTATTCTTTTTACCAATACTCTTTAGGCACCATTAGGCCTTTTAATTCATATTAGAGTAATTTAATCGCCATTTTTAGATCCGGGGTATTTCAATCTACCCCCCTTAGGAACTTTGTCCTCAAAGTTGATGAATCTAGATGGTTACTCTCATGGCATTCAATGCCAAGGTTATAGTACATGTATAACCCTACTGACTCCACAAGCCAGTCTCATTTCATACTACACATACCACACACATATCACAGCATGTATAGCAATCAAAAATACTCTTTTTACTCTCTCCATGGAATCGGTCCAAGACAAGAAGGCACTACAGTCCTCGAATCCATGTTGAGTGATATACTACTGATCCCTCAGGTACCGGTCACGTTGAACACTTACTCTTTCTGGTTCACGGCCGTTCATGACTACTGGGCACTTACTCTCTCTGGCCCACGGTCCCTTCGGTTCTGATCAAAACGTTACACATATACATATCCTCAGGCACTCTGGTTGACTCACTCAACACAGGAACATCTCAGGGTACTCTCCCCGTCCCGCTGCCTTTGGAAAAATCACACATGACACCGCCCCAACCGGTCACTTAGGACCGCCGCACGTACGGTGCAATGGTTTCAAAACTAATACACGCCCACCGTTCTACCGGTCATCAAGACTTAAGGCTCAGCCATCGGCGGGTGATAGCGGTTTCAAAACCAGTTTTTGTTTCCATCTTCATACTTGAAGAAATTCTTTTTCAAAATCTGTTTGAAAATTCTTTTTAAAACATCACACAACTCCAAATCCGGTTTATGGTAGTTGTATCCTTTCTTAGCGTGATTACTTGTGACCACTTAGGGAGCTTCAAGAATCATTCAACCCTGATGTGATCAGCATCAGTGTTGAACTATCCTTCCACCCCAATTTGTGTTCGGTTTCCCTTGATCGCTAGCAGATCAAGTTCCACCTCCCACGTCAATTTCAAACAATCAGATAGTCAAACATTTTCGTTTTCTATCTTTACTCTTTCTAGTCGTATTCATAAAACAATCTGTTTCAATTATCTTTATCATGGAACTTAAGTCATCCATTATTCTCTATTGTTTCACTTACCTTGCCTAGGCATTCCATACTTGTGGCCTCATTAGTCAAATTATTACTCAACTTAAAACATACAACATACAACTCCAAAGGATGGAACTCACTCCATCAATCATTCTCAAATAAAATCACCTAGGAACTCACTCCCTCTTAGGTTACACATCGGTTTCATGCCGATTCATACTCGTCATATCTCATGTATAATCTCAATAGACAATACTAAGGGATTCTCATTCCCTAGAGTCTCTCTACTCCTCTTTTCATAAATATTACATACTCGTTACTTGCATCACTCATGCACAATACTATACTTACACAATGAATGGGTACACATGAGTCCAAATCAAAACAATTTCTTTTGTGCTATGCACATAGTAGTTTACGACCATACGTAAAACATACTCTAAGCGGTTTCTCGCCCTACCCCCCTTAAAAGGGGTTACGCCCGCGTAACCAACCATATGTTATCACTGAACATTGGTTCATTAATTCGAGTATTATGAAGTGTTTTAACTTCAGTACGGTTAATTAACTCATAACCGGGTTTGGTTCTAGCCTCTAAGGCTTCAAGGGGTTTATGACATGGTATACTTAACCCTGAATCACGGTCCACAAGCTTCTGCTGCGTGACCTGATAACTAGAGCTTAATTCGCTCTTTGGTATTCTCCATGTATTTCAATCGTCGCTTGGTATCTCTTACCGTATGCGAATTCGATGAATTTTAGATTGTCTCTCCAGTTCTCTGGAAATCTACTTCGTATAACACTGTATACCTTTGTGATTATTCACTCATTTTTCCCGACTTGTTGTCGGTTGAGGTCAAGCTACTACTTAGCATGTAGTGCTTCCTCGTTTAATAGTGGCTCATGGATTATGTTTGTTTCTTGGTTCTGTGCCAGAGTTCTTCATTCATACTACTCTGCATTTTTCCACATATCGATCCTGGGCCCTGTGGGTTACTGCCCGTGCATCTTTGGCCAATGGCCGCACGGTTATCTCTCTAGATTCTCACTCAACAGGCTTCGTTGACATTTCTCAATTCCTGGCTCTCCCACTTGATCATTACTGCACAAGTGCAATACCAAAACACTCAGTCATACAGAGTGCAGAAGCGTAAACCCTTGACATAAATCTCTCATGAGATAGGAATGATCATGTCTTCTTTAACACATTTTCTCATCAGCTCCGTATCATTATCTGAATATACTCTTACAATGGTCGCTTGCTGCGTACCATGTTCTTACTCATTAAACAACATTTGTTTACATGGCATCCGCTACTACTTTAGCTTCTGCTCATGTACTCCCGCCATTTATACTATGGCTTGCCATTCACTTGGCTCAATGAAATACGTTATCTCTTAAAATCTCTCTGCGCACTTGCGCGCTGCTTACTCTGCAGTTCATATTGCACACATACAGTGTTTACTACTCAACTGATTACTCTACTATAGTTCATATACTCATTGGCAATATACACATGCTCAAGTTTTGCTACACCGCTCTAGCGGTTTCACATTACATACTTAGGTGGTAGCCTTTCTCTGGAGGATTCACGCAATTATCGCTCCATAGGCTCCACAATAACAAGTGGTGCTCCACAACACCCTTATGTCTTTATACATATGTTTTGCAACGTTTGATCTACGAATTGTAGTTTTCTATCGGCTTACAAGCCACCTTGCCTCGAGTCATGCTCCATGCGGGCCGTTTATATGGTTTTTGCTTCTCCGTATACCATTAAATGGTTGGAGGTATTACTGGGCTTTTCGTTAAATTGTCTCAACACACTTCCATACATGGAAGGCCCTTTTCTACTAGTATTAATTCATGCCCTCTAGCATTTTAGGGTATCCCGTGTTACGAGGGATCCCTTCGGGTTCTACCCGAGTGTTTGCTTAAACACTTGTGTTCTCAACACGATGTTTCGTTCAACTACTGTTGACTCCGGCACCCTTCTCGGATTGCTCCTGGGTGTTATGAGTAATGCCATTACATCTGGCTTGTACTCATGGTTATGTTCAGTTGTGACTTCGCCTTGCGGCTATGTCCTTGACTATCCCGTTTAGGGTTGTAATGTCTCCCATTATTGGGTAGATCCTTGGTACCTTCTAATACCTTCTGGGTTAGGTCATTATTCTCTTCAGAGGTATAAAGTGGGAATTCTATCCCGTTTATCGTACATTGATATTTTTTAGGCATTCGCCGTATTATTTACACTGGTATTCACCCAGTCATTATGTATTTCCTAACATATCCAATGTCTATACTAATACTCTGTGCTTCTCGCACTTCTAACGCTATGTCCTTAGATCCGTCATCTTACTGGATTCTTGACTCCCTTAACTTGGTAAGCTTCCTTGTGTTCTTCGATCATTCGAGATGTCCAACTGTCTTGGTTTGAATTGGCTCTTTCGTCCGTAGTATGGAGTGGGCTACTTCCCGTGTACCGTACTCTACTTGTATACATACATGGAGTATCTTATTGATACGTTACCACTACCCGACTAACTCATAATTGGTCTGTCAGGCCCGCAAGCTCCTTCGGAGTGCGGTCGTTCCATGTCTCGTTTGTATACCGTAGTGTCGGTCACGCCTAAGTGAAGTATTCTGTTGCCAACTCCTCTTATATCGTCCTATGATAACTTACCGTCATTCTCTGGTTTGGTTTAAAAATTCGGGGGTTTTTGGAAAATTTTATGTTCTGAAGAAGTTCAAGTTTTAAAAGTAAGTCTTCATGGCATTTCAATGCCGGCTGATTCTTACCAGTCCAGCTTCTTGCTGGCCGGTATGTTCTTTATACAGTGATAGGCTGTTAGGCCTTTTCAAGGTTTCATTTCAGAATTCTTAAGGTTCGTGTGCTATATTGGCTTCTCTTGCCGTCTTGGTACTTGCTAAGTACTTTTTATTGCAAAGGTTCCTCTTAATAATCCCGCTATTACTGCACTTGCCTGGCAAGTGCGCGGTACAGGTGGGTTTTGGGTTAACTCATACCGGTCACGGTATTGTTTACATTGTATTTGGTAGCCTCGTTGGCTCTTCCTTGATCCTTTAACTGGATAACTGCTCCTTAGAGCTGCTTCTCACTCATCTTGACATGACTGTCATTCATTTAGGCGCTTCCCCACTCTCGGAGTTCCTTAATTACTTAGTGCTTTGTTCTACCTCGTTGCTCGTTCCCATGTCTTTACTGTGGTTACCGAGGTTAAGTCATTTAGGCACTACTTCTGTAGTCCTATTCGGGTATATCCCGTAGTTATGCTCGTAGCTGTCTAAGCTGTGCCCGTTAGGTATTGCAACCTCTTCGGGTGTGGCAGGGTGGGTGTACCTACTCTTGACTAGATTCTTAGTCGGTTAGTGTACCGATGTTGGTATTACTTACTATGGCGGTCCGTAGACTGTGTCCCGGTTCCCGTTAGTTTCATAAGTCCGTCTTGTCGCACGGTTGGTGCTTCTTCTCACTGCTGCTCGACCAGCTGGTTCTCGCGACTGCTAAGCATGTCGCCCCAAGCTGCCACAATTCTGGTCTCCTTGGATTAGGATGTCTCGACCTTCCGTCATTGCATGCGTTTTGTCATTTCATTTGCGGGATCCGTCTCCGGGATTTCCGGTTCTCGGGATTTACCGCATGACAGGTTCTAGTTCATATTGAAATATTAAATACTGCCAGATTGGGTTTCCCCGTCTCTCTGGCGTTCTTCCCAGCTTCCAATACGGGGGTTGTGGAGGGCGGGTATGGTATTGTAGGTATCCAGATCATACTGGAAGTTCCTATCTAGCGCATCTCTCACGCTACCACTCAACCCTTAGCCCTAAGTTCTCTATTCCTAACTCGGTATTTCCTAAGCTCGGTATTTCCAGTCATCAGAGCGATACTTCGCTCTGATACCATTTTTGTAACACCCCAACCGTTAATCTCGTCATTACCTCTTAACTGTTACTAATTACTCCTACTCACGCAGCGGAACTCTAATTACAACGAGGGGTGAAACAACGCCGTTAGCCACCCATGTGGCTAACCAGGCCTTTCTTACATACCGTAACGGTCTGATGAACTGGAACAACCGAGTACTTCATACAAATACAATACTCAATTCATACTTACTATACCGAGTCTACAATATACGGATGCCGATAACATACTCGGACTTACACCTCATTCAAACGCATAAGTAATTACAATCTAACTACCCATGCTCACAGCAGTCCCCGTCCTACTCTCTCGAACGGTGGTCAGCTTCAAGTACCTGCACACTAAAAACGTTCCCCCTAGGGGGTCAGCTTACGCTGCGCATGAAATTCGCATATACCGCGTGCTAACCGCGGTACGCCGACTACTTTGGGTCGGATATACATGGAGTTCATTTTAATCAAACAACATGCATCATGGCAATACAATATATATGTATATCACACAAGGAATCTACATCCAATCACGGAACACGATTCCTAACTAACATAACAATGTTGTTAGTGGTAACTGGTTACTCTTAGGCATTGAGGGTTATTCCTCACTATGCCTTGTTTACTTATTCATACCTCACCCGCTCTCTCGGGTTACTTATTCGTATACACACCCATTCTCTTGGGCTACTCATTCTTATACTTACCCATTCTCTCGGGTTACTCATTCATATACTCACCCCTTTCTCTCGGGTTATTTATACTCATTATCTCACCCACACTCTTGGGTTATTCATACTCAAGCTCTTGTAGATTCTCGAGACACTACAGGTCTCCTACGTCACGCTTGTTACTCTCTTTACATACTTAAGCCAAAACTCATGGCTCTCTAGCATAGTCTTACTTCCCCGGTTTCGACCCTACTCTGGGTCTAGCATGGTGGGAAGGTTCAACTAGCTCACGGAACTCTCTCTTAGTTCCTATCTCTTTTACTTAGGTCCGACTACTCTCGGACTACTCTCGTTCCCATACACTCCTCTCTCGGAGTTATAATAATATCATGTATATTAGTCTAGAAGCATCATTCTCGATGTTTCTAATGACTTTGGGAACTTTACTTAAATTCGGGTAATCTTAGGTTTAAGGGTTACCCTCACAATCATATGCTTATACATTCGGATATTTTCTTATACCGGGTAAAATCCTCATATAAGAGGTCGACCGTATCTCAAGGGAGTCACATAGTCCCTTAGGTCTCTTTTACCTTTCTTATATGTTTCATCATTGGACTAACTTCAATCCTCTCGATGGAGGTTCATTTATCTCTCCACTCATATTTATTTCGTGGATTGTTTCAATAAGGTTTTCTAACCGTTATCGGGTATTTACTCAACCCGTACATCTCCTCACATTCTAGGGAGTTCATATGTTTACGTATCGTTATACTTTAATCGATAGTTTATGTGTGTTTGCATATTTCCATTGCTTATGAGACTACCCGTACACGGGTTATTAGTCAATCAATACTCACTATGAGTCGGTCTAGCACTCTGTTAGACCACACCGGCATACAAGTATGTTAGCTCATACAACATACATCAAGCATACATAATCAAACAAGGGATTATTTTCATGCTTTAATCTTGATTAAGCCGGCACACAAACACACAAATCAGAGTAACTCGGTTAGCATACGGGGCATGAGAAAATCATACCTTTCACCGGGGTTTTTACTTTTACCGTGTCATCTCACCAAGCTCGGGTCACGCACGGTTCTCTGATAATGTTTCAAACATTATTGTTAATACTAAGATCATACGGAACATATAAATGTTATTCCCGTAGTTACCCCGTTATCCCGTTATCTTGGTTTCACTCTTGTTCATTTGAGTTCTCACTTCTCAAACACTTCAACACTTTCTTACACTTCTTAGGGCCTTTACATGTCACCAAACAAGGCCTTAACATCTTATAACATCATTAACATTCAAACCCCCATCATTTAAACCCTTTAAAACACTCTCTGTAGGTTTCTGGGGGTGGTCCGGGACTTGTCCTTACCCTAAGTCCCGGACCAATTGATACAACTCTCTCTCGGCTCAATTTCTATGGTCCGGGACTTGTCCTATCCCAAGTCCCGGACCAACATGTTGTGCACTCTCGGCTAAAAATAGGGGGTGGTCCGGGTCCTTGTCCATGGACTAGGTCCCGGACCCTGCTAAAACCTGCAACATACATCATTTTTCAACCCCAATTCAATCCTTAATCCACACCCAATCTTTCCCTAATCTTTCCACAAGATTCCTACATGATTAATCACCTTAAAACATGCTCTAAACCTCTTCAAATCATGGGTTAAACCCTTACACAAATTCTTGCTCCAAATCACAATTTTTCATTCTCATTCCTACACTAATGCACACTTGTGCATTCTAACCTCTCTTGGCACTTGCATTATTGTTCTCTCTTATTTGACCAACCCAACTTCCAAGATAATGCACACCTCAACCAAGTTCCAAACTCCTCTTAAAGCCTTAAATCTCCTTTGTTTTCTAGAAACTCCTAAGGCACTTACACAACCTCTTTTGCTACAGATTTTTGCACATCTCACCACAATCATCCTCTCATATTCTTGGGTGATCATTTACCCAATTCAAACTCCAACACAGCTAACCCTAGGTTATTCTCCACACAAAACATCACTTAAACCACTTAGGTTTCCACATAAATTTTGCCATAACTTGGCTACTTCTACAACATTGCCCAAAACTCATACCACCATTTAAATCATCCTAAAACTAGCCAAACCTCAAGGGTTCTATCAGCACTCAATATTTTTCCTCATTAATCAAGCAAAACTCATTAAGTACCATAAAGCATAATTCATCATATACATAGCTCCCAAAACAAGCATTAACTCACAAAGGCTTTCTTACTTGCATTATTTCTAAGCAAGCACCTTATCACCACAACTCAAGTGGGGTTCATTCATTTTATTAACCCTTCCCAAATCCTAATGCATATAGGATTCCACTAAGATCGGTTTCTTACCTTAAAGTTTCTTAAGTTTCCTTTTATTTCTCTTCTCCTCTTCTCCCCTCTTCTTCCTTCAAAATCGGCCAAGGCAATTCATTTGCCCATTTCTCTAGCCACATTCAAATTGCAAAATAAGCACCAATGAGCTCCCTTAGGCTCACCAAATAAACTAAAATTCACAAGGATGCTTAAAGCACCAAATTAGGTTTTACCTTTGGAATTTCTTGAATGGTTTTCAACTCTTGAATCTTAAGAGGGACTCCCACCACCATTAAAGCTTGGAGAATATCTCAAACAAGGAAGAAAAGCTAGTCATTACCAAAAGCCAAAATCGGCCAAGGTGAGAAAATGGAGAAACATGACTTTTTCATGGATATTTTTACCTTGCTAGAAAGGGGAAGCTTCAAGCTTCAAGATTATGTGCTTTTCTCCTCAAATGGGCAACACCCATGAAAATGAAACTCAACCTTTTTGAGTTTTGAAAAGAGGGAAGTGTAGGGTTTGATGAGAGGAGTTCAAATATACAATTATTTTTCAATTCGGAGCAAGGATGAAGCTTGGGCAAGGAGAAGAAGGTGGAGAAGCCATGTTTGGAGCTTCCATGTCGCACAGCACCAGAGAGGGAGGAAGGGAATCGTGGAGGGAGAAGAAGAAGGGGTGAGAGGAGAGAGTGAGAGAATACTTTTATGTTTTTTTTTTTCTTTTCTCTCTCCTCCTTTACTTTCTTTCTTTATTTGCTAACTAATAAACATGAGAGGGGGAGGCTTCTTATTTAATAAACCGGCCCCCTCTATATTAGTAAGCTGGAGCGTTTTTCGTTTTCTTACAGAAAACGCTTGTTATTTTACCCGGTTTGGCACTATTCACAAACCGGGCCCGTTTTTCGGATTTTTCTCGTTTCTTTATTTTTAATGGCTATTAAGCTTCCATTAATACTTAATTATAGTTATATAATCAACTATAATTTTTACGGGTCCATTTGACCACTTAAAGTCACGTTTTCGGGTTTCCTCGAAAAAGTGCTTTAAAACTCCGTTAGCGTTTTAATCCATTATTTGGATCCGTTTCCTTCGGGAATCATTCCCGTATACTTATTAGGCCTAACTAAGCCTTAGGAATCCATCTCGGACCCTCTCGAGATCATATATCTCTTATACTCATTTAACGCGCATTTTAGCGTTTTTCGCTTTTCAAGCGTTTTCTCTTTTCTTTTGGTTTTATTCTTTTTACCAATACTCTTTAGGCACCATTAGGCCTTTTATAATCATATCAGAGTAATTTAATCGCCATTTTTAGATCCGGGGTATTTCATTCAAGAAGGTGGCGTAGGGCATGATATTTATACTGGCTCCTAGGTCGCATAAACCGCTTCCACATTCCACTCCACCTATAAAATACGGGATAAAGGATTTCCCGGATCTATTTGTTTGGGAGGGAGTTCGAAGAAGGCAGCAGCATTCCTCCGTGAGGTGAACTATTTCTTTTCCAGTTTTTTTCTTTTTCTTTGTTAAGAGATCCTTTAGAAACTTGGCGTAGTTGGGCATCTCTTACAAAGCATCGATTAGAGGGATGTCGAGGGTCAGTTTCTTGAAAATGCTCAAGAATTTGGAAAACTGTTCATCTAGGTGCTTCTTTTTCATCTTGTTGGGAAATGGGAGTTCACTGTTTTTAGGAGAGGAAGATGGAATGTCGATGGTTATTTGAGATGGAGAAGAAGTAGCAGGAATAGGAACTTGGATTTCTGGGGGAGTGCGGCTGGATTGGTTGTGTCTTCATCATTGATGCTGGCCTCTGCTTGATTTTCTTTTCCTTTTCTGGTAGCATGTTCTCTTCCACTCCTTAGGGAGATTGCACTCAAGTTTGTTGATTGGAATGTGCCATCTTCTACAAGGATTGAATTTGCTTGCTCTCTTGGATTGGGGTTAGTTTGTGAAGGGAGTTGACCAGGAGGTCTTTGTTGAGTTAGAAGCTGTTGTATTTGGGACTGCAAGGCTCTTTGGTCTTTGCAAAGGGCTGCGACCTCCTCTTGCGTGTCTCGGGACTTACCCATCATCGCTTTAAACATCTCTTGCATTTGGGACATTTCAGATTCAGGATTCGAAGGAGGTTGAGTCTGTCGGCTTGAAGAAGCATCATTGCCATAAGGCTGTTGCTGATACTGCCTTTGGCCTCCTCGAAAATTGGACTGAGGTTTGTAATTTTGAGATGGTTGTAGTGTATGTGGGTTTTGGATATTGTCGGTGTTTGAGTAGCGAAGATTGGGTTGCATGTTACGTTGCCAAGGTTGCCTCTACCCTGAATTGTTGGTGAGATAGTTTGCTTCCTCTGCTACTTTTAATTCTTGTAGTTGGGGGCATTGTTCATAATCATGAGGCCCACCACATTGCGTACAAGAAATATCAAGAGATGATCGGGATAGAGGAGCATAGCCTAGAGGGATTGTAGATGAACGAGAAGTCATCGACTTTGCTTGTTGGGGGTAGGAGTTCATCGCCATCTACTCAACTACTTTCTGCAGAGTACTTACTTTTGTTGCCTACTGCACATTGCTCTCCATGAGTTGCTCATGGCTTTTCATCAGCTGGTCAAACTTGTTGTCACTTTCCCCAACATGGTATAAGCATGGAGTGCCGCCTCTTGATCCACCTGTGGCCCAGTCTCTGATCTCCTCGCAGAGGGATTCTATGCCATTCAAAAACAATGCTCTGGGCTTTTTCAAAATATCAGCACCTAAAGAGGATAGTACCATTGTTTTACACGGACCAATTAAGCCTTTGTTGAACAATTGTGATACTTGCTCTTTCGTGAGACCATGGTGAGGACAAGTAAGTAGTAGTCCTTTGAAACGGTCCCAAGTTTCATAGATGTTTTCCGACCCTGGCTGCTTGAAATTGTAGATCTCAGCAATCATTTCCAACGTTCGGCTCGGGGGCAGAAATTTGTCGTAGAACTTGGTGGCCATTTCATCCCAAGTACCAATGGTACTTGGTGTAAGACTATGATACCACTTACTCGCATTTCCCGTCAGGCTGTGAGGGAACAGGGACAGTCTCGCGTATTGAAGTACTGCGTCTGTCGCGGTTAGACTATTGGCATGCTGTAAGAACTTGGTAACATGTAACAGAGCTTCGTTGATAAGTGAGAAATACATAGACATTTAAGGGTTTAATTTAACTTGTACTTACTTACTTTCAGGATAATATTACTCACTTATCGTATGTTTTTCCTCTAGTTATGTTTTATTGATTATCTCACAAATTTATTGGTTAAACATGAGGAAAACCAAGCTAGGAGCAAAGTACACGAAGAGACGAACGCGTAGGCGAAAACGGGGATCAAATCGGAGCTAAAATGAACATTTTAGAGGCAAAAGACCCTTGGTCCGGACCAGTGTCCGGATCAGCTGGTCCGGACCAATACATTCCAGCGCAGAACCGTACAAAAATCGACATGGTCCGGACCAGTGTCCGGATCAACTGGTCCGGACCAACATGCCAGCGCGCCAGAAGAAGGAAATCGACATGGTCCGGACCACACTGGTTCGGACGGTGGTCTGGATATGTCTAAATTGACAACGTACAGAGCATGTCGATGGGTGTGAATTGGTATAATAATATATTTACCAATTCACACCGACACCCCTTTCATTTCTACCCCATTTTCACTATAAATAAACCTATAACCCCCCCATTAAATCATATCTCATTCCACCCCAAAACTAATGTCATTTTTCCTCCACAAAATCATCATTTCCTCTCCAAAAATCATACATCTCATCTACATAATCTCCACATAAATCCTCACTTCATCTCATCCCATAAAACCATTCCAAGAGTTCTTCCTTTTCTTAATTCTACTTAGTTTTAATGTCTATCGTACTTACGATGTTTGTTTTTATAATTATGTGTGAGTAATAACTTTAGCCTCCCGGGTTGGGAAGCAAGCTTATTTTATACAATCGTGTTACGTATATTTTCTACTATAATCTGTTCAAGCAATATTTTGATTCTCATTCTTAATGCGCTTTAATATTCAGGCTAATTATTAAAGTGATATTTGTAGTTCTCTTGTTAAAATGCGGTGCTGAGACAAGGTTCTAGACAGAAGAAGTCAAAACGGGTTAATGACTAGAAGCGAGGTTCGCCTATAGGTTCATCTGTCTCCAACAGGAATTGTTAATAAAGCGATTAATTTATAATAACTTGGGCAAGGATTGCAGCTTGTTATTTAAATTAATCAGGGTTTATTGTACAAGGACCGGTCAACGAACTAATTAAAATTCCTGAGTTTATTGCTAAAATGGTAGAAGTTTATAGTAATATAATTGGATAAAATAGGTGAGCAGAACAACCCAGGGTGCTTCTTAAAAACAAAAGAGTTTTATAATTGCTATTATTATTCTGTTTTGATTAACTGTTATTTTACTGTTTTATTTACATTAAGTGTTAAACCACAATCTCCCTAAAAAAGTGATAAGTTTCTATTCAACAGTCTAATTAGAATTCTCAGTTAATTTACACTATCAGTTAAACCACAACAAGGTCCCCAAGAGTTTGACACCCCACAATTCCACTATTCCCAAAACGATTAGGTACACTGCCTAGGTTGAAGAAGTAGTCACATATTTCTCCAACAAGTTTTTGGCGCCGTTGCCGGGGACCTCCGGCACGGTTAATTGATAGTTTTTAATTTTATTGAGATTTCTGTTCAGCTTTAACTGCTCTTTAATTTTTATTTCTATTATTTTTGTTGTTATTTAACAATCTAACTATCTAACTTCGGACATCTGACTTCGGACATCTAATTTCTGACATTTAATTTCAGCTCTTCATTTTATTGTCATTTATTTTTCAGTCAATTAATTTCCATTGTCCTTTAAATTTCAGTAAATTAACTTCTAACTTTTAAATTCCTGTAATCTAACATTTAAATTTCAGTACTCTAACATTTAAATTTCTGCCAGTTTATTTATGTATACTAATTACTAACTTATAGTTTCTGTCATTTAATTTCAGTAACTAACTTATAATTTCCAGTATACTAACTCCTAACATTAAATTTCCAGTATACTAACTACTAACTTCAATTTCCAGTATACTAACTCCTAACATTAAATTTTCAGTCAGTTAATTTCTGTCATTAAGATTCCCCTGTCCTTTTTCTTTATTTTCACTTTAGTTACTCTAAAAATATATATATATATATAAAGATGTATAGTTCTTTGTTCTATTAATCGCTTCTTTCTAATTTTGTTATTTTTCTGTAGTTTATATTTACTTGTCAATTATTGCTTTTTCTCTAACAGTTATCCATTTTTCAAAACTGCATTTTATTTCTATATATGCGTCGAACTCGATCTACAGGTAGTCCTCAAAATGATCTTGAACCTGAGATTGAGAGATTTCTCCACCAAAGAAGGCGACAACAACAAACTGAGATGACAAATCGACAAACTCTCTGTGAGTACCAGCAACCATCAGTTGAAGGGAGGCCTTCTGCTATTGAAACACCCTAAATTGCTAGGAATTAATATAGTGATATAGATCACTATATAGTTGTAGCTCAATGGGAATTACTTACTGGGAATTAAGTGTTAGTGTGTCATCTCCTTATTCCAATATCTTTAAGTGTTGACCCAATGATATTATCCCATGAAGTATATCATTTTCAGTAGACCATTCATGGCCATAAAATAGACAGCAAGGTCTAGCCAATTTATTCTTATACAACAGTCCATTCAATTCGGTTATCTTTGGACTCGGTTAGCTAGTTATTATCGTTTTGTCACTTCCTATTCCTATACCTCAATGTTTTCAACCAACTAGACATTCCCTACACTTTATTGAGCTTTATTTCATGGCTCAAAATCAAGCCAAACAAGGCTCCAAATCAGCCTACACTTGCCGCCCAAACTAATGGTGTTCAAACATGTAGCAATTGTCACATGTTCCTTCTTGTCACATAAACTATCACATTGCCTTATATATCCTAAGTATTATAATATCAAGTGAGACATCAGCATGTGTCGATTTTTACATGCTGAAACACTTCTAAATTAGCCATTAGACAACAAGTATAGTCCATCCATTATTTTACTTGGTAACATGCAACACTTGTACTCTCTTGTCATTTAATTAATGGCATTAGCATTTCTGGTTGGATTAAATAATTCCATGGCTGGGAACAAGCTTTTGAGGTGTCAAATCTCTGCATTCTTGGAGTTAACACCTGACCTTGTGTTTAACATTCAGCCAAGACTACATTAGACTTCAATAAACAAACTTGCTGAAATGGGAATGCGAACCCTCTTGTTTGCATGTTGGTATCGGCTGGATGGGGCATTATTCATGCCTAGATCTTGTCCTCTCATCCTTCCCAAACCCCCATAAACATTCCACAAATACCAAGTAAATAATATAGCAAAGAATTGACATGGAAAGTAGAGCCAAGTGAGAGCACATGTTGCTGAAAAGTTGTGCCAAGTGCAGATTTTTGTTCCCTCTTGTGCATGCTCTCGTAATACCCCCTCCCATACCCACATGTTTCCACTTCCTACCTTGCTCCCTCATTTCCCTAACATCCTCAGCTGTATTATAAGGCATAGGTTGAGAGAAAACTGAAAGAAAAGAGAGAGAAAAACGTGGTGAAGGGAGAGAAAAGAAAGGAGTGTTGAACAAGGAAAATCTGCTGCTGTCTCCCTCCATTTCTGTCATATAATTCGTTTTTCATCCATTACCAAAGCTTGTTTCTTTCACCCAATGCATTCCCCTGTGTGTCTAGAGGTTAGATCAAAAGAGAAACCAATAAAAAGCCTTATAACAAGAGAGAAAGAGAGCAAACCGTGAAGAGCTGCTGCTGCTGAAATTTTTTCTGCTGCTGCTGTTTGGTGTTGCATGCGCCATAGGAAGGGGATTAGAGTCCATTTGCTGGAAGTGTTAAGAGGAGAAGGAGATGTCTATTATCTGTAGGAATTCCAAGAAAAACTAACTAGTTATGGCTAGAGGAACTCAGGTAACTTTCATGTACAACAATGTTCGAAAACTAAAGAAATTCTTTTGTTGCTTTCGGTTTCTGTTTGGTTCTGGTTGTGTGTGATGTTTCTGTAATTTTTGAGATGTGTTATGGTTGATTAGTAGAGGTTAAAACCCTCTACATTGCTTATGAATTTCTCGGCTTATGCAGGTGGTAAGTTAAGTAGGAAAGAACAAAGGAAAAGTGACATAGAAAGTGCTTTAAGGTTGCATGTGCAACCGGTTTTTGTTGCTTCTGTATACTGAGTATTATGTGATGTTTTAAAGCTTGAATTGCTGAGGAAATGATGCTATTTTGTTATTTATATGTTCAGGTCGAAATGGTGTCAAATGGGATAGGTTTCCTAGACAAATAATAAGACAAAGTTAGTTGTACATGTAAATGTACATTCGGATGTAAGGTGTGTTCTAGTTACCGTTGTGGAGGAGGTTTAATGAGTTAATGATTTCCTAAGATACACAGAACCTTAGGTGACGAAATGGATAGGTTAAATATGAGGTTTTTGACACATGTTTAGTGACTATAAGTTTGATGAAATATGGCTAGTTACTAAGGGATTTTGATCACTGTGATTGTGTTACTAAGGGATTTTGATCACTGAGGGAGAAGAAATTGTATGCTAAGTTGTCAAAGTGTGAATTTTGGCTGGAGCAAGTGTCATTCCTTGGTCACATCGTTACTAAGGATGGAATCTCGGTAGACCCAGCTAAGATCCAAGCAGTGAAAGAGTGGCCAAGACCTACCAATGTTAGAGAAGTCCGAAGTTTTCTGGGATTAGCAGGTTACTACTAAAAAATTTGTAAAGGATTTTGCAAAATTGCACGTCCACTTACGAATTTGATGAAGAAGATAGTACCGTTTCGATGGGAGGAAAAATGTGAGGAAGCTTTCCAACAGCTGAAAGGAGGTTGACATCTGCACCAATCCTTGTACTACCTTGTGGCACAGAAGGGTTTGAGTTTACAGTGACGCATCAAAATACGGTTGGGATGTGTGTTAATGCAACATGGCAAGGTGATAGCCTATGCTTCCAGACAATTGAAAGAATATGAGACGAGGTACCCCACTCATGATTTGGAGCTTGCTGCCATCGTCTTCGCATTGAAGATTTGGAGACACTACTTGTTTGGTACTTCTTGTAAGATCTATACCGACCACAAGAGTTTGAAGTACATCTTCACGCAAAAAGAATTGAACATGAGACAGAGGAGATGGTTAGAACTTATCAAAGACTATGATTGGAAATCATGTACCATGAGAGCAAGGCCAACGTTGTGGTTGATGCCTTAAGCCGAAAGAGAAGCCATATGGAAGAAGCTAACTGGATATTACATGATGAGTTGGTGAATGATATTAAGAGGCTGCAAATTGAGGTGGTTGAACAAGGTGTGGTTGACAGAGAGGTGGAGCTATACAACATGAATGCGTATTCGAATTTCCACAAGGAAATATCAGAGCATCAACAAGTAGACGACAAGTTAAGGAAGATAAGACAGAAAGTGGAGAGAGGAGAAGCACCAGAATTTACGATTCACTAAGATGGGAGTATGAGGTTCCGAGGTAGATGGTGTGTGCCAAACCAGTGCAAAAGCATTAAGACAAAGCTAATGGAAGAAGCTCACAACTCTGGGTACTCAATACACCCTGGAGTAGATAAGCTATACCAAGACATCAAGAGGCATTATTGGTGGCCAGGCATGAAGAGGGATGTAGCAGAGCACGTGGCTAAGTGTTTGACATGCCAGAAAGTTAAAATTAAGCATAAGAAAACACCGGGTATGTTACAACCGTTAGGCATACCAAGTTGGAAATGGGATTCTATATCCATGGATTTTATAAGTGGGCTGCCAGTTACCAAGGGAGGAATGGATCAAATATGGGTAGTAGTTGATAGGTTAACTAAAACCGTTAGGTTCATACCAATGAAGAAGACATGGTCTATGGAGCAACTAGTGGATGCTTATGTTCGAAATGTGGTGAAATATCATGGGATTCCATCGGAAATAATCTCAGACAGAGACTCTAGGTTCACTTCAAGATTTTGGCAAGAATTTCAGAGGGCAATGGGTACAAAGTTGAATCTCAGTACGGCGTATCATCCTCAAACAGACGGTCAAACGGAGAGAACAATCCAAACTCTAGAGGACATGATGAGAGCTTGCGCAATGGACTACCAAGGATCGTGGGTAGATAAACTACACTTAATCGAATTCTCCTACAACAATAGTTATCATGCAAGCATTAAGGCAGCACCCTATGAAGCATTATATGGAAGGAAGTGTAGGACACCACTGTGTTGGAGTGACTCGGGAGAACCGATAATAGTCGGACCACAACCCACGGAAGAAATGAGTCAGCAGGTCAAAAACATCCAGCAGAGGATGAAGGCTGCGCAAGATAGACAAAAATCATATGCAGACTTGCATAGGAGACAGGTAGAATTTCAGGAAGGAGATAAGGTGTTCCTGAAGGTATCACCAACCAGAAGTGTAGTACGTTTTGGTAAGAGAGGCAAATTAGCTCCGAAATACATTGGACCTTATGAAGTGCTGGGGAGTAGGCAAAGTAGCTTATAGGCTGGCGTTACCTGTAGATTTGGAGCAAGTACACAATGTATTCCACGTCTCGCAATTGAAAAGATACATACCGGATGAGACCCATGTACTACAACCAGAGGAGGTGGAGTTGGAACCAAATTTATCCTATGTTGAACAACCGATCAAAATATTGGACCGCAAGACAAGGGAAACCAGAGGGAGATCGGTGGAAATGGTAAAGATATTATGGGATCACCATGGAATTCAAGAAGCAACTTGGGAGCTAGAGAGCAAGATGAGGAAACAGCACCCACACCTATTTGATCAAGGTTAGTTATATGTTAAAAGTTTCAGGAGAAACTTTCTTTTAAGGAGGGGAGAGCTTGGGGCAAAATTAGGGATAAATCCTTTGATTCTATGTGATAATTACTGAATTTCTTGAGGTGATGGACCTATGATGAGTTGATTATTGAGTAATATGTGCTTGATACGTATGTTTTGAATGTTTGGGTATGTGGATATATGTTGGAAGCATTGGAGGTACGGCTCATTATGAGTATTGATTACTAGTGATATGTGTGGTCATGTGGAAAATTTGTGGATTTGTATCTCTAGAGGAGCTATGGTTCCATACGAACCGTTATTTTATATGAGAATTGCTTGAATCCTTGAATAGACAACCGTTAACATCGGTATTAACTATATTTGAGTGATGCTACTGGACCATTATGGTTAGATAGCTTCGAGGACGAAGCTTTGTTTAAGGAGGAGAGAATGAAACACCCTAAATTGCTAGGAATTAATATAGTGATATAGATCACTATATAGTTGTAGCTCAATGGGAATTACTTACTGGGAATTAAGTGTTAGTGTGTCATCTCCTTATTCCAATATCTTTAAGTGTTGACCCAATGATATTATCCTATGAAGTATATCATTTTCAGTAGACCATTCATGGCCATAAAATAGACAGCAAGGTCTAGCCAATTTATTCTTATACAACAGTCCATTCATTTCGGTTATCTTTGGACTCGGTTAGCTAGTTATTATCGTTTTGTCACTTCCTATTCCTATACCTCAATGTTGTCAACCCAACTAGACATTCCCTACACTTTATTGAGCTTTATTTCATGGCTCAAAATCAAGCCAAACAAGGCTCCAAATCAGCCTACTTGCCGCCCAAACTAATGGTGTTCAAACATGTAGCAATTGTCACATGTTCTTCTTGTCACATAAACTATCACATTGCCTTATATAATCCTAAGTATTATAATATCAAGTGAGACATCAGCATGTGGCCGATTTTTACATGCTGAAACACTTCTAAATTAGCCATTAGACAACAAGTATAGTCCATCCATTATTTTACTAGGTAACATGCAACACTTGTACTCTCTTGTCATTTAATTAATGGCATTAGCATTTCTGGTTGGATTAAATAATTCCATGGCTGGGAACAAGCTTTTGAGGTGTCAAATCTCTACATTCTTGGAGTTAACACCTGACCATGTGTTTAACATTCAGCCAAGACTACATTAGACTTCAATAAACAAACTTGCTGAAATGGGAATGCGAACCCTCTTGTTTGCATGTTGGTATCGGCTGGATGGGGCATTATTCATGCCTAGATCCTTGTCCTCTCATCCTTCCCAAACTCCCATAAACATTCCACAAATACCAAGTAAATAATATAGCAAAGAATTGACATGGAAAGTAGAGCCAAGTGAGAGCACATGTTGCTGAAAAGTTGTGCCAAGTGCAGATTTTTGTTCCCTCTTGTGCATGCTCTCGGTAATACCCCCTCCCATACCCACATGTTTCCACTTCCTACCTTGCTCCCTCATTTCCCTAACATCCTCAGCTGTATTATAAGGCATAGGTTAAGAGAAAACTGAAAGAAAAGAGAGAGAAAAACGTGGTGAAGGGAGAGAAAAGAAAGGAGTGTTGAACAAGGAAAAATCTGCTGCTGTCTCCCTCCATTTCTGGTCCTATAATTCGTTTTTCATCCATTACCAAAGCTTGTTTATTTCACCCAATCCATTCCCCTGTGTGTCTAGAGGTTAGAACAAAAGAGAAACCAATAAAAATCCTTATACCAAGAGAGAAAGAGAGCAAACCGTGAAGAGCTGCTGCTGCTGGAATTTTTCTGCTGCTGCTGTTTGGTGTTGCATGCGCTAGCATAGGAAGGGGAGTTAGAGTCCATTTGCTGGAAGTGTTAAGAGGAGAAGGAGAGGTATATTATCTGTAGGATTCCAAGAAAAACTAACTAGTTATGGCTAGAGGAACTCAGGTAACTTTCATGTACAACAATGTTCGAAAACTAAAGAAATTCTTTTGTTGCTTTCGGTTTCTGTTTGGTTCTGGTTGTGTGTGATGTTTCTGTAATTTTTGAGATGTGTTATGGTTGATTAGTAGAGGTTAAAACCCTCTACATTGCTTATGAATTTCTTGGCTTATGCAGGTGGTAAGTTAAGTAGGAAAGAGCAAAGGAAAAGTGACATAGAAAGTGCTTTAAGGTTGCATGTGCAACCGGTTTTTGTTGCTTCTGTATACTGAGTATTATGTGATGTTTTAAAGCTTGAATTGCTGAGGAAATGATGTTATTTTGTTAATTATATGTTCAGGTCGAAATGGTGTCAAATGGGATAGGTTTCCCAGACAAATAATAAGACAAAGTTAGTTGTACATGTAAATGTACATTCGGATGTAAGGTGTGTTCTAGTGACCGTTGTGGAGGAGGTTTAATGAGTTAATGATTTCCTAAGATACACAGAACCTTAGGTGACGAAATGGATAGGTTAAATATGAGGTTTTTGACACATGTTTAGTGACTATAAGTTTGATGAAATATGGCTAGTTAACTAGGCGAGTTAACTAGAGAAAAACCTACCGCAAAACTTATCGATGTTGGTTATGAAAGTTCTTGTTTGATTTGGTTTCTGGTGTTTTAATGAACATGGGGTCCTATACTGACCATAAGATGTTATATGACCATTGGGTTCAAACAAAAGTTGTGATAACACCACGACACACATAGGCGCACAATATGTGTTACTAAGGGATTTTGATCACAGTGATTGTGTTAATTTCGGTATGGTTGGTTTTTCTGTTTTTGTGGGAGACTATAATTTATATGTTGTAAATATTGGGGTTCATACTGATTATATAAGGTGGGGTGACCACTTGGTGAAATTAAATTGGTGAAAATGCTTAAGCATACATAAACATACAAAATGGTTATTGTGGTGAGTATAATTACTGTTTTGAGTTGCTTCTGCCCACTAATTGTTGTGGCTGCTTATACTGACTTTACTTGGTGTATTAAATTGTGGAATATGGTTCTGGACATGAGGAATGTGTTGGCCAATGTTGGCAATGTTTACCCATGGATTACTCCTACCAATGTATTGGAGTTTTGTGATGCCCTACTAATGTATTGGGAATTATTCTACCGCTCCTACCAATGTATTGGAGCTAAGCTACTATGATCTACTCTAGGGGCTGATGACCTTTGAGGGTGGCACACTTAAGGACATAGAGTGAGGTGAGATTTGTTCCGAGGGGTTTTTCTCCCGAGGTCCAGTGGTTATGATTAATTGTTCCAAGGGCTTGCCCGAGGTCCAGTGGTTGTGTGAGGTTTTCGAAATTATTTGTTATGTGGTGGAACTGGATACCTATTGTATTACCTACTGATTAAAGTTGATTTTGTGGTATATGTTGTCTATTTATGTTTCTGGTTGGTTAACTACATGCCTTAGATTAAATGTAAATACAGGTAACGAAATACCGCAAGTTGTGTGGAATTGTTTGTGTTTGTGATGAGTGGTTATCATAGTTGTATGAATTTGATAAGTTGATAACCTTGCTGTTATGAATATGCATTATTGGAGTTTTGCAAAGACAAAATGAATTTTACAAGTTGTAGTGGGAGTTACTCAATTTGCTGATTTGCAACTGCAACCCCTTCCTTGTTTGTTTGGATTTATGGTTGCAGAGTAAGACAGGTATATGGCTGGCACCCTACTCAGAAGTGGAGCTGATTCATTGCCACTTCCTCTATGTTTATTTAGTGCGTAGTTTTTCCTTGGGAATGGGCGTCCGTGTTATAGTTGTTAGGAAGCCTCTTGTTCTGCACTGTGTTACTATAAACTGCGCACCCAAGCTAGAATGAGGGTGTTACCGGTGATAGAGGAGGTGCACAGGAGATTTAAGGGACTTAAGAGGGCTCGCGTGTGTTATTTAGCCCTCTAAGCCATTTAGTTAACTATGGTTTGTTTTGAATTTGGTAGTTGTCATTTTGGACTAAGTTGAAGGTTGTCAGTGTTGTTGTAACTTAATATTGCTTAAGTTGAACTGTTATGACTCTATGTTTAATTAAAACTAGGTAAGGACAATGTTTTCCCTCTGAAGCTAAGAATATGTAATATGTCTGAGAAGTGGAAGTTTAGCCTTAGCAACCACTAGGGAGTGGTTGTGGCGTTGTAGCACCAATTTGAGAGTTAATCGGGAAGTCTTCCGCTGCGACTGTCCGGTGAGTGTTGTGTCCTTGCGAATGGGGGTGTTACAGCTATTGTCCTTCCTCAAGTTTCACAGGCTGAACTGGATGCCTGGCAATCTAAAACGAGTTTTATTACCACACTCTACCACCAGGGCCAATACAGCGGGTTAGATTCAGATGATGCTCCACACCATATATCTGCATTTCTTGATTTTTGTAACACTTTTAACAAAACAGGAAATCTAAACGAGCGCATCCGTCTGCAATTGTCCCCTATTCCTTGAAAGATGGCGCCTCCAGGTGGCTGAGAGTTTACAACCCAGCAGCATCACAGTTGCCGAATTCGCAAACAAGATTTCTAGCGGAAATACTATCCCCGTCCATAAACAAGAGAGAAAATTGCTGAAATCACAACTTCGGCAAGAACCAGGTGAATCTCTTTAGATTCGTGGGATAGGTTCAAAGAATTACAGATAATTATGCCCACATCACGGTATGAGTAGCCAGGAACTGTTTTTGTCATTCTTTAGACTTAAATGATTCTAACAAATTGTTGCTAAGTTCCTCGTCTAGAGGAAATTTTATGAAAATGACCGGAGAAGAAGCAGTTGGAACTCCTGGACCAGTGACCGCCAGTTCAGCCACAATGGTGTAAAAAAACAAGGGAAGAGGGAGTAAAGAAGGAAAACCGGTATCTACAGTATTCCCCGCAGGATCATGTATCTGCTCAACTAGCTGCACTCACAAAGTTGTGGAGAAACTAATGCTTTATCAACCACAACAAATTTTGTGAAGGCAGTGGCCACTTTCCCCGTATCTGACTCCCGTTGCGAAAACGTGGAGGAGCTCATGAAACCTCAGACTGCGATGGTTCAGTTGCAACAAGACCCTTGAAGAGGTAAATCTGATCAACAGCAGACCAGGGAATCCTTCAAAACTCTACAATCAAAAACAATTGGAGGATAATCACACCATGGAGGAATTATGATCCACAGTCGAGTAACCAAGTTTCAACCAAAACGACAACCGCAGTACAACCGACAACTGGAGCAGCCACCCAACTCACAGGGTAATGGGCGGCACCTAAAAAGCATGATGAACCAGCTTCTTAACAGGTCAGGTGCAAATTCAAAATTTGTTGAGATAGAAGCCAAAGTTGCTTATCGGCTACCATAACCTCAAATTTAGAAGACAGATAGTCAGATTTCCCAACACTGGCTCAAAGACCACAGGGTCCTCCTAGCCAAACTGATCCAAATCCGAGGGAGCATGCAAAAGCAATAACCCTGAGAAGCGGAAAAGAGCTGGTATCCGATGTCCCTGAAGCTGAGAAGAAATCTGATGAACAAAAATCTGACAAAGAAGACGTAACCATTCCCAAGGAAGGAGTCTCCTGCATCTCTTACTATTAAACCGTCACAGGTTTCATATGTATTCCAATCCCATTTCCTGATAGATTAAAGAAAAGAATTTGGATGACCATTTGGAAATTTCTTAACATTTTAAGAAATTAACTATTAATATTCTTTTTCTCTGATGCCTTAACACAAATGCCTATTTATGCAAAATTTATGAAAGATATCATGTCTAACAGGCGATTTACAGGAAAATGACTAAAATTGACCGAAAGAGTGTCTGCAAGTACTCTTAAGAAGCTACCCCGAGTTGGGAGTCCAGGTCTCCCTATCATTCTTACGCAATTGAAGACAAAATTGTGAACGGGTTATGCGATTTTAGGAGCAAGTATTACTTAATGCCTTTATCTATCTTTAAGAAATTAGGTATAGGTCAATGCTTCCCTACTCCTGTGCAGCTACACTAGCTGATCGTTCCATATCCACCGTAAAAGGAAAAGTTGAAGATTTAGTGTTTCTGTTGGCAAATTTATTTTCCTGCTGATTTCATTGTTATTGACAGGAGGAATATAAGATGTTCCACTAATCCTAGGTAGACCTTTTATGAGAACTGCAAGAATTAATTGATGTTGAAGGAGGTTAAATAATTAAGACTTCATGATGAGCAGTAGTTTTTGACATTACCCGGAACATGAAGCGTCCTTCTGATACACAAATTTGTTTTTCTATTGACACTATTGACTCTTTAGTACTGGAGACGTTCCTCAGCAAAGATGAAGAAACGATCTTAGAAAGATGTCTTATGGCATCTTGTGAAGCTGATGACGAAAATCCTGATATTGCTCTCATAGCTGAAGAGTTAAACAGCATAAGCCAGTTTCCGTTCCTACCAACAAGATTTGAACCATAGAAAGAAACGCAGACAGACCAAAGCCATCCATCGAAACAGCGCCTACAGTCGAAATGAAACCTCTTCCCCCTCATTTAAAATACGCTTTTCTAAAACAACTATCTGATTTACCAGTTATTGAAATACCCCAAACCTTAGTGTGTTGTTTAAACACCTAAATATGTTATATAGAGACTAAAAAGAGTCTTAGAACATTAGTAAAACAAATTTAAACAAAAGAAAACATAAAAGGTGCTTTAAGGTCAATAAAGGCCAAAAATGTGCTCTTACTTGGGGTAAGCTTGGTTAAGACCTAATGAACTTACCAAGATCTTAATTATATGCTAATGAACATATTAAACCATTACCAAAGAAAACCAGCTTGGAAAACAAGTTAAAACACAAAATGCTTTAAGGAGTCTTAAAGCACATTTTTGAAAAAGTCTTGCAAATGAGTTTGAATGGCTAAAATGTCCATCATTACTCTTTAATTAACATGTGTACTATATAGTATCACATTTGGAAAGTCTATATCAATGGGAAATCAAAAATTTCACTTCTATGTGCCTTGTTTTTATGAATATGATTTTTATAAGCTATTTTGTAACATGTTGTGTATAAGTAATTGACAATAAAGACTATAGTACCCTAACTACTAATGGGGGCCGGTTTTCTTAAGTGTGGTGACTCACCACTCTCTTGTTAATGTATTAAGTAAGTAATGATAAATAAATAAAGTAACTTTTTACTTTTTACTACAAATCTTCAAAAGCAAAACTATCTAATTCTCTCATTTCTCTCATTTCACACGGTTCCAAAATCCTTCTTCAACCTCTCTTCTGCTCTCTCTCACGGTAATACTCACCACCACCATTAAAACTCTACTTTGACCACTTGTAAAATCTAGCTCACTTGTCCAAATCAAAAACAAACACCACCAATCTCTTCCTCCTCATCAAGCTCTCATTCATATCTCTCAAACTTCAAGAGCCCCATTTCGGTGCCATGGAGTTCCACCATTGAAGGAGCTTGAGCTTGTGTTTCTACATAATTGATCTCCTTTGCTTCTAGGTAAGGACTCTCAATAAAAACTGCATTTCCTCCATGTTTTTGTTGTGACCAAAATACCCATTGAAGGTGCTCTTTATATGGCTTGTTTTGCTTCATTCCAACTTTCATGGACTAAGTGGAGTCCTCTCTTGTATATATTCAAACTCTCTTCAAAGGCCAAGGTAAAACAACTACATTAATGTTTTTTGAAATCATGTAAACCTAGGGTTTACAATGAGATGAAGCTTATAGCTTGAATACTCATTATGTTTGTATATTGTTTAGAACTTGACAAGGAATCAAATACCTTACCGGTTTTATAAGGAAACAAGAAAGAGTTGTTTGGAAAAGAGGTAAAATACTAACCTAATGTTGTTTAATGCCTTAGGAGAAATGAGCTTATAATGCTTGTTAAAAACACCTAAGAGCAAATGGTGAATGACTTAGAAGTTTTCTCAAGAGACTAGTAAAAGGCATATGTGTTTGTTTGTATTTGCAGGTCAAAGGCAATATATTGTGGAAATTCAGTGTTTAAGAATTATGCACTTTAAGGGCCTAAGAGCCATGCATTTTAATGGCCCAAGTGCCCATGCAATTAAATTATGCACTATATTTGTATGTAGTGCTTTATGAGTGAAGTTTGTGTATAATAAAGTGCTTGATGGATTTTTAGTGTTCTTGTGGTTCAATGGTGAAAACGATGTGTTTTGGTGTGACAAATGCTAGGAGAACCTATGTCGAAATTTAGGACATGCATAAGGAGTTCAAGATGTTTTAAAGAATTTGATGAACTAGGAAGTGCTCTAGAGTGTAACAAGGACTTAGGCATGATCTTGCGGTTTTAGTATGTACCAAAGTCATTTTGGACTTAGGTAAAGAGTTAGGCAAACTTTGGTAAAATAAAGAGAAAGTGTGAACTGAAAAAAGGATTTCAAGAAATGACATAAGGAGTTGATGGTAAAATGATGCTTGAAAGATTGTTAAATGAAGATAAAGTATTTTGAGATAGTAGTTATCATAGGTATGAAACACCACTTGGAGACTAGGAGAAAACATTGTAAGTGTTAGGAATTTTGTGAAGATATAAGTAAAGGCTTAAGGAATTAGAAAATGAGTTTTATGAGTGTTTTAAGGATGTCTTAAGGGTGTTTGAAGTGCCCAAATGAGGTTAGGGGTACTAGGTTATATGGTGAAGTTTGGAGTTGAATGTTAAAAGGAAAACAAGGGTCTGGGGCACCGAACTTGCGACCGAACTTGCAAGTTCGGTCGAGCCCAGTTTACCGAGAATTGGCTTCTGGAATGGACCGACCTTGGGGACCGGACTTGCAAGGTCGGTCGGCTTGTATTTTGGTACGGATTGATTACTGGAATCGACCGAACATGGGACCGGGCTTGGCAAGTTCGGTCGGGCTAAATTTCAAAGGGAAGAAAAACTCTCGGGAATAGACCGAACATGCGACCGAACTTACAACGTCGGTGGAGTAGAAAATTTTGACGGAAATGTTTCTAGAAACGACCGAATTAGGTAAGTTCGGTCGGTAAGGTCGGTTCGGACCAAAGCTTGTAAAAAAAAAACAACAGAAAAGAATGTGACTTATGTAGTTAACCTAGGGGGTATAATGAAGGTAACCTAGGGTAAGTTAGACATTAAAAACATGTCATACATCATGTTACATTAGTAAGTTGAAGTTAAATAAATAATTAACCGACGTTATTAATCATGTTAGGGGTGACCTAAAGAGGAATCAATCGAGGCAAGGACCAAGGTAGGTTTTTCTTGCAGTCTGTTGTCTACCGGTTTACACCGGCTTGTGTTTGTATGTTTTTCTGTGGTGTTATGACGTTATAAGATCTAAACATGTAATGAGTTTACAGTTGTTCATATTATTGTGATGTTATGATGTGACTCATTCCCTTGTGTGTGTCTAACATGACTTACCACTTATTGGTACTGGTTGTTAAGTTCCACCATGAACTTCTAACAAGTGTTAACTGGGAAGTGAGGAATCCGGTTGTCCGGTCATGCATGTAAGTTAAGAGTAGATATCTGAATCAGATTCGACTCTTATGTTGTTGATTGTTCTCTTAATTTGGCGTTCGATCTCCCGCTAGCTTCCTCCAAAGCTTACCTATTCGACTTATGATCGGTTTAGTGGGAACATGTTTATGTGGTGTGTTCGGGTCACTAAATCCGAACCATCTGTGATTTAAGTTACTCGTTCGAATAACAGAACGTAATGAGTGTGTGTAACGAGCTTAACATGAGGGTGAATCATTCTCTAGGCTCTTGTGTTATTTGACCCTTGTGTTTGTTATTGTGGAACGAAGATCCACTGTGTATGTGATGTTGTGATGTGTACTATTGATGCTATGCCACATATTATGTTATATGATGTTATGTATAAAATGAATGCCATGTTATCATGACAATTAGTTGCGCGTATCCCGGTAGCCGATGGGCTGCGCGTTAACCATACCAGCCAGGGTTGCTGACCCCTCGGGGGATCCATATTCTTATACTGCAGGTATGAGGATCGAAGAAGCGGAGTGTCTTTAGATCCTAGGATGCAGGTTTACTTTTGATTACTTTGGATGTGGGCCCGGGATGCGCCTGTGCTCCCGTGTCGGTATATTATTGGTTGTGAACGGGTTTACAGTGATTTTAACAGTGAAGGATGTATGTAAACACTCGGTATTTTGTTTAATGTATATATATGGTTATTAGTTCTATGCTCGGGAGTCTGATCATCAGACTGGTACAATTGTATTTATTCAGCTTGTTAACCACGTGGGGGTTGACGGCGTGTAGCACCATTCGTTTAGTTACTGTTAGTGTTTAAATTCCGCTGCGATTTCAGTAGTGTTATGTGCGTAGTAGGGTGTACAAAAGTGGTATCAGGCGAAGGATCGCTCTGATGACTGGAATACCGAGCTTAGGGATATACCGAGTTAGGAAACCTAACTACAGTACTTCAGGAACATTCTGGAAAGGTTAACCACTAACTAAGTGTGGAATACCTTATTGTCGGGAAGCGTTCAACCGTTGGACCGATAATGTGCAAGCATATTGCTAATGAATTCATGTGAATTCAATGGCAGGTAGACCGCGAGGTAGAGGCCGGGAAAGCGGTACTGGTGTGATACGGGTTGACCAGGGCGAGAACACTACGGCTCAGGTTATGGCTGAGGCTGTAGCAGCCGGTAGCCCAAATGGTACCCAGCTGTAGCTGCGATTCAGGGGGCAGTGACAGGAGTTCAAACACCACCGCCACCGCCACGAGAGACCAATGGGTCAAGGCATTGGGCCAGACTTGAGACCCCTTCATTTCATGGGAGGACCGACCCACGTAAGCTGGAGGCGTACATCTCCGAGTTGGAACGCCTACGAGACCTTGGTGTACTGTAGAGGCTAAGGTAGTCTTGCCGCTACTACCTGAAGGGTCGCACAGAGTTGATGGATGGAAGCTGGAGAGAGGGATGGCGGATCCTCAGGTTGGATGGAGGGAGTACACGGCTCTACTGCGAGCCAAATACACCCTGTGCATGTTCAAGGGCCAGACGCTGGAGGTGGGTAGTATGAGGGCAGGGGGACAAGGTGTCGGTTGATGAGTATTACATGCATCACCGCCTTATCCACTGTTACCGGACCTGGGATTACTCGAAACGGGTGCTGGTAAACCGTTTCTAAACGGTCTCAGCCACCGTCTTCGCTAGGATGGGGGCCAGCTGAGTATACTACCTGCAGGATGCTATCATGCCGCTGCTAAGGTGGAGATCACCGTCCGTCTGAGGGACGAGGGAATGCGCACAAGCGCAAGGCCACGAGCGAGGGCCAGAGTCCGCAGGGGTACGGGGGAGGAAAGGAAAGAAGTAGAAGAAGAAGAAACTTATCCCAGCCCCAGAAGAGTAGCACCAGGGTGACAAGGGCCAAGCCCAAACCACCACAGCTGAGGAGCCACTGAGCTCACGTATGCTTATGCGGCGAAACCCTACGCTCTTACCCACCTAAGGGTAATATTTAATCTTATGTGATAAGTTGAAGTGTATATGTGATAAGTTGTGAGACAAGTATTGATGGTGTATTGTGATAGCAGCTAGCACGGGCTCTGACGGGAGCGCCACTATTACTGTAAGTGGTGCAATGGAGACCACCCGGCAAGGACTGCAAGGGAAATAGGTGCAGTGTCGTTTACTGCGAGAAGTGGGGTCACCGTGACTACGAGTGTACCGGAACAACAGCAGAGTCAACAAGCCCAAGGGCCAGTGGAAGGGTAAGGCCACAGCAGCTATTGATGGCCGAAAGACGGCTAACCAGCCACCAAGATCAGAGGCACCTGATCCCGGAAGGGGGAAGGGTCGGGACCTAGCAAGGCCGCCCTGAATGTGGTGGACGGTCAGAGGCGCCAGGGCCTCTTCTAGACAGGTACCGCCTAAATGTGAATGAAATAAGTGATTGCATACCGCATTTCATGCATGTGTATATTAGTGACAAGTGTATATCATGTGAGTAAAGAGTTAAAGTATAGTGTGAAAGTCACCTAATTAGATATTCTAAACTTAAAGGAACCTTCAATATATGTTATCCAATCCTACCCACACCAAACCCTAATGAAGAAAACCACCATAACGTCACCGACTTTCCAATGGAGCAATGTCAGGTTATCCAGCCAGGTATGATACTCTTAAATGGATACCTGACACGGAAGCACAAATCCATGTATCAGACGATGCCGAACTTGGAGCTAAACCAGGAGGTTTCTACACACCGAATACCCGAACGGATCAAGAATGCAATTGAAGTGATGTGCATGGGTAAGGACTGGAACCCTTACACCAAGTCATATCAAGAAGTGCGAGCTGAAGATGGAGCAACAGTACCAGTAACCTGAGGAGTCCATCGGTAGTTAATCACGCCGAGGGAATTGCTCAAACAAGTTGAAACGGACTCAATTCCAGATGTGAAAACAGATTTGGTGTATTGTGACTTCTACCAGAAAGGTGGACGGTTAGGTTTACACAAGATAAGGACGTCACCGGTCTCTAGTAAGGGAGTACCGTGGTGTCTTGGTCCATTGGTGATACCGCAGTGTTGTGTATGGCGAGCAAAAGGTTGCTGATCTAGTAAGGAGTTAATACTAAGTCAGGAGATTGTTAATCATGGGTGGGCAGTCAGGATGCTATATCACGGCATCAGGAAGATCAAACTGAATAGCACCGTGCAGTGATCAATGCCACACACATGAACCTGGACGTTTGAATTGAATTTGACCTTCAGACAGTTTTAAAGCCTTGTATATTGTGTAATGTGTTAAGCCAGTATATGTTAAAGAAGTTATGTATGAGTTAGTTATGTCAACCGTTGTAAACAACAATGTGGTAAGGGAATGTGTTAATGAGTAAAGTGGAGTTATTGAAGTATATAACGTGTTGTTACCCAGTACTATTAGTTTGCCAATGAATTAGGGTGCACTCGGAACGGGAGGTACACTGAGTGTCTGCAATGAGGCAGAAGCCGGCAAGAGCGGCACAATCTCACCGGTACCTTTCCAGTCAATGGCGTGGACGCTTCGATCTTGTTCGACTCCGGAGCCTCACACACATTTATTTCGCTATCTTTTGCGAAGAGGCTGGGGTTAGACGGTGATGAGATGTCAGGACTTTCTAGTCACTCTCCAGTCGAAAGAACGGATCAGGTGCACCCGCTACACCGAGATGCTGTTGTAAGAATCAGAGGTGAAGAGTTTCTGATCGACTGATAGAGTTCGACGGACTTGGATTTGATGTGATTGTCGGGATGAACTGGTTGGAGCGGGGTACAGGGCAGAATCCTATGTGCCGAGCATCGACTACTTCTTCGGAGTCCATCTGGGGTTTACCATATCATACCGCCAGAGGCCCAAGGAGCCTTCGACAGATCATCACCGCCATGGCCATGTATCGTGAGTTACGCGAGGGAGTGATGTATACCTCTGCTAGTCCAGGACATAGAGAGAGACCCAGAGTTTAGATCCGATGTGCCGGTAGTGTCGGAGTTTCCTGATGTATTTCCTAAGGAACTGCCGGGCATGCCGCCAGCACGAGAGGTTGAGTTTGAGATTGACTTAGTTCCGGGCACTGGACCCATGCGAAAGCACCTTATCGTATGGCTCCAGCAGAGATGACAGAGCTCAAGGAGCAGCTGAGAGACCTACTTGACAAGGGCTTATCGCCTAGTGTTTCACCATGGGGAGGCCGGTCCTCTTCGTGAAGAAGAAGGACGGTAGTCCGCCTGTGTATTAACTATCGGGAGCTGAATGTTGTTACGGTGAAGAACCGTTACCCTTACCGCATTGAGACCTATTTGATCAGTTGAGGGGAGCATCAGTATTCTCCAAGACAGACCTACGTTCGGATACATCAGATTGCCATCCGTGATAGTGATATCGAAAAGACAGCATTCAGAACTAGGTATGGGCATATGAGTCAAGTTATGCCTTTTGGCTTATCAAATGCACCAGCTAAGTTCATGGACTTAATGAACCGCTTGTTCCAAGATCAGTTGGACAAGTCTGTGGTAGTCTTCATCGATGATATTCTTGTGTATTCGAATCAAGAGGTGAGCACGAAAGCCACCTGAGAAATGTGTTACAAACGTTGAGGAGGAATCAGTTGTATGCAAAGTTTCAAATGTGAATTTTGGTTGAACCAAGTATCCTTTCTTGGACATGTGATTTCTGAGGCGGGATCGCTGTTGATCGGCAAAGATTGATGCTGTGCGCACCTGGCCCTAGGCCGAAGACAGTTACGACATTAGGAGCTTCCTCGGTCTGGCAGGTTTTATAGGAGGTTGTGAAGGACTTCTCCAGTGTCTCGAAGCCGATGACTTCCTTGATGAAGAAGGATGCACCATTCGAGTGGACAGTCGACTGTGAGAGTTCTTTCACGAGTCTTAAGGATGCTCTGACATCTGCACCAATCCTGACTATACCAGACGGTCCAGATGGTTTTGAGGTCTATTGCGACGCATCAGGTAAAGGTATGGGTTGTGTATTGATGCAACACGGGAAGGTCGTAGCATACGCCTCCCGACAGCTGAAGAAGCATGAGGAGAACTACCCTATCCACGATCTAGAGTTGGGTGCCATTGTCTTCGCATTGAAGATATGGTGACATTATTTGTATGGGGTAAGTGTGACAGTCTATTCTAACCACAAAAGTTTGAAGTACTTGTTCACTCGGAAGGAGTTGAACATGAGGCAAAGAAGGTGGGTTGAATTTCTGAATGACTATGACATTAATCTATAATATAAAGAGGGTAAGGCAAATGTGGTAGCTGACGCATTGAGTCGCCGAGCACACTCTCTCCATTCGCTAGTCTCTCATACTGGCTTGGTTGAAGAGGTGCGAAGTGCTCAAATGACGGATCAGTATATGGTGGAGATCAGGCAGAAGCTTATTGATGGCACATTCGATGGTCAGAAGTACGACTTTAGACTCCACGATGATGACCTGATTAGGCTGAATGGCCGATTGTGTATACCTAGGAGTAGCGCTGAGTTGAAGGAGTGCATATTGAGTGAATCCCATTGTTCTACTACTTCGGTTCACCCCGGAGCTTCAAAGATGTATAAGAGTATGAAAAGGTATTTTTGGTGGACTGGAATGAAAAAAGATGTAAGTGATTATGTGTTGAAGTGTCTCACTTGCCAGAAGGTCAAGTTTGAGCACGACGGCCTGGTGGTATGGTACAGCCAATGCCAGTGCTGAGTGGAAGTTCCATGATATTTCCTGGACTTCGTGGTAGGGCTTCCGCCTACAAGGGGAGGTCTGAATATGATATGGGTTGTTGTTGACCGACGACACAGGGGCCCGATTCATTCCGATGAAGGACACCTGGAAAGTGGCAAAACTGGTAGAACTCTTTGATAGAGAAATTATAAGACATCATGGTGTACCGAAAACAATTGTATCTGACAGAGATACCAGATTCTTATCGAGATATTGGAAGTCTACGCGAGAAGTATTGGGTACCGAACTGAAATTGAGTACAGCGTTTCACCCACAGACCGATGGTCAAAGTGAGCGCACCATTCAGACACTTGAGGATATGCTACGTGCATGTGCACTTGACTTTCAGACCAGCTGGATTGATAAGTTACATCTGATCGAGTTTAGTTACAACAATAGTTACCATGCTTCGATCAAGATGTCTCCCTTCCAGGCCTTGTACGGTAGACCATGCCGCACGCCATTATGCTGGGATGAGTCGAGTGAGACGGTCATTATAGGACCAGAGTATCTTGAACAAGTTCAGGCAGAAGTTCGCCAGATCCGGGCTAACATGAAGGCAGCTCAGGATAGACAGAAGTCGTACGCAGATGTGCGCAGACGTGACCTGGAGTTCGTCGTGGGCGATCAGGTATTTTTGAGAGTATCCCCCATGAAGGGAGTATTTCGTTTTGGCCAGAAGGGCAAGTTGAGCCCAAAATATGTGGGGCCTTATGTTGTGACGGAGCGGATCGGCCCGGTAGCTTATAGACTTGACTTACCCGCCGAGCTGGGCAAGGTACATGATGTATTTCATGTGTCCCAGTTGAAGAAGTATATGTCTATAGTCTCATGTGCTTCAGCCTGAAAGGCTAACCTTAGAGCCGACCATGCGATCAGTGGAGACTCCGGTATGGATTCTGGATACTAAGACTCGAGACACTCGTCATAAGTCTGTGAGACTGGTGAAAGTTCTTTGGTCTAACCAGGACGTTGAGGAGGCCACTTGGGAGCTGGAAGATAAGATGAAGGCGAAGTACCCATCATTGTTTACTTCTTAGTGCTTATGTGTATAGGGTACGGGGCGTACCCCTTTTAAGGGGGGTAGAGCCGTTTCGGTTGTGTGTGTACGACGTGTATTTGAATACATCGTCTATGTTATGTTGCTATGTTACAGACCGTTGTGTCTGAATGATGTGGATGATGTTGTATGGACCTTGTGTCCAATGTTATGTACCCGATGTTATGTTGTATGGACCTTGTGCCCAATGTTATGTAAGTGTGTTGTTAATGATGTATGGAAGTATTGTTTATAAGTATTCCCGTGTTCTAACATTTAGGATGTGTGGAAGTGTGAACTTTAAGGACAAAGTTCTTTTAAGGGGGTAGATTGAAATACCCCAAACCTTAGTGTGTTGTTTAAACCCTAAATATGGTATAGAGACTAAAAGAGTCTTAGAAACATTAGTAAACAAATTTAAACAAAAAAAACATAAAAGGTGCTTTAAGGTCAATAAAGGCCAAAATGTGCTCTAAGCTTGGGTAAGCTTGGTTAAGACCTAATGAACTTACCAAGATCTTAATTATATGCTAATGAACATATTAAACCAATTACCAAAGAAAACCAAGCTTGGAAACAAGTTAAAACAAAAAGTGCTTTAAGGAGTCTTAAAGCACATTTTTGAAAAATTGTCTTGCAAATGAGTTTTGAATAGCTAAATGTCCATCATTACTCTTTAATTAACATGTGTACTATAGTATCACATTTGGAAGTCTATATCAATGGGAAATCAAAAATTTCACTTCTATGTGCCTTGTTTTTATGAATAGTGATTTTATAAGCTATTTGTAACATATTTGTATAAGTAATTAAATTTGACAAATAAAGACTATATTACCCCTAACTACTAATGGGGGCCGGTTTTCTTAAGTGTGGTGACTCACCACTCTTGTTAATGTATTAAGTAAGTAATGATAAATAATAAAGTACTTTTTACTTTTACTACAAATATCTTCAAAAGCAAAACTTATCTAATTCTCTCATTTCTTTCTCATTTCACACGGTTCCAAACTCCTTCTTCAACCTCTCTTCTTGCTCTCTCTCACGGTAATACTCACCACCACCATTAAAACTCTAGCTTTGACCACTTGTAAAATCTAGTCAACAAATCAAAAACAAACACACCAATCTCTTCCTCTCATCAAGCTCTTCATTCATATCTTCTCAAAACTTCAAGAGCCCCATTTCGGTGCCATGGAGTTCCACCATTGAAGGAGCTTGAGCTTGTGTTTCTACATATTATTGATCTCCTTTGCTTCTAGGTAAGGAATCTCAAATAAAAACTGCATTTCCTCCATGTTTTTGTTGTGACCGAAAATACCCATTGAAGGTGCTCTTTATTGGCTTTGTTTTAGCTTCATTCCAACCTTTCATGGACTAGGTGGAGTCTCTTGATATATTCAAACTCTCTTCAAAGGCCAAGGTAAAACAACTACATTAATGTTTTTGAAATCATGTAAACCTAGGGTTTACAATGAGATGAAGCTTATAGCTTGAATACTCATTATAATGTTTGTATATTGTTTAGAACTTGACAAGGAATCAAATACCTTACCGGTTTTATAAGGAAACAAGAAAGAAGTTGTTTGGAAAAGAGGTAATATACTAACCTAATGTTGTTTAATGCCTTAGGAGAAATGAGCTTATAATGTTGTTAAAACTACCTAAAGAGCAAATGGTGAATGCTTAGTAAAGTGTTCTCAAGAGACTAGTAAAAGGCATATGTGTGTTGAGTGTATTTGCAGGTCAAGGCAAATATATTGTGGAAATTCAGTGTTAAGAATTATGCACTTTAAGGGCCTAAGAGCCATGCATTTTAAGGGCCCAAGTGCCATGCAATTTAAATTATGCACTATATTGTGATGTAGTGCTTTATGAGTGAAGTTTGTGTATAATAAAGTGCTTGATGGATTTTTAGTGTTCTTGTGTGTTCAATGGTGAAAACGATGTGTTTTGGTGTGACAAATGCTAGGAGAACCTATGTCGAAATTTAGGAAATGCATAAGGAGTTCAAGATGTTTTAAAGGAATTTTGATGAACTAGGAAGTGCTCTAGAGTGTAACAAGGACTTAGGCATGATCTTGAGGTTTTAGTATGTACCAAAGTCATTTTGGACTTAGGTAAAGAGTTAGGCAAACTTTGGTAAAATAAAGAGAAAGTGTGAACTTGAAAAAGGATTTCAAGAAATGACATAAGGAGTTGATGGTAAGAAATGATGCTTGAAAGATGATGTTAAAATGAAGAGAAAGTATTTTGAGATAGTAGTTATCATAGGTATGAAACACCACTTGGAGACTAGGAGAAAACATTGTAAGTGTTAGGAATTTTGTGAAGATATAAGTAAACGCTTAAGGAATTAGAAAATGAGTTTTATGAGTGTTTAAGGATGTCTTAAGGTGTGTTTGAAGTGCCCAAATGAGGTTAGGGGGTACTAGGTTATATGGGGTGAAGTTTGGAGTTGAATGTAAAAAGGAAAACAAGGGTCTGGGGCAGACCGAACTTGCGACCGAACTTGCAAGTTCGGTCGAGCCCAGTTTACCCTGCGAGAATTGGCTTCTGGAATGGACCGACCTTGGGGACCGGACTTGCAAGGTCGGTCGGGCTTGTATTTTGTGTACGGATTGAGTTACTGGAATCGACCGAACATGGGACCGGGCTTGGCAAGTTCGGTCGGGCTAAATTTTCAAAGGGAAGAAACTCTCGGGAATAGACCGAACTTACAAGGTCGGTCGGAGTAGAAAATTTTGACGGAAATGTGTTCTGGAATCGACCGAACTTGGGTAAGTTCGGTCGGTAAGGTCGGTCAGACCAAAACTTGTAAAAAAAAAAAAGACAACAGAAAAGAATGTGACTTATGTAGTTAACCCTATGGGGTATAATGAAGGTAACCTAGGGTAAGTTAGACATTAAAAACATGTCATACAATCATGTTAAACATTTAGTAAGTTGAAGTTAAATAAATAATTAACCGACGTTAATCATGTATAGGGGTGACCTACGGAGGAAATCAATCGAGGCAAGGACCAAGGTATGGTTTTCTTGCAGTCTGTTGTCTACCGGTTTACACCGGCTTGTGTGTTGTATGTTTTCTGTGTGTTTATGACGTTATAAGATCTAAACATGTAATGAGTTTACAGTTGTTCATATTATTGTGATGTTATGATGTGACTCATTTCCCTTGTGTGTGTCTAACATGACTTAACCACTTATGTGTACTGGTTGTTAAGTTCCACCATGAACTTCTAACAAGTGTTAACTGGGAAGTGAGGAATCCGGTTGTCCGGTCATGCATGTAAGTTAAGAGTAGATATCTGAATCAGATTCGACTCTTATGTTGTTAAGATTGTTCTCCTTAATTTGGCGTTCGATCTCCCGCTAGCTTCCTCCAAAGCTTACCTATTCTGACTTATGATCGGTTTAGTGGGAACATGTGTTTGTGTGGTGTGTTCGGGTCACTAAATCCGAACCATTTGTGACTTAAGTTACTCGTTCGAATAACAGAACGGTAATGAGTGTGTGTAACGAGCTTAACATGAGGGTGAATATTCTCTAGGTCTTGTGTTATTTGACCTTGTGGTGGTTTGTTATGTGGAACGAAGATCCACTGTGTGATGTGATGTTGTGCTGTGCACTATGATGCTATGCCACATATTATGTTATATGATGTTATGTATAAAAATGAATGCATGGTATCATGACAATTAGTTGCGCGTATCCCGGTAGCCGATGGGCTGCGCGTTAACCATACCAGCCAAGGGTTGCTGACCCCTCGGGGGATCCATATTTCTTATACTGCAGGATGAGGATCGAAGAAGCGGAGTGGCTTTAGATCCTAGGATGCAGGTTTACTTTTGATTACTTTTGGATGTGGGCCCGGGATGCGCCTGTGCTCCCGTGGCGGTATGGTATTTTTTTTTGTGACGGGTTACAGTGATGTTTAACAGTGAGGATGTATGTAAACACTCGATATTTTGTTTAATGTATATATATGGTTATTAGTTCTATGCTCGGGAGTCTGATCATCGGACCGGTTACAATTGTATTTATTCAGCCTTTAACCACGTGGGTGGTTGACGGCGTTGTAGCACCATTCGTTTAGTTACTGTTAGTTGTTTAAATTCCGCTGCGATTTCAAGTAGTGTTATGTGCGTAGTAGGGGTGTTACAGTTATTATCATCTAAATTATCAGATGTGCAGGAAAAGCAACTTTTAGGGGTACTACACAAACATACGACCGCTATCGGTGGTCGATAGCGGATATCAAAGGAATAAGCCCATCTCTGTGCTCTCATCAAATATATATGGAAGAAGACTTCAGGGCATTAGCACAACCACAGAGGCGTCTCAATCCCGTTCTAAAAGAGGTGGTCAAGAAAGAGGTAATAAAACTACTTGACGCTGGTATTATTTATCCAATTTCAGATAGCAAGTGGGTAAGTCCAGTGCAGGTAGTTCCAAAAAAGGGCGGAATAACTGTAGTTCTAACGAGAAAGGTGAGTTGATTCCTCAACGCACTACTACCGGATGGAGAGTTTGTATAGACTACAGAAAATTGAATACTGCTACACGTAAGGATCATTTTCCCTTGCCCTTTATTGACCAAATGCTGGAAAGGTTAGCAGGTCAAGATTACTACTATTTTCTAGATGGCTATTCAGGATACTTTCAGATCCTAATTGCTCCAGAAGATCAGGATAAAACTACTTTTACCTGTCCTTATGGAACATATGCTTATAAAAGAATGCCGTTCGGATTGTGTAATGCACCAGCTACTTTTCAACGGTGCATGATGGCTATTTTCTCTGACTACATGAAAAATGTATAGAAGTCTTTATGGATGACTTCTCTGTCTTTGGTTCGACATTTGACACTTGCTTGGAGAATCTTGATCTTATTTTGGCCAGATGTGAAGACACAAATCTAGTCCTGAACTGGGAGAAATGTCACTTCATGGTTCGAGAAGGGATCGTGCTAGGACATAACGTGTCTCAAAAAGGTATTGAGGTGGATCGCGCTAAGATTGAGGGTATAGAAAACTCCCACCTCCTACTACTGTAAGAGGTATTCGAAGTTTTCTTGACATGCTGGTTTTTACAGAAGATTCATTAAAAACTTTTCCAAGATTTCTAAGCCTCTCTGTACTCTACTGACTAAAGATGCTAAATTTCATTTTTCTGATGAATGTTTAGCAGCTTTTAATTTGTTAAAAGAAAAACTTGTCTCTGCTCCTATTGTGGTGTCACCCGACTGGTCCCAACCTTTTTGAGATCATGTGTGACGCCAGTGATTATGCGGTGGGTGTTGTTTTGTGCCAAAAAATGGATAAAATTCTGAGAGTCATTTATTATGCAATTCGTACTCTAAATGATGCTCAGAAAAATTATGCCACCACCGAAAAAGAATTGCTGGCAGTCGTCTTTGCTTTGGATAAATTCCGTCCATATTTATTGGGTAGTAAGGTTATTATTCATACTGATCATTCTGCCCTCAAGTATTTATTTGCCAAAGCAGATGCAAAACCCAGGTTGATAAGATGGATACTTCTCTTACAAGAATTCGACATAGAGATAAGAGATAAGAGAGGTATCCAGAATGTCGTGGCTGACCACTTGTCAAGGATGGAGGGACCAGAAGACGAAAGACCCATCAATGAGTTTTTCTCGGATGAGGCAATATTCACAATCCAAACGGCAGGAGACCCTTGGTTTGCCGATATTGCCAATTATCTGGCTACAAAGATCATCCCAGCTGATATGACATATCAGCAGCGAAAAAGGTTCTTTTCGATTGTCAAACATTATTTATGGGATGATCCATTTCTTTTCAAAATCTGTGCAGATGGTATTATAAGGAGATGTGTGCCACAAAGGGGAATCAGAAATATCCTTCTCCACTGCCATTCTAGAGAAACCGGCGGACATCACGGTGCAACCCGAACAGCTGCTAAGGTACTTGAATCCGGTTTCTATTGGAACACCCTTCACAAAGACTGTCATGCTTTTGTGTCTACTTGTGATCGGTGTCAAAGGCAAGGTAACATTTCTCGCCGCAATGAACTACCCTTGAATAATATGCTGGAGGTTGAATTATTTGATGTTTGGGGGATTGATTTTATGGGACCCTTCCCAAATTCTTGTGGAAATTTATACATCTTAGTAGCAGTCGATTATGTCTCTAAATGGGCGGAAGCCCTTGCTTGCTCTACTAATGATGGTCAAGTTGTGATGAAGTTTATAAAGAAAAACATTTTCACTCGATTCGGTGTTCCTAGAGCAATAATCAGCGATGGTGGATCTCACTTCTGCAATCGCCAGTTTGATGCTCTCTGAAGAAATATGGAGTCGACATAAGGTGTAACACCCCAACCGTTAATCTCGTCATTACCTCTTAAACTGTTACTAATTACTCCTACTCACGCAGCGGAACTCTAATTACAACGAGGGGTGAAACAACGCCGTTAGCCACCCATGTGGCTAACCAGGCCTTTCTTACATACCGTAACGGTCTGATGAACTGGAAAAACCGAGTACTTCATACAAATACAATACTCATCTCATACCTCTACTATACCGAGTCTACAATATACGGATGCCGATAACATACTCGGACTTACACCTCATTCAAACGCATAAGTAATTACAATCTAACTACCCATGCTCACTGCAGTCCCCGTCCTACTCTCTCGAACGGTGGTCAGCTTCAAGTACCTGCACACTAAAAACGTTCCCCCTAGGGGGTCAGCTTACGCTGCGCATGAAATTCGCATATACCGCGTGCTAACCGCGGTACGCCGACTACTTTGGGTCGGATATACATGGAGTTCATTTTAATCAAACAACATGCATCATGGCAATACAATATATATGTATATCACACAAGGAATCTACATCCAATCACGGAACACGATTCCTAACTAACATAACAATGTTGTTAGTGGTAACTGGTTACTCTTAGGCATTGAGGGTTATTCCTCACTATGCCTTGTTTACTCATTCAATACCTCACCCGTTCTCTCGGGTTACTTATTCGTATACACACCCATTTCTCTCGGGTTATTTATACTCATTATCTCACCCACACTCTTGGGTTATTCATACTCAAGCTCTCGTAGATTCTCGAGACACTACAGGTCTCCTACGTCACGCTTGTTACTCTTATTACATACTTAAGCCAAAACTCATGGCTCTCTAGCATAGTCTTACTTCCCCGGTTTCGACCCTACTCTGGGTCTAGCATGGTGGGAAGGTTCAACTAGCTCACGGAACTCTCTCTTAGTTCCTATCTCTTTTACTTAGGTCCGACTACTCTCGGACTACTCTCGTTCCCATACACTCCTCTCTCGGAGTTATAATAATATCATGTATATTAGTCTAGAAGCATCATTCTCAATGTTTCTAATGACTTTGGGAACTTTACTTAAATTCGGGTAATCTTAGGTTTAAGGGTTACCCTCACAATCATATGCTTATACATTCGGATATTTTCTTATACGGGTAAAATCCTCATATAAGAGGTCGACCGTATCTCAAGGGAGTCACATAGTCCCTTAGGTCTCTTTTACCTTTCTTATATGTTTACATTATTGGACTAACTTCAATCCTCTCGATGGAGGTCATTTATCTCTCCACTCATATTTATTTCGTGGATTGTTTCAATAAGGTTCTCTAACCGTTATCGGGTATATACTCAACCCGTACATCTCCTCGCATTTTAGGGAGTTCATATGTTTGTGTTATCGTTATACTTTAATCGATAGCTTGTGTGTGTTTGCATAATACCATTGGTTATGTGACTACCCGTTCAACGGGTTTCTAGTCAATCAGTACTCACTAAGAGTCGGTCTATGCACTAAGTTAGACCACACCGGCATACAAGTATGTTAGCTCTTTCAACATACAACAATGCATGCATAATCAAACAAGGATTATTTCATGCTTTAATCTTGATTAAGCCGGCACACAAACACACAAATCAGAGTAACTCGGTTAGCATACGGGGCATGAGAAAATCATACCTTTCACCGGGGTTTTACTTTTACCGTGTCATCTCACCATGCTTGGTTCACACACGATCCACTGATAACATTCAAATGTTTTATTAACATCAAAGCATTACGGTATGTAAAACTAATACTCCCGTACTTAACCCCGTTATCCCATTAATTCGGTTTTACTCTTGTCAATTTGAGTTCTCACTTCTCAATCACTTCTAATGCTTTATCACACTTCCTTGGGCCTTTACATGTCACCAAACAAGGCCTTAACATCTTATAACATCATTAACATTCAAACCCCCATCATTTAAACCCTTTAAAACACTCTCTGTAGGTTTCTGGGGGTGGTCCGGGACTTGGTCCTTACCCTAAGTCCCGGACCAATTGCAAACATAACTCTCGGGTGAAAATTACACATGGTCCGGGACCTTGTCCTGGAGTATAGTCCCGGACCAACCAAGCATTTGCACTCTCGGCCTGAATTTAGGTGTGGTCCGGGACTTTGTCCAAGGACCAAGTCCCGGACCCTGCTAAAACCTGCTCCAAACTTGATTTTTCCACTCCAAATCAACCCTTAAACACCCTTAATCTTTCCATAAACTTTCCACAAGTTTTCCACATGTTTAATCACCTTAAAACATGCTCTAAAACTCTTCAAATCATGGGTTAAACCCTTACTCAAATTCTTGCCCGAAATCACAAATTTTGCATTCTCCCTTTTGCACTAATGCACACTTGTGCATTTTTCTAACCTCTCTTGACACTTGCATTATTGTTCTTTCTTCATTTAACCATTCCAAAACTTCTAAGATAATGCACACCTCATACCAAGTTCCAAGACTCACTCTTAAAGCCTAAATCTTCTTTGTTTTCTAAAAACTCCTAAGGCACTTACACAACCTCTTTTGCTACAGATTTTTACACATCTCACCACAATCATCCTCTCATATTCTTGGGTGATCATTTACCCAATTCAAACTCCAACAACACCTAGCTAACCCTAGGTTATTCTCCCCACAAAACATCACTTAAACCTCTTAAGCACACCTAGTCTCTTTCTCATCATAGAACACTCAAGACTTTCCATTCCTAGGTAAATTTTGACAGCACTTACTTGCTTTACTAAGCATTTTCACCACACTAAAATCAACTCACAAGCACTTCTTCCCACCTGTTTGGTTTATGCATTAATAATCACACCAAATTCCCATGGTTCACACATATACCTAGCTTAGTTTCCTAGGCTTGTTTGCACACTTAAACCACATTAAACATTCACACTCAACGAACAATATTGTAGCATCATTACTACTCTAATTCAAGGTCATTACTTATGTTCAAAAATGTGTTTTACATAGACAAAACCAACTCAAGGTAAGTTCAATACCTTGTTAGTTTTCTGTTTTCTCTTCCCTTCTTCTTCCTTCTCTTGTTCTTTCTTCTTCTTCTTGTTTCCACACCCACCAATGGGTTTAGATTGCTAACTACAATCACATTCCCATGCCATACACAATAAGCTAGTTAATTCACACATCCCTCCTAACCCTAGAATTTTCAAGAGCTAGTTTTCAAAGCTTAGCTTAGGCATTACCTTAGAAAACCCAAAAGGATAGCTTTGCAATCAAAAGGGTGAAGTTCCAGCACTCCACAAAGGCAAGTGAAACCGGCTGAAGCAAGGATGGAGAAGGAACTCACGTTGGAATTTTCCAAAAATCAAAGGAAGCTAGACAATGGAGATTTTGAACTTGCTTCTTACCTTAAGGAGCCAAGGAGTGGTTTTAGAACCAAACGGCACCTTCAACCTTCAATTTCCAGATTTTTCCATGGAGGTCAAGTGTGAGCTTTTTGGATTTTGAAGGGAGAGAAATGTTCCCCAAGTTGAGAGGAATCCAATGGTGAAATTATTTTGCAATTTGGTGTTGATTTGAACCTTGTAGGAGAAGAAGAAGAAGAGAGCTGATGGTGGCTCTTGCAAATCGCCATGGAGCTTCAGAGAGGAAGAAGAGAGCTCAGGTGGGAAGTGGGAAAAGAAATCGTGAGAGAAAGAATGAGGAGCAAGAGAGAGATTAAGTGGGTTTGTACTATTTACTTTTTTGCTTTTACTTTTCTTTTCTCTCTTTATTTTCTAACTAATAAACAAGAGAGGGGGAGGCTGCTACTCTAACAAAACCGGCCCCCACTAGCTAATTAAGCTAGAGCGTTTTTCAGTTTCTGACAGAAAACGCTCATTATTTTACCCGGTTTGGCACTATTCACTAACCGGGCCCGTTTTTCGGATTTTTTCTCGTTTCTTTATTTTTAATGGCTATTAAGCTTCCATTAATACTTAATTATAGTTATATAATCAACTATAATTTTTACGGGTCCATTTGACCACTTAAAGTCACGTTTTCGGGTTCTCTCGAAAAACGTGCTTTAAAACTCCGTTAGCATTTTAATCCATTATTTGGATCCATTTTCTTCGGGAATCATTCCCGTACACTTATTAGGCCTAACTAAGCCTTAGGAATCCACTCGGACCCTCTCGAGATCATGTATCTTTTATACTCATTTAACGCGCATTTTAGCGTTTTCGCTTTTCAAGCGTTTTCTCTTTTCTTTTGGTTTTATTTCCTTTACCAATACACTTTAGGCACCATTAGGCCTTTAATAATCATATTAGAGTAATTTAATCACCATTATTAGGTCGGGGGTATTAAATAAGGTTGCTCTACCATACCATCCTCAAACGAATGGTCAGGCAGAGATAACAAATAGAGAGCTAAAATGGATTCTGTAGAAGACGGTGAGCTCTTCTCGAAAGGACTGGTCCATTAAATTGGATGATGCGCTCTGGGCATACCGCATTGCCTTCAAAACACCTATTGGCGTGTCCCCCTACAAACTAGTTTTTGGGAAGGCATGCTACTTGCCAGTGGAATTAGAGCATAAATCTTATTGGGCTCTAAAGGTGTTTAAACTTTGATCTACAACAAGCCGGTGAAAAAAGGAAGTTCCAATTGACTGAGCTGGAAGAACTTAGGAACGACTCTTATAAGAATGCATTGATTTATAAGGAGAAGACCAAGCGTTGGCACGATAAGATGATTGCCAAGCGAGAATTCAAAGCAGGAGATCAGGTCCTTCTTTATAACTCCAGACTTAAGTTCTTCCCAGGTAAGTTAAAATCTTTCTGGTCTGGACCATTTACAATAATATCTACCTCTCCTTATGGAGCTGTCGAATTGGACAATAAGAAAGGAGGATCATTTAAAGTAAATGGCGCTCGAATAAAATTATTTTTGGGAACAACGTTAGACAACGAAGAGGCTTCTGCGCTTCTTCTCAAAGATCCAGTCACAACTTAAAACACTCAGGTACGGTCTAGCCAAAGACCATAAAGAAGGGCAGCTTGGTAGGAGGCACCCTACTATCTATCTTTTTAAATCTGTATTGTGCTTATATTTTGTATTTAATATAATTAAAAAAAGAGAGTGAAATAAAAAGAAAGGAGAGAGAACGAGGAGAATTAACTTGAGTTCTTCTGGCTGTTTAGAATATTTATTTCAGGAACATCTTGCACATCTATACAGCCGAACTCAAGTGTGGGGGAGCTACACTACACATTCTGCATAAATCTGGGGAGTACACTATCTTTACCTTGCTCTTTAAATTTTCAATATTTCCTATTACCATGCTTTGTGATCATTACACAGGTAGTTTGCATGCCATGTTATTTTAATTCTTTATATGCAATGAGCGCATTGCTTTGGTTCAAGTGTGGGGGAGATATAATAATCAGAAAACTTGCTCTTAAGTTGGTCTCTTTTTCAACACTGTGTTTAAATTTGTTAAGTGATTAATAATCAAAGAATAAGAAGAGCATATAGGGAGTAATGCCGGTGTTAACAGGTTTAAAGGGTACGTACTAAAAAAAAACACTCTGCTCCTTACTCAATGCTAAAAAATTCTGAGGAAATTATCATTTGGATTTTGTTTTGACTTTGAGCTTGGATTTGATTTGGAAAGAAATGGTGGGAAAAGAACAAGGCAAGGTACTCCTCTGATCCACACAGGCATATTCTGATCCTAAACAGGCCTCGTCCACTCGGTTATTAAGTTCTTAGGGGTGCTTCATCACCCGGCTACCTAAGGTACTCGGTATCTGGGATAGTAGACCCAAAACCGCTACAAGGGTGGAGAGAAAAGTCTGAGGTAAAAGAAAAATGAACTTCAAAATTGAAGTATATGTGCATTCTGTACCAAAATGATAGAAACTTCTTCATGGCATGAGTATGTGGCATTGAAAGATATAATGGAATAAGATTTTACTTCATGCCCCTTGTCGTTCAAAGGAAATGTGAAAGAAAATGGTGGATTGGCTCAGGGTTAAAAGCAGAATTCTCATGGTACTGCTTCTCTTTCTTTTGTAGGTTTTCAGAGTTATTCTCAGAAATGGAGAAATATTTCTAATAAATTTAATGTTATGAGTACCATTTTAAAATCTGAAAAGATTGGCAATTACCTCTTCTGTGCTCTCCTTACTTGATTATTGTCTGTTTAACTTGTTTAAACATTATGTCAGAAAGATTTGCTTGAGGACAAGCAAAAGATAAGTGTGGGGGAGTTTGATAAGTGAGAAATACATAGACATTTAAGGGTTTAATTTACCTTGTACTTACTTACTTTCAGGATAATATTACTCATTTATCGTATGTTTTTCCTCTAGTTATGTTTTATTGATTATCTCACAAATTTATTGGTTAAACATGAGGAAAACCAAGCTAGGAGCAAAGTACACGAAGAGACGAACGCGTAGGCGAAAACGGGGATCAAATCGGAGCTAAAACGAACATTTTAGAGGCAAAAGACCCTTGGTTCGGACCAGTGTCCGGATCAGCTGGTCCGGACCAATACATTCCAGCGCAGAACCGTACAAAAATTGACATGGTCCTGACCAGTGTCCGGATCAACTGGTCCGGACCAACATGCCAGCGCGCCAGAAGAAGGAAATCGACATGGTCCGGACCACACTGGTTCAGACGGTGGTCCGGACATGTCTAAATTGACAACGTACAGAGCATGTCGATGGGTGTGAATTGGTATATTTATATTTACCAATTCACACCGACACCCCCTTCATTTCTACCCCATTTTCACTATAAATAAACCTATAACCCCCCATTAAATCATATCTCATTCCACCCCAAAACTAATGCCATTTTTCCTCCACAAAATCATCATTTCCTCTCCAAAATCATACATCTCATCTACATAATCTCCACATAAATCCTCACCTCATCTCATCCCATAAAACCATTCCAAGAGTTCTTCCTTTCTTAATTCTACTCAGTTTAATGTCTATCGTACTTACGTTGTTTTTTTTTTTTATAATTATGTGTGAGTAATAACTTTAGCCTCCCGGGTTGGGAAGCAAGCTTATTTTATACAATCGTGTTACGTATATTTTCTACTATAATCTGTTCAAGCAATATTTTGATTCTCGTTCTTAATGCGCTTTAATATTCAGGCCAATTATTAAAGTGATATTTGTAGTTCTCTTGTTAAAATGCGGTGCTGAGACAAGGTTCTAGACAGAAGAAGTCAAAACGGGTTAATGACTAGAAGCGAGGTTCGCCTATAGGTTAATCTGTCTCCAACAGGAATTGTTAATAAAGCGATTAATTTATAATAACTTGGGCAAGGATTGCAGCTTGTTATTTAAATTAATCAGGGTTTATTGTACAAGGACCGGTCAACGAACTAATTAAAATTCCTGAGTTTATTGCTAAAATGGTAGAAGTTTATAGTAATATAATTGGATAAAATAGGTGAGCAGAACAACCCAGGGTGCTTCTTAAAAACAAAAGAGTTTATAACTGCTATTATTATTCTATTTTGATTAACTGTTATTTTTACTGTTTTATTTACATTAAGTGTTAAACCACAATCTCCCTAAAAAAGTGATAAGTTTCTATTCAACAGTCTAATTAGAATTCTCAGTTAATTTACACTATCAGCTAAACCACAGCAAGGTCCCCAAGAGTTCGACACCCCACAATTCCACTATTCCGCAAAACGATTAGGTACACTGCCTAGGTTGAAGAAGTAGTCACATATTTCTCCAACATTCGTCAGGACTGGAGCCATCGAACATGCCTAACTCCTTTACACTTCGGATCTGATGATATGGCTTTAGCTTTTGCCACTCATCGTATTCGGATGGGGTAAGGTGGGAAAGGATGATGGCAGGCTGTTGTCCTTGATTAGACGGCCTATTGATGTTTCGAACTGTCGCTGGTGAAGATGCCATGTCAGCTTCTGGGTTAGATTCTATCACTGTGGTAGTTATGTTTTGTTGAGTTCGTTTCTGCCTTAAAGTGCGCAGAAAGGTTCTCTCGATCTCTGGGATGTAACTAACCGTGTGATTATTAATATTTTCCAAGAGGCTGTGTGACCTGGTAAAAGGCATTCACCACTCAAAACAGCAAAAGAAACTTGTGATGTGATAAAATAAATAAAAATGGAAAGAAATAGGGAGGGGGAAAAATAAACAGTTAAGCATAAATAATTCAGAGATTAAGAACTACTTTTTTTTAGAATTAAATTACTGGAACTAAAATGACAAGGGAATTTAAATAACTGAATTTAAATGACAAAAATTTAAATGACGGAATTTAAATGTTAGGAATTAGTTGACAAAATTTAAATGACAGAATTTAAATTACTGAATTTAAATGTTAGGAATTAGTTGACAGAAATTAAATGTTAGGAATTAGTTGACAGAATTTAAATGACAGAAAATTAAATGTTAGAAATTAGTTTATTTGAAATTTAAATGTCAGAAGTTAGATTGTTGAAATTTAAAGGACACTGGAAATTAAATAACTGCAATTAATGCGATATTTAAACTGTTGAAATAATTAAATAACAGAAATTAGTAGAAATAAAATAAACAACAACAAAATAGTATAAACAGAATATTATAATATAGCAAGTGAATTATCAGGGCTTAGGGACTAGAATAAATCAAGTCCCTGGCAATGGCGCCATTTTGCAAATTGTATATTGTGAGTGGTTGGAACTGGTGTAATTAAAAACAATTGAAAAGGAAATTAATAACTCAAATATCCGTCAGGCTACAAATAAAACCCGGTCGCAGTAGTATAGTAAGACAGAAGCGGCCGGGGTCAAACCGTGGGACTTATAGCGAAATAATATAGTACCTAAGCTTGTCACAAAAGGGGGGAATTGATATACTTGCTTTTATAAATAAAAAGGAAAGATAAAATTAACTGAGTAGAAGATAAATTAAACGGGACACCGGGTTCAGGTTTATATAATCTGATTAATTACGCTATCTCTACCGGTTTATTATAATAGTTTGGCAAAATTCCTGTTATTATCTTAAGGACTAAATCATAGACTCAAAAGGACTCGTTTACCAGAAAATGCTCGGTCTAATCTAGATTTGAGCAAAAACACATGTAAACGGATTAAGTGCGAGGAATTATATTTTGCATCTGAAAATACTAACTTAATTAATCAAAATAAGTTTTCCACAGATTTATCGATTAATTAACATGTCTATTTATCACTGGTCTGATCAAAATAGACTTTGTAAAGCTTTTTAATAAATTCATGAAATTTATTAAAAAGGCAAGAGGTAAACTTTAATCGTAACAAACTGTATTTAATTTAACGGTAGAAATATAGATTACATAATTAAACAAACTGCAACTAAACCTTTGCCCGGAGTAAATCCTCCTTAGCCTGACATATTAACTGGTAATAAGTCAGTCAGAGGTTGGACGTAATAATATTACGGTGTTGTGGAGGTGTGGATGGTGAACGAAAGAAAGAAATGAGAGAAAGAAGAGTGGAGAATGTACGTAGGAATTTGTATGTGAAATGAGTGATTCGGAGTGTTGAGTTCTGGTGGTGGAACGTATGTTTTTGTTGAAGGTGCAGTGTGTTTATATAGAAGAAAGGAAGAAGAAGAAGACAGAACTGGAACACGCGTGAGGAATTTAAGGAGGAGTGAGCCGGCGCCTGATATTGCTGATGGGGTAGATAGATATGTTTGCAGGCGTCGAAGAAAATTGGGGAAGACGGTCGGCGTAGTTGCACCTCTATTTGTTGTCCGGTCAAATATCCACGGACACATTTATTTCTTGTTCGGGCAAAATTCCATGGACACATTTCTTCCTTGCTTCCCGTCTGTGCTTATTTCCACGGACAACATGTCCTTGTTTTGTTCTTGTCCGCCCTTATTTGCACGGACGTGCCACGGACTCCTTCATCTCTTGTCCGGCCTTTTCTTCTCGGACAACACACACACATGGCCGGCCTTATTTGGCGGACGTCACTCAGTGTTGTCCTGCCTTTTTTCCACGGACGTGACCCGGACGGCTCTAACACATCGATCCGTGTCACGTCCGGCCTTTTATCCTCGGACGTGACCCGAACGTGTGTATTTGACTTGTTTACTTCTGCGAACTTTGACCGGCTCTACATTCTTCGTTTGGACTCCGTTTTTCGACCCGTTTGCGCCTACGCGTTTGTCTCTTCGTCTACTTCGCTCCTAGCTTGGTTTTCCTCATGTTTAACCAATAAATCTGTAAGATAACCAATAAAACATAAACTAGAGAAAACTAAGCAATGTGGAGAAATGAGCAGGAAAAGTGCTAATATAATATACGAAATACACCCATAAAACATGCTCATTTGGACACTTATCAATCTTCTTGGAACTCAATTTCTTCTTGCGGACATGATGGATCAAGTAACCTCCCACTCCTAAGTGTCATCGCCTTTGCTTGCTCTCTTGGGTTAGGCTTTGTTTGACTTGGAAAATCACCCGTCGGCCTTTGAGCATGTTGTTGGGAGATGCTCTCATGTTCTACTTCAACCCTTTTATTAGTGGCTTCTTGGTTTGCTTTGAAAGCGTCCAAATCCCCTGCTTTAGTTTGCACAACCGAGATATGGTTCTTCATTATGTCTCTTAGCTCGACATTAGCATCCGTGGAGGGGGAAAGAAGAAGTTGTTGTTGTTGTTGAAAGCTCGAAGGTGCTCCTGGCGGTCGATAGCCATTTGTGTGTTGGGGACTTGAGAAGACCCTTGTGACCGGTATCCCAAAGGGTTTTTGGAAGTATTGCTTGATCCCCTTGGGTTTGATCATTGATCCTCCATGAGAAGTTTGGATGGTTCCTCCATGGTGAATTTTACTGATTGTAGTTGTATCTGAGGCGGTTGCCTACAAAGTTTACGACTTCATGTGGATCGGCGTAAGCTTTTAAAGTGGGTCTTGTGAGGACCCGCACAAATTGCACACCCCTCTGAAGCTGAAGCAGAAGCATAGGATGAAGAAGCTATAGACTTGCTTGTTTCTTGTTGGGCTATAGCAAGCTTCTCCACCATCTTAGTGAGAGAGGATAGTGGAGCTGAAAAATGGTCGGTGGGCTCAACATAAAGGAGACCCACTGCTCTTGGAGTTCTTCCCATGGGCTTAGACTATTGCCTTGTATTACTAGTCATCACCTCTTGAAGTTTCATTCCTTCTTGAGGTGATTTAGTCATGAAACTTCCTCCAGCTGAGGAGTTCACAAGGATTCTGTTGCATCGTCGAGACCGTTGAAGAAGGGCAGGCATAGAGATTGGTCATCCATACCGTGGTGGAGCAGTTTATCACCATGTCTTTGAATTGATCCCAAGCATCATATATATGTCTCCCCCGGTTCTTGGCAAAATGTATTGATTTCTCCAATCAATTGCCTCGTTCTACTTGTTGGGTAATACTGGCAAGGAATTTTTAAGCCATTTGTGCCCAAGTGTGGACTGACCTTATAAGAAAACTTCTATACCACCTCGATGCAGCGTCTGGCAATGAATGAGGGAAGAGCTACAAGCGTATCCTGTCTTTGACCCTACCAGCTTTGCCGAAGGAGTTGCAAAAATCAAGGAAGTGACTTAGGTGACTAGGAGCCTCATCGGGATTTGCTCCACTGAATTTCCCTAAGTCTCAGACAGTAGTGATGAAGTGTGTCTTGAACACCCATTGTCCGGCCTCTCGGGTGTCAACTCTGGAAGGACTATGGCTGAAGGTCTCCCTTTAGTGTTCGATTGGTTGTAATCTTTGAGAGCTCGTTGTTGTGGGTTCCCATTGTTTTCTATTACTAGTGGTTCTTGACCAGCCATGGTTATGGAGTCCAAGTTCCTTCGGACTCTCTCAAAGTACGCTCAAGCTCGGATCTCAGACTAACAAGCGGAGAGCCTTTAGCTCGAGTGCTTGGCATACACAAGGAAAACCGAAGGTACCTTAAAAAACCGAGACCAATCACACTAAAATATTAGAAGAGATACGAATAAAGAAAACTTTTACCACACAAATAAATAAAACAAGATAAAGATACACAAAAACTAAAATACCGAAACTGGCTATCATTTCCCCGACAACGACGCCATAAACTTGTTGGTGTGATTTACTAACATAAGTAGTAAAGACCTAGCTACAATGGGCAAGTGCACCCAATTAATTGTAATACAACAAGTGTCGTATCCACAAGGCAATTGTTTCTAAATCTCGAGCTTCGTTATCTTAGTAAAGTGAAATGAAAAACTGTAAATGGGGTTTAGCCAAAGGCAAGCTTAGTTTTGTGAACAAGGGAAACAATAAAAAAAGTATATTAAGTGATTGAATGGAATGGGTGGAGAAGGAGAAGTAGAGTACCTAGGATAGGGATATCACCTAAGTTACCCAATTACACTCATAAACACACCTCAAATTAGTTGCCTATTAGAGCTAAAATCATGATTATCCAAATCTTGGACTAATCAATTCTCGCCTAATTAATCACACCCCCTAATTCAAGGAAAGCTAGAGTCACTAGGTAGCATTAAAATCAAGCTCTTAACAATAGCCCTAAAATTACACTTCCCTAAATCTAGAGCAATACAGGTTAGGGTTTATGAAATACCCCAAACCTTAATATATTAATGAACTATCTAATTACGATATACTAAGGCTCTAACGTGCCTTAGAAACATTAGAAGAAGTGTTAAACAACAATTTACACCAAAACATGCTTTAGGAACAATTAGAGCAAAAGGTGTTTTAAAGAGCACAAAAAATTAGGGAACTACCAATAAGTTCCCAAGAGATTTCAAATGTGAAATACCTCTAAGAGTAGTAATACGCATTAAGCGAAATTAGCGTTTAAACCGAAAACGCACCTTAGAGTACAAAAATGTGCTTTAAAGAAAAAAATGTGCTTTAAGCATGTATATATGGAACGAAAAGGCTAATGAGCCAAAATACCATAAGAAATAAGAAAAGGAAAAACAATTAAATGGTCATAGGATCCATTGCGTATACACACAAATTAAGTATACAAAGTCCACAGTAAACAGATACTAAACTGACGAAAGTCAAGGAGAAACCACCAAACGACTTGGTTTAAATTGGAATGAGCAACATGCTATTTCATGAAAAAAGTTTCTAAAGGTTGTAAATATATTAAGGACACATTTAAACTAGCCAAAACAAATTGCATAATCAATGTGAACCCGGAAGCACATAAAATGGTGTTTTAAGGCATTTTTTGCTATGTAACATACCTAACACATGGTATAAGTCCTTATGAACGAGTTTAAGGCATCTAATATTACATAAATATAAGGAAGAGAAACAAAAAAAATCAGACAAAATCGTGACTAAGGCTGCCTACTACATGATGAGTCATTAAAGGTGTTAAAATTTAATTTTGCTTATTTTTATGACTTTCCTTGATTGTCTTATCACCTTGTCCCCTGAGTAAATCATTAATCAGACACTTACCTGTCATATGAGAGCTCCCAAATTCGTAGCTCCTCCTCTCTTTGAAGAAAAAACACAAAAAACTCCAATGTTCTTAGATTAGTGCCTTAAAGAACACCTTGTCTTGCACAGATCATAACTTTCTCATCTTAAGTCACAATTCTAAGCTTGATAGCTCGTTGGAATCCTATTTCGAAGATCTTTACAACCATAGCTCATGAGCCCCCAGATTCTCAGGAAAAACCACGAAGAAGTTCCTTTAATTCTCGAGGTAAAACATTGCCTTCTTGGAAACTCTTCCTTCTTTGATTTTCATCAAGGCCGAGTGCCTAAGGTTACGAACCCATCTTATTATTCATCTTATTATATGATTTTGGAGCCAATTTCTCTAGCAAATTGCTGTCAAAATTTATAAGGAAAACAAGCTTAATATTAAGCTAAAGGTTAATATACAAGGTAAATCCTACAACTACCTATTTCAAGGTTCTAATTGTTGATCTATATATGATCTAACATATTGTTCATCTTGTTTGTTATTACCGAAATTATAAGTGTGTTAGATTTAATTTTTGACACATTAAATTAATATTTGTAAATCTAAAATTAGATTTATACTCCTTATGATATAAGCTACAATATAAGCTATCATAATATACAAGAAAAATTCATATACTATGAATTTCAATATGGCCGAAAATTAAGGGGTTATTAATGAGTTAGAAAAATTATCTAACTTAGTTAAATTAAAGGAATTAGAGTAATTAAGAGTAATATGTAAAATTAAGAAATTTTGGTACCAAAAGGTGAATACCGAAAATTTATGGGGTCAATATGTAATTTTTGAGAGTTGAGTTTGAAGTAACACCCCTACCGCTAATACCGTCATTATCGTCCAATCTCCTTATACAATACAGATTCACGCAGCGGATACTTACATACTCAACGGTGGGTGATACACTGCCGTTAGTCACCCACGTGACCAACAAGGCTACTACTACATACAGCATCGGTCTGATGGACCGGAATATCCGAGTACTACACAAATACAATACATACTCCCATTACTTACCGAGTACTACAATACTCATTCGATACAATACTCCATCCAATGCAATACTCCATAATTCAATACAAGATAATACACTACACATACCGAGTTTACTAAGTTCCAAATACAAATACGATACTCCCCCCAAGTTCATACATACTCTCTAAGAGTCTATCCACTACCCGTTTCTCACAACTACATACTTATAACTTACATACTAGTGTACCCCTTGGTACATTTCTACATTCGAGGCTACAAGCCTTATACCATTTACTACAATCTACCTTTCATTCCTAGTAATCTAGGCATGTTCGTCGGTCTCTTCTGTGACCAGGTCTGCTTCGGGTACCTACACCTAAAAACGTTCCCCCCGGGGGTCAGCTTTCGCTGAATATGATAACCGCATACCCCGCGTACTAGCGAGGGTACGCCGACCATTTGGTCGAATACATGCAATTCATTTTGCAATACATACATGCATACATACTTACATACATCCTTACATACATACTTAGATACATACATACTTTCATTCACGATACTACAATACGACACAAGGTGTACATACATACGCACAGTACAATGCATGCTTGGAAGACAATACAAGTCACAATAATACTTTACCATCTTTCAGAATATACATACACAATACTTACTCATTACATACTCAATACGCAATACGGAGATACACTTCTCCAATTCACACAGAAGGTTGTAGCTTCTTTACACACCGTCGGGTGTCGGGTGTTCAATACTCCTTTACTCCCGGTCAATGACTTACAATAGTCAAGACCAATACACATACAATACTACTTCTTACATACTTTACTCGAGTCAAGTCGGTATGACCTCCGGGCAGGGATTACTACATCCCACCACCGGGCTTTAGGGTGGCCCACTAATCCAGGATGCTGCCCATTCAAGGGGATTGGTCCAAGGAAAAGATTATTGCCAGGATTCGGATCCAACCTCTTGTGTTTCCTTATCCTCACGCGTGGCCGAAACTATATCGGACTTCTACTCATTCCATTACTCATTACTCATGTTAGGAGTTAGATTGTTAGGAATTAGTAGAAGTCAGTACTTCATTTCCATACATACATACAATACACAAGTACACAATACTACACATACTTCTCATTTCCATTCATTCATTTCACGAATTATACAAACTAATGTTCAAGAAGATACAACAAGAAAAAAAATAGTTCAAACACAGTTAAGTGCAATATAAGTCCGATTCGTGCATTTATCTTATTGGTGATCACATAAGCACACAAATCGGGGTAATCAGGTATAGGGATAGAGATGCATGAAGAAATACACCTTGCACCGTTTGATTTGGACTCACCGACTCCTCTTCGGTGTTCAACTATTCGAATCCTAGCATATACATACAGTTGGGTGGTTAATCATCTATAATTAACCTTACTTATTACTTTGCTAAAGTTTCCCAGTGCTTACTTACTAATTCCTTATTATTCAAATACATTTACTTATGTTACTTACTTAAAATTATTCTCTAGCTTATTCATGGCCTCAATGACCTTAAACATCATTAATTATGTCTTAATCATCTTATTTTATCATTACCCATCCTTACCATCCTTAGTTTTGCTTTAAAATACATTCTGGACAGATTTGGGGGTGGTCCTGGTTTGTGTCCTGGTTTTAAACCCGGACCAACTCACTGGAACAACTCTCGGGTGAAATTTTTGCATCGTCCGGGTTTGTGTCCTACTTGCAAACCTGGACAAATTGGTGTTTGGAACTTACGGGTGTATTTTTGGGGTGGTCCGGGTTTAGGTCTTGGTTTACAACCCGGACCATCCATTCTGTAATACATTCTGTCGTGTTTTTGACATGTCCGGGTTTGTGTACTAGTTTACAACCCGGACATGTTACAGTATTGTTAAATGTTTGTGTTTTTGATTTGTTTCAACTCCAAACTTCCACCAATCTCTTCCCCATATTCCTACATATAATTTAACATGTTTTGACATTGATTAAGCATTTTAAACTAGCCTAATCCTCCTCTATCCAAATCTGTTACAAAACACACACATCACTGTTAAATTCTCTCTCTGTTACAGTTCTTCTCCCACAAATGCTACAGATTTTCCTTAAATCTTTACCATTCACTACTCCCTCTACCAATGCTTCTCCTAGCATTCTAAATCCATTACTTTGCCACTCTAGTTCTCCTCATTACTTAGACCCTCTTCTAAATCTGTTACAAAGTACTAAACTACTCACCAAGTTCTCCAATTACACCTAGTTATTACCTAGGTAGTTTCCTCCTCTTACACAACTAAGTCCTTCAATTTCTATACAAATTTGGGCAGAGGTTCCCCTATATTTTAACATTTCCCACACACATTCTCAGCTCACACATCCATTCAAATGCCCATATCAAATTACACATCATTCTACACAATATACCACAATATTTTTTGCACATACACATACATTACCCCATGTTTTCTCAAGTCTTTAAACCTCTTTTAGACTTCCAAAACTGTTACATTCTCCTCCTATTATACTACAATATACTCACTACTCGTTACCATATACTTTACACATTTCCAACTACTAAAATCTGTTACAATAACATACTAGGTGCTAAACCTCGATTTAATTCCCTGCACACACCATTCCTTTCTCCAGATTTGTACAAGCTTTTAAATGTCTTTTATAGCTTTAAGACATTTTGGTATTCCTCCACACTATACTACTACTCAATACCATTTACAATACCCATTTCAAGCTACTAAAATTCGGTTACATACATACATATACCAAGCTACACAAGTGAGCATCCTTACCTTGTTTTTCTTCTAGTTTTCTTTCTCCTTCTTTCTTCTCCCTTCCTCTCTTTCTCCACCGGTTATAGTACTTCACAATCTAATATCATAACCCATACATACACACCATTTCAATACTAAAACCAATCCCTAAACATTACTTAAGCAACGTAAGTTCTAGGGTTTAGAATTTCCTTTACCTTCAAGGGGTGTAAATGAAGCTTGGAGTGGTTCAAGAACAAGATTTCCAACTCCTTCAACAAGCCAAAATCGGCTAGAACACAAGGGACCAAACAAGGGTTAGTCTCAAATTCGTTGCCTTTGAGGCTAGAAAAAGATGGAGTTTTTTGAGAATGTTTTTTACCTTAAAAGAACAAGGAGAAGGAGAGGCCTTCTAATGGTGGTCTTGAAGCTCCAAATGGGGTATACCCATAAAAACGAAAGTTTTTGTTTTTGATTTTTGAAAAGAGAGAAATGTTCTCTTGATGAGAGGAATCCAATGGTGTAGTTTTTGTAATTTTTGGAGAAGGTTCAAGAGGGTTACAAGAGGAGAGAAGAGAGGTTTTGTGTGGTTTTGTTTATTTCACCATGGCTGTCGCATGGAAGAAGGAGAAGAAGAATAGAGAGTGAGTGAGGGAGGCTGTGTACGTGAGGAGGGAAATGGGAGATAGGAGAGAGAGAATGTGAGAGTGTGGGGGTAATAAAGTAAGGTGAGAGTTTACTTTATTGTTTTTGTTTTTTGTAAATAAGAGAGTGAGTGTGGAGAGAGTGTGAGAGGGGGAGTCCCCATCGGTCACACACAGCACCCACATACTACTTTTGCTTTTTATTTTCAAAGTGGACACATAAGTTTTGGTTATTTATGTTTCTACTCCACAACTTCCCGTTTTGACAGTTTTTACTAACCTCTCGTTTTATTGATTTTATTGGTTCTAAAGCTTCACTAATATTTATTAATGATTATTTAGTTGACCAAACTTGTTACGAATCTATTTGACCCGCCTTAAAGACATGTTTTCCGGTTACCTCGAAAAACGTGCTTTAAGGTTCGTAGTAGTGCTTTTAATCCATTTTAAGGATCCGTTCCTTCGGGATTTGTTCCCTCATATTTATTTAGACTTAATTAAGCCTTAGAATCCTTATGATACGCTAACCGAGGTCTCATACCTCCTATGGTTATTAACGCTTATTTAGCGTTTTTCGCTTTTTAAGCGTTTCTTTATCTTTTGCATTTATTTTTCTTACCAATATTATACTAAGCAGTATTAGGCTCTTAAATACCTATTAGGATAATTTAATCGCCATATTTAAGGTCGGGGTATTTCATTAATGATGAGAAAATAATTGTAGAATTAGTTTACAATTATAAAGAGTTATAAGTGTTATAAGGAATTATAAGGTTTTCGGTATATTTAAGGTAAATAAAGGGTGGTATATATATACTATAATATTAGATAGTTAAATCTGGGGATTTAGAGATGTTTAAAATGATTTTGATGTTCAAAAATCTGTAGGTAAATTAGTTACAAAAATTAGAAATTAATTAGAGTTAAATTGGTTAATAAATGAGTTAGGATAAAAGAAAAGACCACAAGGGTAAAATGGTAATTTCCCTGTCAAACGTGTTCAAACTTGGTCAATGACCGTTTGTGAAATGTTTAGAGGAGCTAGAATAAATTTTTAGCAAAAGATTAGATATTAAAAGGATAAAGGAATAAAAAGTTAAGTTAAATTAACTTTAGGGGTAATATGTAAATAATAGAAGTTAGGGGGTTTGACCATAAAAGACTGGTCAAAATTGGGTATATTTTGGTGATTGACCAAAAGTATAAAAGAAATTAATTAAGAAAGACTTTGGAAGAAATTAGAAATAAAAATAACAAGTTTAGAACTTATTATGAGTAAAATAGAGATAAGAGAAAACTATGGGTAAGTAATGTAAAAACACTTTATGTGTTTAGAAGGTTAAGGAAATTAAATAAAGAATTTTAAACAGGTTGTAAGAGAAACAGAGTTAAGACGGGGTTAAACGAGACCCGTATATAACTTAAGGTATACAAGGGGTATACCCGTAATTTAATAAGTATAGGAGAAATCAATACTTAAAGTATTTTTTAATGAAAATACAAGTTACATTGGAAAAAGAAATAAATACGTATGATACGGAGTATCATACGGACGTATACGAAAAATTTTGGTGTACATGAATAGTGCTCGTATACGCGAATAGTATCCGTATACATGAATAGTAAATATGTGTACACAAAAGTAAATACGTATACATGAATAGTAAATACATATACATGAATAGTAAATACATATAATGAATAGTAAATACGTATACATGAATAGTAACTACGTATATGTGAATAGTCAAATACGAGACGTATATGTGAATAGTAAAATACGTATATGTGAATAGTGAAATACGGTGAATAGTAAAATACAAGGCCGTATAAATGAATAGTGAAATACGAGACCATATAAATGAATAGTGAAAGAACCCGTTTAACGGTAAACTATTATACTCGGGTTAACCTAGAAAGAGGTTTAAGTTGAAAAGAGAACCAAACTAGTTTAAGACACAGGATACTAATACTAGCTCTGGTTACAGATCTAGATAGTAGAGGCGTTCGGCGGATTAGGCGAACGTGGGATTAAGAGCTAGCCAATCTCCGGTGTAGGGTATGGGATTCTTGTAGCTTGTTTGTTGTAACGCCCTATTTAATGAAAAATGCAGCAAAAAATAAAATACTAAGGCGATTACCGATCATCGGGTTCTTCCAAACACCCGGCACCAAACCTCACCAATTACAACCTGTAAGATTATAAATGCTACGGTCTGAACTCGAGAAAACATAACAAGTGCAAGATATAAAACTCTCCACAATTCCTAATTCCCGCCCCAATCACTCATACTCTTCGTGGCCACCTGTATAACAATACATACCTACAAGATAAAACCAAGCAGCCCACCCGGGAGAGGTGAGTCAGTTCCCTAGAATGGAACTGGTACAACTCTCCAAAACAGAAGTTTAAAAACATAACTCTTAAAATAACAATAACTTGAAGTCAAATGCTTAAAACAAAAACAGAAGAACAAGGCTCAACCAAAACACCAAGTCAAAGGTAACAAGTCAAGGATAGAGATAAATAACAAGAAGGTAAAGTTAGCCAATTGATAAAAAAAGAAACCACACCATGAGTTAGTGAACATCCATTGCTTGTGTTAGACTCAGTTCTAGTTAGGATTAGAAAGACCTAAGTAGTCACAAGGACTAGAAACGGAAGAAGAGGTCCAAGACCCATAACTCAAGAGTGGAATAAAACAAATTGGGAGAGATGGCCCCCACCGCCAGTTAGTTGTCTCAGGACGAGGTAGGTAAAAGACCTCCGCTGTCAGTTGTCCATATGGACGAGGTATAGCAGACCTCCACTGCCACCGACCCGTTCTCAGTCATCGGTGAAAAGTGTGTGCACCACTTAATAGAAAGAACAAATACTCAATACCAAGATTGGCATTTTCCCATATTCCCACTAGATTATTAACTGCACAAGTGCAATACCAAAACACTCAGTCCTACAGAGTGCAGAGGCGTAAACCCTCAGCAGTTAATATCCAATGAGACCACCAGACAAAAGGTACCAATGATCATGTGAGTTGTACATCCAAGGCTCAGTTAGTCACATCAAGCTGAGTTAGTCACACAAACAGTTTCCTTTGAAATCCATTCAAGAACAGTTGCCATTTTCCAAAACATTCCACAAAGTCCGTTAGCAAAGTATCTGAGTACGAGAAATCGTACCTGATTAGCGCTGTAGCAGTCCTAGTAGACTCGTGCAAACATTCAACACACTCTGAGGAATATTAAAGGTAGTATATCATCAATAACTTGTAGCCTAAGTTAAACTTAAATAAATTCCTCACTCTTATTTCTAAGTCTCAATTGTTTTAAGCCCTCACTTAAATGTTATGTATAACCTTTGATTTATCTTAGAATGTTGTATAGCTCAAGGTTGTAAGACCAAGGAATGTATTTTATTAACACTTGTTAATTGTTCCACTCTTATCCACTTTACTAGTACTCAACCATAATTCTAACATTTAAGAGTTTTGAGACCCTTATATCATAAGTGCATTTTATATTATTCATTTAATCTTAGAATCTCAATAATAATCCTTAAGTTCAATACATTTATTCTTACTTCAGGATAAACAACGCACTATGACCTACAATGGGTTTATCTTAGAATACTATACTATTACTTCACGATGTAATGATTATGTATTTTATCAATATCTACTAGATAATCCATTATGATTAAGTTTTCCCCTTAACTTAAGTAAGATCTACATCATGTATATTGGAATCATATTGTTATAGATGCATTTTATTATAACTTAATTGAGCTACTAAACTCAATTATCATATCCTTAGTTCAGAATGACATTTTATTATAACCATCTAATAATCTCGTCATAAGACGTTGGATTACTCCTCATATTGAAATAACTATATCATAATTAACTTAGACTTATCGAACTCTTACTTTAGTATTCAGAAAGTATATTATTTGCTTTATCATTAACTATATAATAAAGTGTTTTAAGATAACCTTTTACGTATCCTTACTTACATTTAATTCCCTAACTGTTTTATTTTACACACATTCCCGCTATAGACTATGTATAATCCTTTTATACTAAATTTTAATAAACTTATGTCTCAAATACATTTTTCATATTGTTTACAAAACCTAAGGTTTCAAAGGAATAACTTAATAAATTAATCTCCTTTATTATGTTTTAGGATGAACATTATATTTTAACATAAGGTAAAATTTATCTAAGAATTAAATCCTCATTCATAAGTGAAATTGTCAATTATTTAATAAGATAATATATTCTGAAAAATTCTCGTATTTTATATTAAAATAACATATTAATATTTCTAGTGTCGTAAAGTATATCCATATAATACCTTATGTACTTAGTTCCACCTGATTAAAGGTTCAAGGTTTTAAATATCTAGTTTCTACTTACAACCCTTTTTTAAGTTTTAACGACTAAATACATCACTTAATTATAAACTCGCATTCTGAATATTGGTAATAAGCGTATTTAATATAGCTTCTCTAATTTAAGAAACTCAAGGATTATTATTTAGATTAATTCCTAATCATAGTTTAATATAGTTTTATATCCTAATCCTTTTAATGATCTTATCTTGAAACATTAAGTTATTGTTCAATATTATAAATGTTATGAAATGATTAAATCTAGGCTTGTTAATCCACTTCACAATTAGTTGTAAAAGTGTTATTTATTTTATTATTAATTATATAATAAGATTTATTTGTTTGACATCTTATGTAATCTAATTACAAATTTTCCTAAGTCTTAACTTATTAGTTACTTAACCCAATTATAGATTTACATTATGATCACTGACTAATAATATACATGTATTTTAATACGGTTTATATAAATCTTAGAAATTCAAAGGTAACTCTTTAAGCTTAATTTCATAATCATAATTTAATACTACTCTTATAATACTCTATTAATAGTATCATGTATAGATTTAGTTTTATTTATTAATTCCCTCATATTCTATTTTCCATAAGGTATTTTATTCCTCTTATTTATTCTTTCGTTATCTACATATTAAGATTTATTTAAGACATTCTTTAGATAACTTTACTATATTTAATGCTCCTACTAACGTATATACATATCTTCATCCAATATGTGGTTTATAATATAAAGTAATTCCCTTTGTTACAATCCAGTATATTACTTCTATAGTATAAAGTTAACATAAAAGTAGGTTAATTAAATTCCTTGTTTTAACCTAAGATTATTTTATTTCTTTTATTTCTTTACTTTGCTTAAAAGTTATACTCAAAATATTTATTAACATTCTGTATTAAATGTTAGTTTAGTCTTCTTATGTTATTCCCAACCTATAAAGTTCATTAATCACTATACTTTAATTTTTTGTTACATTAAAAAACCGTAGATTATAACATATCTTATGAAAAACAGAATTACAATTTTTAGACCTATTCCCTCTTGTCTAAAAATTCTCAAATTTAATATATAGTAACTATGATATTTTACTCATATTATAAAAATTTTATTTCCTAAAAATTACTTTATTAAATTGCTATGTTGATTCTTACAAGACTGTAACTTATAAAAAACTTAACTTACGTTTTATAACTCCAAATTTATATCAAAACGAAATATACTCTATAATTCACACTTGTATAAAATCTCATTTCAAAATTCATTCGGGAAGATCATTAAATTAGTCAAACAGGTTCAACCTTACCAAGATTCATTATTTCATGTGCAGTTCAAGATGCCAACTTCGCAGATCTGGTTCTCACAACCTAACGCGGTTCAATCCAAGGTATTTATCAAGTTTAAAAGAAGAATCATAGCTCTACACATGGGTGAAAGAATCATTGCAAACGGAGCACTGTGGAGAATGTTATTGACTCTTCAAGGTTCGAGTTTACCACTGAAATTCTGGGTTGCTATTGCGTTGTGACCGAGTTGCCTACTTCGGACGCTTAATGCTCCCAAATGAGGACGTTTCAGCTGTAGCTGCCTTAAGGAAAGTTGAAGAAGAGTTTAAGATATTTCCAACAAGGTATGGTTCATCAATTTTTGTACAAGGATGAGAAAGTTATGATAGGGACAAAAATCGGATTTACCATATGTTTCTAAAAATTCTGGGCAGAACTGAATCAGGTGACGAACTTTAGACGCGTTTCTGTACCAATTGGTTGTGATTCAGCCTTCGATGTCTAAATAAAGGTTGAAGAGGAATCCAAGATCTTTAAAACGAGCTATGGAACAACGAATTTGGCTATAGAACGAGAGAGTTATAGATCTCACAAGATCTGGGTTTACCTAGTCGATTTTCTAAAAGATTTGGGCAAAAACACAACCTGATCGAGGAGGCGACTTTAGACGCCTTAATCTTTCACAAGATTGAGAACTAGCTCGAGGTTTCTTCAGAAGTGTTGTAGAGAAATTAAAGATCTTCAAAACGAGGTATGGTACGTGAACTTTCATTCACAAACGAAGAAGATACGATTGAGCAAAGTTTACCTCATCAACTGGAATTTCCAGATTTCTGGGTAGCAGTTTCTCGGGTAGGAAACTTTCGAGGCCTTTATCTCCCACCCTATTAAGAATCAGCCTTGGATGTAAACATGAAAGTTTGAGAGGGATTAAAGATCTACATAATGAACTATCGCACTCGAGTTTTCATTGAGAGATGAAGGAGATATGGTTAGACGAAGTTACCTTGCCGGATCAGTTTTCTGGAAAATCTGGGTTGCAGATTTTCGGGGAGGCAACTTTGGATCGATTTTCGGTCGATTTAGAAGGAGTTAGGTTATGTATGAGTTAGGCTTGGAAAGAGAAGTTGTAGTAGAAGAGAATGCAAAAGACGGCATACAAAATGGTGGAGTAGAGACGGAGATATAAGCGTTTGAAGATCGACCCTTGAGATGCAAAAACGGTCGAACACTTGGGACTTTTCAGTGGTAGTGTCTGGCTGACTGACACGTCAACACTCTTAAATTTTGGCTCTAAACTTCAATCCATCATAACTTTGGCTAGGATAATCCGTTTTCAACGTTCTTTTTATCAATCTTCTTGGTTTCCATACGATTTTATTGATATAGGTTTCAAGGGCTGGTTTTACCATTCTCAAAAAGTCAACCCTAGCAAGGCTTTAGAAGCTTTAAGGTTTCTATGATTTTATTTTGACTTTTACGACTCAAATCATTGTTCCAAATATTTCTAAAATCTTTATAAACATAATTGGAGTGTCTTGAAAATTTTCCAAGATTTATTGACTTATAAATCATATTATTAAATTCATAATACTATGTAATAATATATAGTAATCTAATATTTAATAGTATTCTTTAGGATTAAATACAAGAAATTCCCTAATTTAATTTTCATAATTCCATATAATAATTTAATATTCATAATTCCATACAATAATTTAATATTTAATAGTATTATTTATGGTTTAATAAAAGAAATCCCCTAAAATAATTTAAATTAATTTAGGGGTATTTCAGTTTGCTAACGGGGTCTACCTCGGTAGTGTGCTATGTGTTAATATGATACGACCAAACAAGATTAAGCATGAAACCGATCTATTGTATTGTTATTGTGTGTCCATCGCACACTAACATGACTTGATTCAGAGCTTGTTCATTAACTATGTTTAGTAAAATTGTATAAGGTTAAATACTCCAAGTTGGTAGTAGGTTAATACCGAGAGAGGTTTAACTAACCAATTGTCAATGAGACTTCAACTAACTGGAACTTGGGGGAAGAGGAATCCGGGACTGACTCCGATCATGCATGTTTAGGTTAGGAGGTCGGCATCTGTATCAGATCTGTCTTCCGCTGATAGTGTCCAAATGAGCATGATTTATAGGTGTATTCAAATATATTAGCACTTTTCTTGCTCATTCTCCACTACGGTTAGTTTCCTCTAGTTTATGTTTTATTATTATCTCACAAATTTATTGGTTTAACATGAGGAAAACCAAGCTGGGAAGTAAAGTAGACGAAGAGACGAACGCATAGCCGCAAACGGCTCGAAAAACGGAGTCCAAACGAAGAATCTAGAGCGGGTACAAGAAATAACCCCTCCTCCTGATAAGAGGCGGAAAGCACAAGTGTCCTCGAGGCGGACAGACAAAGTGTCCTCCTGATAAGAGGCGGACAAGACACAAGTGTTCAAGGTAAACAGGCGGACAAGGAAACACCACCACAAGAGACAAGCTTATTTTCTAGCGGACCTTCTCACATGCAACCGCGAGGCGGACACAACAGAGGAGACCGCCACTTAAGAGGCGGACAACACATAGGCGACCACGAGGGGACAAGACAGAGGAGACCGCCTCTCTTATCAGGCGGACGAGCACAGGCTACCGCCCCCTAAGTGGCGGACAAGACATGGAACCTGTGGCGGACAGGGGGCGGTTTGATGAGGCGGGTTGTGACTAATTTAGTCGCGACTAGTTTCTTCTTCTTCGCCCGTCTTGGTCTGCAACTCGTCCATGTCTGCGCCTACCTTAATTCACGCCTCTGTCTGTCCCTTCAATCAGTGAGCAATCAATGAGCGCTCAATCTTCCACAGCCTCAATCAATTGCTCGAGTCTGTCTATCTTCTCTGCTTCCTTTTCTTCCTTTCTCTATAAAAACCCACGAGACTTCTCCTTTCCATACACACGAATTCACCAATCGATCCACGACCACTTCACCACCATCTCATTTCTCTTCTCCCGCCTTCTCCATTTTATTTATTTTACATTCCAAATTCACCTCTAGCCCTACGGCACAAAATAGCAGAGTGAGACGGAGTGATTACGGATGATTTCTATTACTCTCGTCTCTATCTATCTATTTAATATGTTAGGCTAGTTTACGTTACTGGAATAGTTATTATGTATCTGTATTAATTATGAATATTTCTACTGGTTTATTTATATACAGTTTGTTACGCTTAAAGGTTATCATGCATCTTTTAATAGATCTCGCGAATTTATTAAATTGCTCTACTAAGTCTATTTGATCAGACCAGGTGTAAATAGACAGGTTAATTAAAGCGTAAAACTGGAGGAAGCTTTATTATGATTTAATGAGTTAGTATTCAGTTGCAAATGTAATTCCTCAAATACTCCTCTGCCGTCGCAGGCTTTTGCTTAACCTTGATTAGAACCTTGCATTACAGGTGAACGAGTTCTTATGAGGCTTGACTTAGTCCTTAAGATATTTACAGGAACCTTGCCAAATTATTTAACCAAGAGAGCTTATATGCAGATTATATAACCTGACCCAGAGTTCCATTTTACTTATCTGTCAACTTAGTTATTTTATTCTTTCTTTTTATTTATTTTACAAGTCAATATCCACCCCCCTCTTGTGACACGCTTAGGTACTATAATATATATATAGTCCCACGGTTCGACATCCGGTTGCTTACATTTTCACTATACTACTGCGACCGGGATTTATTTGCAGCCCGACGTTATTTTTGGGTTTTAATTTCTTTCTTTATGTAATTACACCTGTTCTAACCACTCACAATATAACGTCTGCATCCGCATATGGCTCGTCTACGACTTGTCGTCTAGGGTCGACAAACAGACCCGACCATCTCGAGGAACAGTTCGAGGTGGGAGGCAAATTCAAGAGGCGCGGAGGGTCAAGCCTACACCCCTCATAACTTAAGAATTAAGTTTATTAACCCAAAGGAGCTAATAACTCATTGGCTAGGGTTACCTTGACCCGACAAGAATAAACAATTCAGTTAGAGAACCAGTTCTTTTAAGAGAAGATTGACACTTATAAGGTATGGTCAAACACGAGAACTAAACAATTCTCAGGTCTCAGGAGTTAGCAATTAACTTACTCATTAATGGGCGTCCATTATGACGTTTGATTTATTTGAGCTGTGAATGTTTCACATAAATGTGTTGTTTGTTATCGTACTTCTTATTATTATTGATGAAAAACAATTGAATGTATAGGACAAGTAGTCGTATGTAACCTTGCTAGCTTGTGGGCTGCACGTTTTCTATACCAGCCATGTGCTAAGTCCCTTGGGGCCTGTGATTTAAACTTTGCAGGTAGGTACCAGACAAGGACTCAACCTGAGAGTAGGAGGGGTAGAGTACTGCGGGTTGTTTACATTTGTTTCACGAGTTGTGCATGTACACTCGTTAGTAAATGGATGAGATGTTAGTATGATGTATAGGATATGGATACTCGGTATAAGTTGTGGTTTATGAATTGTATTGTATAGATGCTCGAGTAATTATCCGGTTAGTTAGACCGTGACTGTAAGGGAATAGGCCTAGTTAGTCACGTGGGTGACTAAAGGCGGCGGTAACACCAATTTAGTAGAACTTTTCCTTGCGTTGTTATTGAATGAGATGGACTTAGGGCGATGATTATTGTATTTGGAGTTGGGGGTGTACAGTTTATCCCCAAATTCCTAATTTCTAGCTCAAACCCTAATTTCACTGGAAATTGCAAGAAATTCCATGAGTGATCAATCCAAGACATTCATGGAGCTTCAATGGAGATAAAACAACTATAGTAAATTAGGTAAGTTTACAAGCTACATAGAAGCATTTAAGGTTCAATCCCATCCTAGAGCACAAATGAAGACTACCCAACATAGAGAGGAGTAGAGTATAGAGAGAATGAGAAGAAATCATTGGAGGTGGTGCAAAGCTTAGGGAAGATGAGCTTTTTCCTTATCTTCTTTTTCTTCTTCTTCTTTTCTCCTCAAAATTTCCTTCTCTCTCTTATTTTACGGTGTGGAAGTGTAGAAATATAGAATAAGAGTTTGTGTGTCAAGTTTTCCCGTTTTTAAAACTGTAATCTGCTGAGCAACATTCCGTTCTGATCTCCCTATAGGGGCGGTCCAGACCAGAGAGGAAAACTCGTGAACGAATTAACCCTGACCGCCGACCAGAAGTGGAATTTCAACTTTTGACCGCCCTACAGGGGCGGTCCTCTGGGTAGGTCTTCACCAGAAACGGTCTTTCTACACCGTAATCGCCCCCATTGACCCATTATCCTTGGAACACTCCTCATGGCCATAAAGCTTGACTACAATGTCTTGAGAGTCTCCGAAATCTCAAGTGAGCTTTTGCCTATATTATAATCTAAATTTTTATAAGTTCACCTATATTAATAAAATGCTCTATAAAGTGGTGAAATAGGTCAATAGTTTCATGTAATGAAGGTAACCAAATACCTAATAATTACATTATTTCACCACTTATCAAGTACCTATTGGGCCTTCTAGATTGAGTATTTTGTGGTGTAGTAGACGCGGTAGTAATAGTGTGGGAGGGATTCAGACTAGGGGATTATGAGGAGTCTTAGGCAGTAGGAGTAGGAGTCTGTTGTGGAGTATGTGGAGGTGGTATGGCCTCAGTTTGGTCGTCTTCATGGGTATCATCCTCATGATCATTAGGGGTGATGTTTTATGGATTTGAAATATTAGCGATGGGAACAGAGGTATAGGTAGTGGAGAGATCAGATTCACTGTCAGGTAGAAAATATTCTGACTCTTAGTCTCCGTCAACATGGATATTCCATCAAATTTAACATGGGGACTCTCTTAATACACTGAGTCCTTGAATTTAGCACTCTGTAGGCTCTACTCTTGGATGAGTAACCCAACAAGATTCTGTCATCGTATTTAGGTAAAAATTTGCCGAGATTTCCTTCCCATTGTTGTGGTGAAGCAACGACACCTAAACCGATGAAGATGGCTAATGTGTGGTTTCCTATTCTTGAGAAGCTCATACGGTGTCTTTTTGAGAAGGGATGAAAAGAATCATGATTCATACATAGCAACCTGCACTCGCCTCTACCCAAAAGATGATGAAACGGAAGAGTCAAGCAACATGGTCCTCGCCATTTCAACTAACGTGCGGTTCTTTCGTTCAACAACCTATTCTGTTGAGGAGTTCTGGCAGAGGAAGTCTGGTGCTCAATACCATTAGTCCTATAAAACTCATCAAAGTACTGGTTACAAAACTCAGTTCCCTGATCTATTCTCAGGGTTTTTATCGTACGAGAAAACTTGTTAACCAATAGTTGAAATAGAGACATAAGTCAGAGTATGTAGAATCTTTAGAGCGAAGGAAAATCACCATGTCCAACGAGAGAAATCATCCACAATAACCAAAATATATCTTTTGCCACTTTTCTTTGTGCACGCATAGGTCCACATAGGTCCATGTGTAGTAATTCAAGGGGGTAAAGGTGGAAATGACAGTTTTATTATGAAACTAGCTTTGGTATGTGTCCTTTTTGCGCAAGCATCACAGAGAGAGTCAGTTTGAAAATTAATCGGAGGGAGTCATACAACCAAGTCTTCATTCTAAGTCTAAAAAATTTTACCATGAACATACCCTAAGCAAGAGTGCCATAAAGATTGGTTTTTTTATCAAAAATAGCCAAACACAAAGTTCCTCTAAAGTGAGGGGTATTCAGATCGATTTCATAAAATTATTAACACATTTTCTTAAGTCTTCAAATCACCAGTAATGGCATCAATATTGTACAATCATTAGCAGAGAATAGAGCCATATTAGAGAGATCACAGATTTGGGAGACGCTTAGCAAGCTATGACCTAAACCAGTAACCAAATTAACTTCTTACCTTTATATTAGAGGGATTACCCATGAAGCCATACCGATTATTTCACCTTTCTTGTTATCTCCTAAGGTAACGCTTCACCCTTGATGGTCAAAGAGAGTTGTGAGCTTTATCGGGCCCCCTGTCATATGTCTCAAACAACCGCTATTCAGAAACCAGGGATCACGGTTCGTTAGTCCCTCTGCCTGCAAAATTAATATGGTTAGTTTTAGGAACCATGCATACTTGGGTCCTTTCTTGATGAAGAATGATAGGTGGTATGGGATGAGTAATTTTTGAGATCCTAGAGATTAATGGAAAAATCTCAACTTAATTTCTGCAAACATAGTCTTTGTGGCCATCATAACCACAGTAGCCACATATTAAAAAGTGAGGAAGTTGGACGTATTTCTTGGTCCAGCAAAACTTATAAGTGAATATTTCTCTTTGAAGTTTACGACGAGAGAGGTCATTTGGTTTGGTGGCCATTTTACAAAGATTGATCTGGTTTTTCCTGGTAACCACGAAGGTGAGGGTCATGGATTTGAGCGAGTCACTCTATGCCTTTTTTAGAGTAGTAGTCAGAGTGTCAACTTCTTTTTCAAGTTCTTTTGAATGGATTTGGATTCAGTAAGTTTTCTTCACACCACCTAGGTTTCTCAACAGCAGAGACCTCATGTACAAAAGTGAGAGGATTGAAAGAGCTTTTGGATAGGTTGGTTTCTTTTCTTAAGATTTTTGTGTAGATTGGCATTTTGAGACTCAAGGGTTCAATGAAGTTTTTCAAGCCACTCGACTCTTTCTAAAGATTGTGAATGGTGTCCTCATATTCTTGAAGCTAAGTCTATCCCTGGTGATATGTTCTTTAAAAATATGAATTTCTTCAAAAAGAAGAGAAATTGTTGTTGATCTTTAGTAAGATCACACAGGATGATCAGGTCTATAAAGTAAGTAGAAATCTAAAGATGGTACGGAATTTTCGTTAGTAGCAAGATTAGATAGAGCAGATGCAAAGGGAGTCCCTTACCTTGGTCTGTGAGGGTCTTACATCCTCATGTGCCATTAAACAAATGAGGCTTGCTGTTCCTGACTCTGGCTCCCCAGAGTCAGACTCTCCCCAAGCATAACTTACCAAGAGTGAGGACTGAAAATTCTGTCCCTGTGTAACACCCCTACTACGCACTTAACAATTAACCGAAATCGCAGCGGAATTAAACAACTAAAACAATAACTAACGGATTGGTGTTACACGCCGTTAGCCACCCACGTGGCTAACTAGGCAGAATACATACATTTGTACCGACCTGATGATTAGACTCCCAAGCATAGAACTAATAACCATAAATACATAATCAACAATACCGAGTATTTAATTACAACTCATCATTGTAAACTGTCACTGTCAATGTACCGCCACTGTCATAACAACAGAACCAAAATATACCGCCACGGGAGCACATGCGCATCCCGGGCCAACCATCCAAAATATACCAAAAGTATTTCCTAGCCTAAGGTCTAAAGCCATTCCGCTTCTTCGATCCCATCCTGCAAATAATATGGAGCCCCCAAAGGGGGTCAGCAACCCTTGGCTGGTATGGTTAACGCGCAGCCCATCGGCTACCGGATACGCGCAACTATTTGTCGTGATAACATGGCATTGATTTTAAACATACAACATAAATAGCATAGCAAGAAGTATTACATAGCACAACAACACATACATAGTGAGAACATTTCACTTTAGAAGCGAACCAAGATGGTTAGTCAACATTAAAAGCCTAGAGAATGATTTCACCCTCATGTTAAGCTTGTTACATCACTCGTTACCGTCCTGTTAGTCGGACGAGTAACTTAACTCAAAATGGATCAGATATTGTGATCCAAACACTCCAAAACCACACATATTTCCCCCTAGACCGATCATCAGTCAGAATAGGTAAGCTTTGGATGAAGCTAGCGGGAGATCGAACGCCAAGAAGGAGAACAACCTTAACATTAAAAGAGTCGAATCTGATGCAGACATCTACTCTTATACATACACGCGTGACCGGACAAACCGGATTCCTCACCCCCCAGTACACTTGTTAGAAGTCCCATTGTCGAGACTTGACACAACAATTCACAACGGGTATTTAGGTCTATTTAGACACATAAGGGTGATGAGATATAAATCGTTAATGCAAACCACAACCAGTTCAAACATAGTCGTGGTTAGAACGTTCCTTGGTTGGAGACGCTATAACCGTATACCGTTCTCGTGCATTATCCTAACACTGGTTAGCTACAATTAGTACGCATTTCGAAGTTACCGGTATCGGTACACACACACCACAATAACACAACGACTGTAAACTCATTTCATGGTTTAATCTTATAAAGTCGTAACACACAGAAAAGCAAACAAACACACAAGCCGGTGTAAACCGGTAGGCAACAGACTGCAAGAAAACCATACCTTGGTCCTTGCTGTGTACGAGTCCCACCACACGTAGTTCCTAAAACATGATTAATGATGTCAGTTAATTAACTTATTTAACCCCCGGGTTACTAAGCATTCTTCATGATTACATGACAGGTTTTATTGCTTAAACTTACCCTTGATTACCTTCATTATACCCCTAGGGTTAACTACTTAAGACACACTTTGTTTGTTTTTTTTTACAAGTTTTGGGTCGACCGACCTTACCGACCGACCTTACCCAAGGTCGGTCCATTCCAGTGACTTCCGGGTTTGTAAATTTACACTTCGACCGACCTTGCTAAGTCCGGTCCCAAGGTCGGTCCATTCCAGAAACATATTACCGTCAGAAATTCTACTTCGACCGACCTTGCAAGTTCGGTCCACAAGGTCGGTCAATTCCAGAGACCTATTCCATATACAAATTTTAAGCCCGACCGACCTTGCAAGTCCGGTCCCCAAGGTCGGTCCATTCCAGAAAGTTTTTTGGCTAGGTAAATGGGCTCGACCGACCTTGCAGGTCCGGTCCCCAAGGTTGGTGTGCTCCAGACCCTTGTTTTTAACTGCCAATTTGACTCCAAACTTACCTTATATACCCTAGTATGTTTTAACCTCATTTGGGCACTTCAAACACACCTTTAGCTATGCATTAAACTTCTTAAATCACTCACCAAAATCACTTTAGCCATTACACATATTCTTGTAAAAATGCTAACACTTGTAATGTTTTTCACTAGGTTTCTAAGTGGTGTTTCATACCTATAATAACTACTATGTCAAAATGTTTTCTCACCACTATAACATCATCTCCCAAGCATCTTTTCTCACTAACCAAAACTCCTTTATGCCACACCTCCAAATTTCTCCGCAAGTATACGTCCTCCTTACTAGACATTATTTTCTCATTGCTCACCCCAATTTGCCTAAGTCCTTTAGCACTCAAGAACATCTTAACACATTTTTCTTTCTCTAGTAAAAACTCAGTCATTCCTAGTTCATCAAACCTAGTCTAAACACCTTAAACTTCTTGAACATAAACCAATTTTGACATGGGTTTCACTAGTACATTGTTACACAAAAACATAGTTTTCACCTTTAAACATCCAAGAACATTTATTCACACAAAGATGTCCTCCACACAAAGCTAAACCTTAAACTACACTACATTACAATATAGTGCATAATTTAAATGCTTGGCACTTAGGCCCTTAAATAACATGGCTTTAGGCCCTTAAATAACATAAACTATAAAAACTGAATTTCCACATATATATTGCCTTGACCTGCAAATACACCCAACATCATAATGCTCTTTAATAATCTCCTTGGGAATAGTTTCTAGCTCATTTGTCATTGGCTCCTTAGGTAGTTTAATAAGCAATATAAGCTCATTTTCCTAAGGCATTTAAACTACATTGAGATAGCTCATTTACCTCTTTTCCTTCCAACTTCCTCACTTGTTTTTCTTGCTCTTGCTTGATTAGAAATCGGCAAGGCTTTGATTTCTTGTCAACCTTCTAATCAACATACAAGCAAGGCAATGAGCATTCAAGCTTCATGCTTAAGCTCATTTAATAACCCTAATTTACATATTGTCTTAAAACATTAAGATGATTGTTTTACCTTGGAAATGGAAGAGAGTTGAATAAGTAGCAAGAGAGGACTCCACCAAGCCCTTTGAATATTAGAATGAAGCTAAAACAAAGCAAAAGAAAACACCTCAATGGTGATTTTTGGTCAACATCAAAACAAGAGGAAAATGAAGTTTTCTTTGGTTTTTCCTTACCTTGAAGCAAGGTGATCAACAAGGAGCAAAAAGATGAGCTCAAGCTCCTCCCATGGTGTTTATTCTTGGCACCAAATGGTGGTTTGGAACTTTGAAATGATAGAGTTGAAGAGCTTGGCAAGACTAAGAGAAATGGTGGTCTTAGAATTTGATTTGGCAAATGGAGCTTGGAGATATAAGAGATGAAGATGGTGGTGTGTGTGGTGCTGTAGCAAACCGAGAATGAGAGGAAGAAGAGAGGTTGGAGACGGTGGGAAAGCAAGAGAATGAAGAGAATGAGAAAGAACTAGCTAGTTTTTAGATATTTATCCAAAAGTAAATAGTACTTTGCTTTATCACTTTACTTAGCTTATTTGATTGGTTAAGTGTGATGAGTCACCCTTGAAAATCGGCCCCCTAGTCAAATGGGGGGTGTTTTGTGGTTTTTGGACCATTCAATTGACTTAAGTGACCAATGTCTTAAACTAGCACTATTAGGTCACTATTCACTAATCAAGGCACATAATTGTGAAATTTTTGATTTCCATTTATTTAGACTTCTAATGTGATACTAAGTAGTACACATGTTAATTAAAGAGTAATGATGGACATTTAGCCATTCAAAACCATTTACAAGACAATTTTCAAAAATGTGCTTTAAGACTCCTTAAAGCACATTTTGTGTTTTAACTTGTTTTCAAGCGTGGTTTTCTTTGGTAATTGATTTAATATGTTCATTAACATATAAATAAGTATCTGGTAAGCTTATTAGGTGTACCAAGATTATCCCAAGCTTAGAGCACATTTCGCCATATTGACTTTAAGGTATGTATTTGTGTTTTCTATGGTTTAAATTGTTCATTATTGTTTCTAAGGCACTTTTAGCCTTATTATACCATAGTTTAATGTTTAAACAACATTTGGGGGTATTTCACTGAGTATCTTTTCTCTTGAGATGGTAGTTGGTGGGTAATGGCCAGGCTTCAGACATTAAGAAACAGACTATTTCTGCAGAGCCAAACTGGCTTTGGTAGTTATGTCATGTAGACTGATATAAACGATTTCTAACCAATTTTGTTGAATTTGAAATTCTTATCTGGCCTATCTCTCATGAACCTTTTAAAATTTCTAACTATCAATGCCATATCTACAAAGGTTGACACCGATCCTTCCTCAATAATTCCGTCAATGAGAGTGTCGCGAACTTGTTGAATTAAGTTTAAGTGTTGGTGACATCATGAAAGGAGGGCTCATTCTGAGGTAGCGGTTGATGAACTTGAGATTGAACCTATAGAGCTTGGTTAGGATTAGAATATGTAATTATTGACCAGAAAAATTACCTCATTTTTGACGTTGTTCTTGTATTTGTTAATGAACTGAAGGTATGAACCAAGATCAGTGAGACTCCACTTGTCAAGGCTCTTTGATGCCCTGTTGAGATCAAATTTCAAACATTCTTCCCCATGCTATTCAAGAATTGTTATTCATATTCTCATTTGATTGTCGATCTGTATTTCCTCTATGGTGGCGGTGTTTGAGTTTGGTAAATTTAATAGCATATCATTAAATGACTCTCTAGGCTTGCCCACGAAATCTCATAGTTCATCTTGAGTTCCTGAACCTTGGATTTTCTCAAATCAGTATTACCTTCATGTACTGCTCGAAGATGATTCCATATGTCTTTTGTAACCTTCATTTGATAGACTCGTCACATTCGGGGGGGATAGACTCATGTAGATTGCTCATATAGCTTGAGCATTTAACTCTACAAACCTTCTCTCCTCAGAGGTGTAGTCTTTTCTGCTTTTCCTGCGGGATTTTAACGTTTCCTTCAACCACAACTCTCCAGAGCTGTAAATTAAGAAGAGACTTCAGATGGGACTCCATTTCATTTTTCCACATGTTGTAGTACGTAGATGTGAGTTTTGGATTTTCAAACTGCATTCTAGTGTATATTGGTGATGCTACTAACTTCTGCCATGATTGATGAAGAGTGTCACCAACACGGGTCTGATACAATTGATGGGATCGAGGAAGTGGCTGGACCGAGTCTGTCTGAGGTGTTAGTCTTAAATAGACTCGTTCTGAGACAAGCGAGAGATGCGGAAGAAGGAAGCTTTTAAGGCACAAGAGTACAAGAATAGAGAACTTGTATTGAGAATTCAATGATGAATTTAACAATACCTAAGTGTCTACTCTTAGGGTTAGACATAGAGACTTCTGTCAAACTCCTACACCTATGAACTCTACGAATTGATCAATGTGTCACAGGGAGTTCTTCAAGTGCATCACACTCTAATAGTCTATGAATTGTGAATTACTGTGCAGACAGGAAATACATAATAGGACTCGATACTATTACACTTTTTCTCTCGATCTCTCATAATGGTTCTGAGCTCCCACGTTTGCAAAGTGAAGTAACAATGCTTAAATATTGGTTTCCAGGACTTTTGGTAACTGTTTAGATGATGTTCCACGTTCCTTAGTGGTTGAAATGGTCAGCTACTACTCCACACCTCTAGAAGTAACCGCTGGGTTGAGTGGCTTGGACTGATTTGTGCGGAAGACTTTAGTAACTGCTCCGCGTCAACTGGCTCCGTTTAGGTAGGCGGACTCTATCTGGAAGAGTGACTCATAGTTGGCTATCATCAGTAAAACACAGAGGGACTAACATCTTCTGTGTGAGGTACCAACATTGCGGAATTTCATCCTTATAGCGAGTGAAGACCTTGGCATTATGCATATCATTGAGCCTGAGAATAGACATCTCCCTATCGAACATAGCTAAATGGATTTGGGGGTCGAAGGAACCCTTGTAGAGAGCTAGTGTCGGTAGCTTCAACTTCGAAGGGAGCTCGACATCGGCATAAAATCCCATTGAAAAGTAGTCAAAACCGGTGGGCTTACCGGTTTTCTCCATCCACTCGATGTGTTTCAGAGCTCTCTTGAACTCTGTGGTTAGCTTATTTCCCAAGCCGCCTTCTACGAAGCCCCCTTGTAAATCTTGACCTCCTACTGAAGCGTTCTCATTGCTATATAGGGGGTTAGTAAACTTCTAGGTGGGTCTCTCTTGCCTGCTGCCTCTAGGGAGTTAATATTCTCCCATAACTCATTTATTGTGGCCACGTCCTTGGCTTCTAAAATCAGAGATGCTTCTCACCCAAACAAACTGTAAAATACGGTCGGTGGAAATACCCTTCCTTTATTAAAAGTTTTCAAACTGTCCCCAATTATTAAGATCTAAGATTTTAATTCCATTACAAAAATAATCCTATTCATACTCAATGAAACAAATAAAACACACTTTGAATAGTTGCAGCACCTTTGCAAAACTCTACTCAAACACCCTCAAGGCTTTTAAGCATCGCTTTTTGTTGAGTTCGTCTTGATATGTCAAACTCATAAAAAATTTCAAATCTCCATCGCTTCTAAAATATTTCAAAACTCACAAAGCTGTAATCTTAGCTTTTCTTAACATCCCACCGATTCTCACATCTTATATGGTCTCACTAATCTATCATAGACCCTAGCATCTCAAACCTCATATATCTCTAGGAAATCCCAATATCTCATAAAATCTTCGAACACCTTCACGCTCCATAAATTCCAAACTTCACATATTTTGAACTTCCCAAATTTCTTTCTAGCTTAACAAATCTTGAAATTCCAACTTCCTTAAAACTCCAAACTTTTTGAAAACTTCAAACTCCTCAAATATTAAGCATCCTAAATTTCAATTGTCTCAAAGACTTCAATTGTCTCATTGACCCCAAATGTCTCACAGACCCGAGTGTCTTACAGACTCCAAAAATTCTTCATCATTTTAAGATCTCAAATGTCTCGTAGACCCGAGCGTCTCACAAACTCAAACATATCTAATATCTCCAGAAAATCCTATGTCTTATAAGACCCTATAATCCCTAAAACACTCAAACACCTTCAAGCTCCACAAGATCTCAAGCTTTACAAATCTCAGACACCTCTAAATTATGAATTCTCCAAAATCCTTCAAAGCCCGAACCCTTTGATTGACCTCCTTCTTTCTTTAATCCACAAGAGATTTAGATTTTTATTCAAGCTAGTGAAGTTTTTTTAAGTCTAATTTGACCTAAAAAGAAAGGAATCACATTCTATAGGATTTGAACCTACAACATCAGTTTTGGAGACCACGTTCTACTGAACTGAACTAAAAGCACTTTCTTATCACAATAGATAAGACTATAAAGAAAATGATGATTTTAGTAACCCAGTACTACACCCTGCATGCATATACTATTATATATTATCATAAAAGAATTATGTATGTCCAATTTTAATCGATCTCAATGGATAAGTACCCCTAGTTTCTTGAAATTTTGAACTCTTCTAAACCTCAAAGTCTCTAAAACCTCTAGTGTCACAATAGAATCAAATGTCTCAGCAGACTCAACGAGCTCCTATTATCTCATAGACTCTAATCACCTCCCAGATCAAATCGTTTCATAGACTTCAATCAAATCGTTTTATAGACTTCAACCAGCTCTCATATTCCAATCACCTATCATATCCAGTCATCTCACGGACTCTAATCACCTCACCAGACTCTGATCGTCTCTCAGGCACCAACTGTCTCTTAGACTCCAATTGTCTCACAAATTTTAACTCCTCAATAGACTCAGCAAACTCAACAACCTAAAAACCCCTAGCTTTCACAACCCAAACATCTCAAAATTTTGTAACATCTTCAGGCCTTGAATGTCTCAAAGGACCGACCTCCTCAAAGACCCGCATACCTCAAAACCCTTATTTTCTTAAAATACCTTGAAACTCTCATAATTCAAAAAAACCATGGACTACTTAAAGTCTAATCTCAACAGAAAGTTGAGTACATAGCACCCACCCAGGGTGCGGCCCGATTTCTATCAAAAAAAACTTTTTCCAGCTTTAAGGCGTACTCATACCCCCTAAAATATTCAAAACCATAGAACCTTTCAGATCTCCTTTGACTCTCACAAACCCTTAAACCACTAGACCTCAGGTTTTCTTCTTCATCCACACAGTCTTAGACCATTCCCTATCTTTCAACTCGTACTCATTATATGCCATTTACACATCATTCATTCCTTTTGGCGCTAGCTTGGTAGAAGACCTCACCTAACCTTTCATTTTGTATTCATTCAACTCTCTCAAACCCATTAACCCTCTTGGCGCTTAGTTTGGCATAAAAGTTCGCCACACCTTCCATATTCATTTAACTCTCAATTCATGAATCTTTTTTGCGCTATCTTGGCATAAAAGCTCCCCACATCAACACTCCTTACTCTACTTCTCCCATAATCCTATCCTTGTGGCCCTAAAATGAATCTCTCTAAAAAGGTTCTGAAAGAAGGCTATCCTAAAAATTGAAGACCGAGACTTTTCTTTACGCACCATTCAAAGTCGTGGTCATTGCCACTTCTAACGGGTGTAACCTAGTATGAACCTAATACAAAATCTCTGCAATGACCATATAAGTCGTATCCATAGGCAACAATTTCATAGTCAACCAACGGTTTTTAGAACCCTTCTTTTTCTTTCCAAGTTCATTTTTGCTCAAAGTAGGTAGCGACTCTAGTCATTTCCGGCTTTACGGTATAAGTCTGCGTGGGGCCTATTGAGAGCTGGTGTAGTGCTCCCTAGCATTCCCCTAAAGCTTTCTAGGAAAGATGGACGATGGAGTAGGTAAATGAGAGATACTAGGATAACGGGTTTTCAACCTCCATATATATAGTGGAAATTTCTAGGTTCTAGGTTATCTAGTTATATCCAGATTTAGACCCCCCCCCCTGAACACCAAAAAAATCACCCTCCACACACTCGTCATTGTGTGCTTTTGTCCTTTTGCTTACTATGGACCTAGAGCCACCCTAACGACCTAAAGTGAGGTAAAGTTTAATTTGCGGTTCCAACTATTTTGGATCCGTTATTGGATTGGTGAAAAACCTTAGTGGGTTTCCGGTTGAAAGCTCCCTCGTCATTGTGTGATTTTGTCCTTCTACTTGATATGGACTCATTTTACTAATAACTAGTTGATGTTGTGTGATATATTGTTTTAAGTGTTTAAAAATAAAATGAACTTTACTAGTAGGTGAAATAGTAGTTTACTAGTTTCATTATTTTTCATGGTTTCTTTATGTTTTTTTTCTGGCCGCCGGTATTGATGCCAAGACATTAGGGTAGGGAACATCACATTATTTTATCATACTGATTTTTTAATACCCCGGATCTAAAAATGGTGATTAAACTACTCTAATATATGATTAAAGGCCTAATGGTGCCTAAAGAGTATTGGTAAAGAAAATAAAACCAAAAGTAAAGAGAAAACGCTTGAAAAGCGAAAAACGCTAAAATGCGCATTAAATGAAAATAAGAGATATATGATCTCGTAAGGGTCCGAGATGGATTCCTAAGGCTTAGTTAGGCCTAATTAGTGTACGGGAGTGATTCCCAAGAAACGGATCCAAATAATGGATTAAAATGCTAACGGAGTTTTAAAGCACGTTTTTCGAGGAAACCCGAAAACGTGACTTTAAGTGGTCAAACGGACCCATAAAAATTATAGTTGATTAAATAACTATAATTAAGTATTAATGGAAGCTTAATAACCATTAAAAATTAATTAAATGAGAAAATTCCGGAAAACGGACCCGGTAAGTGAATAGTGTCAAAACCGGGAGAGAAAACGCGTTTAAATCGAAAAGTCGAAAACGACCCGGGCTATTAATTAATATGGGCCGGTTTTTATTTAATATGTATACACCCATTAATAGCTTGCTAGCTATTAAGTAATAACAAGACAAATAAATAAATAAAGCAAATAGTGTAAAGTAAAAAGTAAAATAAAGTATTTACCCTCTCACCTGCTCCTTCTTCATTCACGATTTGCTCCAGAATTTGCAAACTCCTTCTTCCTCCTCTGTAACTCGCGAGACCGAACAGCACAACCCTCACCTTGTCTCACCTCTACCTTGCTCATTTCTCCACCAAATCACACGAAATTGGTACCGTTAGACTCCTCTCGGTGAGAGCTTCGGTTTCCACCACAATTAAGACTCGATTCCTCCATCTTCATTTCCATTGACGTTGGAGCTTTTGAAGTTTGAAGAGTTGATTTCAACCCTTCTTCTCCTTCTTAGTGCCTTAAGGTATTAATAAGTAAGTGTTTAAGCCATTTCAAGCTTATTCCTACCATTTGTGAGACTTTTTCCCTCACGTTGAAAACCCTTCTTATCTCAGTCGAACCCGTATTTTTTGTGGGGTGTTGGAAATTCCTCCAATTGATTGCCAAGCTACCCATTTGGTTTCTCTAAGGTAAAATCTAAACTAAACCTTGAAAATTAGCTCTTTAAGGTATTAGGTAGTGGGAGAGAATTGAAATTGACTTGGGTTATACGTGTGATGGGATATGGTTGTAGCTAGCAATCCATAATCCTTGTGTGGTGTGGGAAACAAGAAGAGAAAGAGGAAACAAGAGAAAGAGGAAGAAGAGAAGTGAAAACTGAAAGTAAAACAAGGTAAAGAGCTTACCTTGTGTTGGTTTTATTCCTTGTGAAATTAATGTTGGTGTAGTATAAATAACTTTGAGCTTGTGTAGACATGGTACTACAATATTGATATTTGTAAGTGAATGTTTTGATGTGTGTGAGTATGTAAATAAACCTAGAAGTTAGGTTAGTTTACATATGTGAGCAAATGGGATTTTGAGGTGTTATTTATGTTTAAACCAAACAGGTGGGAGAAGAGTGTTGTGAGCTGTTGTAGTGTGGTGAGAATGCTTGGTTAGTAGTTAAGCTCTGTCAAAATTTGCCTAGGAATGTATTGGGCTTGAGTATGTTAAGGCGTGAGTTAGATTGGTAAGAAGGAAGGATTTGAAAACTGCAACAGAAAGCAAGAAAACTAGAGTCTGTAACAGAAGGAAATAACAGTGAAATGGGTTTTGTAACAGATGAATGTACAAGTAGTTTAGGTTGGTTTTGAATGCCTAAACAATGTCAAAACATGCTATAATATATGTAGGAAGAGTGGGGAAGAAGTTGGTATAAGTTTGGAGTTGAAGCAAAGTCAAAAACTTATATATTTTTCGATTCTGCAAGTGGTCCGGTTTTGTAAACAAGTACACAAACCCGGACCAGGGCTAAAACACGGCAGAAAGAAGTAAAGACCATGTGGTCCGGGTTTGCAAACCAGAATACAACCCGGACCACCCCATTTTTACACCCAAGAGTATTCTGAACTACTGGTCCGGGTTTGTAAACCAGGACACAAACCCGGACCAGTCATAAAATACACCCGAGAGTGACCAAATCACTGGTCCGGGTTTGTAAACCCGGACACAACCCGGACCACCCCATTTTCCTTACAGAAACTATTTTAAAGCTATTTTAAGGTAGGGGTTTGATGGGTAATGATGGTATAAGGTAATTATGACATGATTAATATGTTTAAAGGTCATTAAGAGTGTAAACAAGTTTGATAAGTGAATGAGGAAGTTTGAGTTTAAGAACACATGAGTAAACCTAAGTTAAACGATAACGGGGTAAGTACGGGAGTAGCATTTAATTATGTACCGTATGAGCTTGGTATTATAATGTTGTTTGAAACATTATCAGAGGATCATGTGTGAACCGAGCATGGTGAGATGACACGGTAAAGTAAAAACCCCGGTGAAGGTATGATTTTCTCATACTCCCGCGTGCTAACCGAGTTACGTTGATTTGTGTGTTTGTGTGCCGGCTTAATCAAGATTAAAGCATGAAAATAATCCATTGTTTGATTATGTATGCCTTGTTGTATGTTGTATGAGCTAACATACTTGTATGCCGGTGTGGTCTAACATAGTGTATGGACCGACTCGTGGTGAGTAACGTTTGGCTAGAGACCCATAGATCGGGTCGATGCTTACGATAACGAAAACGTGCAAACACACAAACTATACGTTAAAGTATAACGATAACGCTAACGTATGAACTCCCTAGAATGTGAGGAGAAGTACGGGTTGAGTAAATACCCGATAACGGTTAGAAAACCATATTGAAACAATCCACGAAACAAATGAGAGTGGAAAGATAAGTAAACCTCCCTCAAGAGGATTAACGATAGTTCGAAGATGTGAGCTAGTAAAGAAGGTAAAGAGACCTAAGGGATTAGTAGCTCCCTTGAGACATGGTCAACCTCCTATATGAGGATTTTACCGATTTAAGAAATTAACCGAAAGTATGAGTAAGTGGAATGTATGGGTAACTCTTAAAACCTAAGATTAACCGAACTAAAGTAATGTTCCCAAGTCATTAGAAACATCGAGAGTATGCTTCTAGACTAATATACATAATATTATTATAACTCCGAGAGAGGAGTGTATGGGAATGAGAGTAGTCCGAGAGTAGTCGGACCTAAGTAAAAAGATAGGAACTAAGAGAGAGTTCCGTGAGCTAGTTGAACCTCCCACCATGCTAGACCCAGAGTAGGGTCGAAACCGGGGAAGTAAGACTATGCTTGAGAGCCATGAGTTTTGCCTAAGTATGTATTCAAGTAACAAGCGTGACGTAGGAGACCTGTAGTGTCTCAAGAATCTACAAGAGCTTGAGTATGAATAACCCAAGAGTTGTGGGGTGAGATAATGAGTATAAATAACCCAAGAGTGTGGGTGAGATAATGAGAATAAGTAACCCGAGAGTGTGGGTGAGTATAGTACGAGTAGCCCAAGAGAATGGGTGTGTATATGAATAAGTAACCCGAGAGAGCGGGTGAGGTATTGAATAAGTAAACAGGCATAGTGAGGTATAACCCTCAAGGCCTAAGAGTAACCTGATACGACTAACAACCTTGTTATGTTAGTTAGGAATTGTGTTCCGTGATTGGATGTAGATTCCTTGAGTAATACACATATATATTGTGTTGCTATGATGCATGTTGTTTTACTAAAATGAACTCCATGTATATCCGACAAAAGTAGTCGGCGTACCCCGGTTAGCACTCGGGGTATGCGAATTTCATATGCAGCGTTAAGCTGAGCCCCTAGGGGCGACGTTTTTATTTTTCAGGTACACCGAAGATGTTACCGTTCGAGAGTAGGACGGGGTCGGTGGGTTGCATGGGTAGTTAGATTTAATTACTTATGTATTGAAAGAGGTGTAAGACCGAATGTGTTGTCGGCATCCATATATTGTAGACTCGGTATAGTAAAGAAGTGAGTTGAGTATTGTATTTGTATTGTGTATTCGGTTGTTCCAGTCCATCAGACCGTTACTGTATGCAAGGAAGGCCTGGTTAGCCATATGGGTGGCTAACGGCGTTGTATCACCCTCTGTTGTATTTAGAGTTCCGCTGCGAGATTATTGGTAATTATGACAGTTTAAGAGGTAATGACGAGATTAGCAGTTGGGGTGTTACAGATTTTAATTTTAATAAAACATTATTTTTATTTCATATTCAATACAACTTTGAAGTATTAGCATTCACATATTATTTTATTGAGATTTATAAGGATTTTTTATTTATACTAGTGGTTTTAAGCCTTAGCACACACTTGACTAAGTATGGTGATAATACCTCAGTAGAATTTATATTTCGTTGTGATTTTGATTCAATTCATCATTTATAAGACTTTAAGATTGATAAAAGTTAGGGTTTTACAATCTCACTTTTAGTAGTTCACACATGACACCTAAAATATTTGAGACACCCCTAATAGTATTGTTGGTACATCATAATATGACATGTAAATTTTTTTCAAAGTACCCATAACACAACAAGGCTATAAACGACATGTCGAAAGAAGTTCTTATTTATTTAAGAGGTAGAAGCAATATCACATGCATAGAAAGAAATAAAAGAAACGTGTCTATGCATTTCATATTATTATGAAATAGGTTTTTTTTCCATTCAAATACATTAATGGCACTAGTAACAACCAATTCGTTACAAGTAAACTGATGTGGACCTTTATGTGTGGGCTGACCACTTACAATAGAAATGGGTAATAAAGACATATGGACTTATGTTCTAACACCCCCCCCCCCCCCCCCCCTCAAGATCTACTTGTCTCACTTGGTAGGTCTTGTAATAAGGATAGTGCTATGTCTTTGAGAAAGGAATAATATGTTTTTCCAGCAAGGGCTTGGTTAGGAAATCGGCCAATTTCTATTTGTTGGGGATGTGCTGTACAGAAATGAGTCCTTCTAGAATCTTCTACCTTACATAATGGACATCGATCTCTATATATTTTGTTCGTTAGTGTTGAACGAGATTCTTGGCGATGAAGACTACTGACTTGTTATCACAGTTGAGTGGAATTGGTTGGACCTCACTTACTCCAAGTTCATGTATTAAGTGGATGATCCAGAGAGTTCGCATGTGATTGCTCGCATTGTGCGGTATTCTGCTTCAGCAAATGAGAGAGAGACAATGCTCTGTTTCTTTGATTTCTAGGAAATGAGTGATCTGCCCAGCATGATGTAATAGCCAGAAACTGAACGGCTGGTGTCTTGATAGCCATCTGAATCGATGTCACGGTATGCAAGAAGAGATAGGTCAGAATCATTGTTGATATGAATGTTGTAATGTGAGGTTCATTGTAGGTAGTGCAGTGTGTGTAAGGCTGCTTGTATGTGTTTTGTAGTGGTGTGCCTATAGAAACTGACTTAGTAATTGAGTTGTAAAACATATGTCAGGACAAGTATATTTAAATAATTAAGTTTACCAACTAAACTTCTGTATGGAGTAGGGTTTGGAAGGTTCTCACCGTCTGTTGAGCTGAGTTTGATTGTAGAAGGAAGTGTGTTATGATGCGTAGGGTGGGAAGGAGGTGATAGAAGGTCATCATCAGAAACATAGACATGGTCTAGAACTGAAAGGGGGGATTTTGATCAGAAATGTCTTTGCAAAGAGGAATATCTGAATGAGGATGTTTGAATGGAAAAATATACTGATAGGAACGGGGTGCTGACCGAGTAAGTCTAAGGTGTTAGTCTCAGACCAACCCTTCTTAGAGATAAGTAATTGCCAAAGAGATAATGCGGAAGCTTTTGTGTAAAATTGACAAGACATGACTTTGCTTGTATTGAAATTCAAAGTGAATTACAACCTAGCTTCCTATCTTGGGATTTGACAGAGGAATTCTGTCTCATCCACACTCGCTCTACTCTAGACGTAGATCAATGCAGAATAAGGAATAAAGGGAGTGTTTTATGTGCTCTATAGGTAATAGATACCTAAGCTAAAATGACAAAGTCTCACTAAGATCTCTCAAAAATGCTTTCTCTCTCAATATGACTCTCTCTCTAGAAATGTGGAAGTGAAAGCTCCTAATTGCAAATGACTTATACCTGCTTAAATACTGATAAAACCCAAAGTAACTACTCCCATGATGTGTAAAATGGTGTTACCACGACGTCCCACGTCTTCCCACTATGCATTGGGTGGAAATATCTCAACTGCTCTGTAGAGGGACTCATTATGGCGCTCTTTAACCTTATCGCCTTGATTTTTGGAGCTGGTTATATGTGAACGTGTGTAGCAGTTATTCCTTGAATTTCTCCATTTTTAACAGTAGAGGTTCGCCTCATAGCTTCTAGAACTTTCCAGGAGAATATTATGTCATAGAACGACTCCTTGTGCAGTCAAACTCCTTTGTTGCCCAGACTTGCTCTGATGCTATTATCAGTGATACTTCTTCTGTCACTAGATTTGCTCTGTTGCCATTATTAGCAAATCTTGGGTTCCAACAATTTTCCCCTTTTGCTGATGATGGCAAAGGGAACCGACTCAGTCAAGATAAGATGAAGTTCCCCCTTAAGTTGAGCATCATTTTTAAATGAGATGAATGCAAACCGCTTGACAAATCCAGTCGGTTGACAACCAAACTACGTCTGTCATGACTCTTTTTGTCTGTGGGCAAGCTCTGGATGACTTGTTCTCCGCTGTAGTGGGAGTTACTGTTTGCTAAACGCACACTCATTCTGACTTGGTCACTTTACGTTGCATCAATTCTCAGACCAACTCTTGCTGGCAGCTAGGCTTTGGCAATCTTCAGCAAAACTCTAACATCTTCACACATTTTCCCATGTTTGCTGATGATGCTGAAAGCCACTTGAGTGAATCGTAGCACGAGTTAACCTGCAAAAACACACAAGAAAAAACAAACTTGGAAGAACCAACCTCGTTGATTGATTCCCCCTTTGTCTAATATTCCCCCTAAGTTTGAGCACGTCATTTAAGACACATACATAAAAAAGGCTAAATAGAATTAACTAAGTAACAGAAACTTCTACAATCAAGCAGTACGGCATTGAAAACATAAAATCCATAAGTTAAGCAATAAGTTCCAAGAATCCATAGTGCAATCAAGTCTCCTCCACCCAAACATTACTCGTCTTATACTGAAAATGGAATTCACTGCTTTCCCCCTTTTTGACATCATCAGGCCAAATAGGGTGAGTTTGGCTGACATCGAAAAGCAATCACATGGCTAAATAGCCAACCGACAAAGTATGCCAAAGTTTGATAAAAACACCCCAAGATAAACAAAGTTTAAGAGAGGTTGAAAGTATGGTCAAGGTGTCGGCTAGGAAATGGGGTGAGGACTTGGTCTACATCTTGGTATTGAACCATTCATTTGAATCTCAGAGAGTGCTAGATGTGGCTAACCGTGTAATAAAGCGGGTTAGCCAAAGAATTCATACCCATATGTGCAAGCTAGCGTTGCTGTGAAGCGCAAACCATAGTCATGCAGTTCTACACTTGGAAGTGGTGGCTGGAGCAGGAGTACATCTTCTTCAAATTGAATATAAGTTGGAGACGATAGTAATTTGCTTGTTTTTATCCTTCTCATAGGATTTCTTTCTGTTTTTCTTTCTTTTTCTTTACTTTCCCTTTTTTTTGAAATTCACTTCAACTATGTGGGTATTTTTGCCAGACCGATTCTATCTACAGATTGACTCTAGCAGTATTTCTTGGTCGAATGAAGGGAAGGGTTGTAACGGACTTAGGTGGTAAGAGAGATAGTGGGTTTTGCTTCAGTGGTAGTGGCAATGGGTTTGGTAGGAGTGGGAAGTGCTTCAATAGAGATAGTAGTGGAGCTTGGGCAAGTAGGTTGGGTAATCGACTAGGTTGTAGGGTGAGTTGGGCATTAGTAATGATGGACCCAAAGTGGATGAGATTTTTGTATGCTGGAGACGACCATGGGAGACTTAGTGATGGTTTCAGGAGTTGGGATAACAATAGTGCCTTGTTTGGAGGGTTTTCGGCTTTGATGGGAGAGTGAGTAGAGTGGTTTGACGTATAGGGTAATTTTGGGTTGATTGTGAAGGCGAAGTAGCAATGATTTCAAGGATGAGGGTTTTGGATAGTGAGATGGTTGATGTGGGTGCTTTGATCGAATTGGTATGGAAAATCTTACGGGTTTTCAAACAAAAATTTACAAACAAAGTTAAGTTGAACTACTTAACCAAGGAGAGTCTGGTGCCAGAGAGACTATACCTGAGTACCTTGACTCCGCCTCCGAGAGGAGAGGAGATACGACCACCCTCTGTTAGAACGAGTCATGCCATGGTGTGTGCGAAAAAGCTCAAATGCAACCATGTGTGATGCCTTGGTGATGATATCAGCAAGCTAGGTTTGTGGAAACATAGTTTAATTATTAAGTTCATCTCCACATGATCTCGTAACAAATGAGAACTCAAGTATATAAATTAGTGCGGCAAGAAATTTAGAGAATTTGACAACCTTAGCTGGTATTATCATACATAATGGTAAAATTTTGATCAAAAATACCGTAGTCTTCAAAGTAATTAAAGCTGGAGCGAGTCAGCTTGCTTTCTGCACAAGATTCGTAGAGATAGTCGGCTTGCTTCTGCTCATGATTTACATCCGAGTCTGCCTGCTTTCTCTGCACATGACTCCTATATATATATCTGATATTCGTATCAACACGTGCATATTGCCTTAGATCCCCAGTATTAGAGTCATAACCATATTTCCTTACAATCACGAGTGATAGAGTCATAAATCTTATAACATAAGATTGAAATCACAAATTTGAGAGACACTTGAGAGACTATGTCCAAAAACAGCAACTAAGTTAACTTTTCAACTTTAAATAAAGAGGGGTTACCAGTGGAGCCAATTCGTATGATTTTTATGTGCAGGTTTTCTCTAAAAGTAACCTTTCCCCTTGATGGTCAGAGTGAGTTGTAAACTCAACTTGGTTTCCTATCATATATCTTGAACAACCACTATCCAGAAACCAAGAGTCATTGTTCCGAGCCACTCTGTCTGCAAAAGCTACTGGTTAGCTTTGGGAACCCACATGTACTTGGGTCCCCTTTTAGACGATGATAAAGAACTATTATAGTAAAGATCAAGTGCTTTGATAATTGCAGACACATGAGATATATTAAATGACAAATCATGACAAAGTTTATTATGAAGAATCCGTATGACTATCATAACAACATATCTGCAACTTTTCATCGCAGAGGGAGTCTCACTTACCTATCCTGATCATGAGCATTTTCTTACCATTGTGAGCCATCAAGCACATCAAACTGATGGTGCCTGACTCAGCCTTTACTGAGTTGGAATTTTCTACCATCTTAAGATTTGTCAACCAACCAAGGCTTTGATACCACTTGATAGGATTGGGTGCTGACCGAGTAGGTCTGAGGTGTTAGTCTCAGACCAACCCTTCTTAGAGATAAGTAATTGCCAAGGAGATAATGCGGAAGCTTTTGTGTAAAATTGACAAGACAGGATTTTGCTTGTTTTGAAATTCGAAGTGAATTACAACCTAGCTTCCTATCTTGGGATTCAACAGAGGAATTGTAACACCCCATCCAACAACAAACACATAACAAAATCTGCAGCGGAAACTCAACTCATCACATTACTTAATTCAATGGTGTTACACGCCGTTAACCACCCATGTGGCTAACAAGGCTAATACATATACATTTGTATCGGTCTGATGGACTAGATTCCCGAGCAACTACACAATACAGTCCTCATTCCATTTTCAACATTTATTATATACATACATTCCCACTGTACCGAGTATCCAAAAACTAATGCCGATAACAATTTCGGTCTTACTACGCTTACAATGCTTACGCCATTTAAATGGCTACCCATGTATAACATCTACCCCGTCCTACTCTCGAACGGCTTCCAGCTCCTTGTACCTGAAATAGAAAAAGAGAAGGGGTGGCCCCCGAGGGGCTCAGCACCTTTGCTGGTATGGTAATCCCGCAGCCCACATGCTACCGGGCCACGCACAACTAATTGTCATCTTAACATGCAGTTGATTATATTTAATCATGCATACAAGCCATACATACAACACATAACATTTCGCCTCAATGGGCTCAACCTATAACCAACACATCCACACTTAACAAACCATCCAATGATTCCTTAAACCCTAGAGTGGCTCTCCTCTAAACGAGCTACTTCCTTAATGAACGACACGTACCCATTAATCGGGTTATCTTAAACGCCTCTTGTCACAAACTGGGATTCATTTCCATGATCCACACACTCCATATCCTACAACATACCTCATTCCTCACACAACAAAACATAACAACTCCTTTCTTGTTTCGACGTACACAGATAACATCGCATTCATTTTAAACACCTAACGTATACATCCATAGCATATCAAGGGAAATTGCCTAGCACAATATCAACACAAGACACCATAAGATCGGTTCACACAAGGAACCTTCCACCATAGTTAGTATATATATAGTGAGCCTAGAGATTATTGTCAATCTCATGCTAAGCCCGTTACCAACCTCGTTACCGTCCAGTTATATATCGAACGGTTAACTTAAACCCAAGGTGTGTCGATATAGTAATCCCAAGCACACCTAAATAACATTCGTATGCCCCTGTGGCCCGACGTGAGTCAGTAACTAGCTTTGGATAAGCTAAGGGAAGGTAGAAACCAAATTGGAATACCACCTATACATACACCAAGAGAGCCGAACTGGATATGATATCGACTCCCTCGTCATCACACGCGGGCCGGAACAACCGGACTCCTCACCCCGTTAGTACCCATACCTTATAAATAAGTAGTTAGAGATCCATTATGGAGCCTACCACATCCACACACCATACGGTATCATAACCGAGTTAAACACCAAGGGAGGTTCACACACTTGCACAACAACAATGTCCAACTAACTCACACATAGCCGTGGTTAGCACGTTCCCAAGGTTTGGGCCGTCAACTCCGAATACCGATCACTCATGTGTTCCTAGTTTTGGTTAGCTAAGTTTAACACATATTTGAGGTTAAATGGTATCGAGGCCAAATTCGCCACATAAATGAATTACCAAAAACTCATTACATGTTTTAATCTTACAAGGTGGCAAACACTCAGAAAAACATATTGGCATACAAGCCGGTGTAATCCGTAGGACACAGGTTGCAAGAAAACCATACCTGTCACCGGAGTCCACTTTACCACGTCCACTTATGTTCCTCCGAGCAATTCTCGAACAACTGATAACATTACATATATACTTTCATTAACATTGGAGTAACATGCTTGTTTAACGTCTAATGCGCCCATAGTTACCCCCTCATCCCGTTATTTAATTTTACACTTGTGATCTTAAGTTCACATTCTCACATCACCTAACATTTGTTTACACACTTTAAGACCTTTACATGTCACCAAACAAGGCCTAAACATCATCTAAAACCATTACCATTCAATCCCCCATGATTAGAAGCCTTTAAAACAGATTTTGCAACACTTTTGACCTGGTCCGGGACTTGGTCCGGACCCAAGGTCCCGGACCACTTGTAGAATGTGTTCTCTCGGCCTTATTTTACCCTTGGTCCGGGTCTTGTCCTGGACTAAGCCCGACCGGACCACTTCTAAACTTCACTCTCGGCTCTTTTTAAGGGGTGGTCCGGGTACCTATACAAGGGCTAGGTCCCGGACCATGTTATTAACTTGTCAAAACATCATTTTTCAACCCCTAAACCAACCTTAAACCTTACCTAATCATTCCATAAACTTTCCACATGTTTCCTACATGTTTAAACACCTTAAAACAAGCACTAAACTTTCCTAAATCATCACTAATTGGTTACTCAATTCCTTACAACAATTCCTAGCACTTATAACATTTTTCTTAGATTTCTAAGTGGTACACATGCCTACTACCTCAACTAACCAAGGTGTTGTCTCACAAACATTACCACCACTCCAAAAGCATTATTTCTCATACTCACCTCTTTTGCACAATTGCTTCTAATTTCCACAAGTTTTCACTTAGACCTTCACTAGGGATTTCTTTTCCTTTGTTTACCAAATCTTGAACAAGACTTAACACTCCATAACAATTCCTTGGTGTGTTCAAAACACCCATTTGAGTTCTAAATCCTCCAAGACAATGCCCATGGCACTTTAACACCTAAGAACACCATGATTCACCTTCTTCCACCATCTTAACACTTAACAAGTTCCTAGTACCTTCTAGGTCTTAAAATCTCATTTCATCACATAAACTCCTTTGTTTATCAACTAATTTTGCCATAGCTTCTCTTGTAAACTCTCACACCCAAACACTTAGGTTTTCACCTTTAGACAACCAAGAACACTTAATCACTTAATACACATTCCTTACACACAAACATATTGTTTTTCATCCTTTAACCATTCAAGACATTCATCTTTACAAGAAATGCCCTCTACACACAACTAAGCCTTTAACTACACTACATCACAATATAGTGCATAAACTTAAATTGCTTGGCTCTTAGGCCCTTAAATGCATGGTTCTTAGGCCTTAAATTGCATAAATCTTAAACACTGAATTTCCCACATAAGTAATGCCTTGACCTGCAATTACACACACCAAGACATATGTTCCTTTACTAGTCTCCTTGAGAACACCTTACTAAGTCATTCACCATTTGCTCTTTAGGTAGTTTTTAACAAGCATTATAAGCTCATTTCTCCTAAGGCATTAAACCACATTGAGATAGCATTTTACCTCTTCTCCACTCAAACTTCTTCTCGTTTCTTCATAAAACCGGTAAGGCATTTCATTCCTTGTCAACAACTAAACAATATACCAACATTGTAATGAGTATATAAGCTTAAGCTTCATCTCATTGTAAACCCTAGTTATATATTGTTTTAAAACACATCAAGGTAATTGTTTTACCTTTGAATGGAAAGAGAGCTTGAATGAGTATCAAGAGAGGACTCCTCCTAGCCCTTGGAAGATTTAAATGAAGCTAAAACAAGACAAGGAAGACACCATTACAAGGTGCATTTTCGGTCAACACCAAAAAAGGAAATGGAATTTTCTTTGGTTTTTCCTTACCTAAGCAAAGGTGATCAACAGGCATAACAATATAGCTCATTCAAATCCTTCCATGGAAGTTTCTCCTTGGCACCGAAATGGTGGTTTTGATGATTTGAAAGGACAATGTTGTAGAGCTTGCTCCAACTAAGAGAACGGTAGTCTCGGAATTAATTCGGAGCATGGAGTCATAAGTTACAAGTGAAGAAGGATGAGGAATGGTATGGTTCTGTTGGAAACCGATGGAGAGAGGAGGAAGAGATGGCCAACGTGGGAATGAAAGGAAAGAAAGAATGAAGAGATAAGTTTGCTTTTGTTAAGATATTTATTCTTATAAAGCAAATAGTACATTAATTAGTCATTCTTTCTTTTCTTAGTAAACTAACAAGGGTGGTGAGTCACCACACCTTAAAAACCGGCCCCAAATAGTACCTAGGGGTATTTTAGACTTTATTATCAATTGTCTCACTTATAGTAACAATGTTACAAACTAGCTTATAAAAATCACTATTCACCAAAAACAAGGCACATAGAAGTGAAATTTTTGATTTCCCATTGATATAGCCACCCAAATGTGATACTATATAGTACACATGTTAATTAAAGAGTAATGATGGACATTTAGCCATTCAAAACTCATTTACAAGACAATTTTCAAAAACGTGCTTTTAAGACTCCTTAACACATTTTGCGTTTTAACTTGTTTTCAAGCTTGTTTTCTTTAGTATTGATTTAATATGTTCCTTAACATATAAATAAGGCATAGGTATGACCATTAGGTCTTATACACATTTATCCCAAGCTTAGAGCACATTTTAGCCCATATTGACCTAAGGTATTTTATTTGTGTTGTTTTGTTTGTTTCATTGTCTACCAAAGTTTCCTAAGGACTTAATTAGCCTTATAAAGTCATAATTAAACATTATCAAGTCTTGGTAGGCTCTTTGGGTCCTAGCCAAGTTCACTCCAAGCTTAGAGCATGTTTTGGCTCAAACCGTGTCTTAGTGTTTTATTGTTTTTACCATGGTTTAAATGGTTCGTTTGTTTCTAAGGCACTTTTTAGCCTTTAATACCATAGTTTAACATTTACACAACATACCAAGGTTTGGGGTATTTCAATCTACCCCCCCTTAAAAGAACTTCGTCCTCGAAGTTCACATTTCCTCGCATCATTGGATTAGAATACGGGAATTACTTATAGCCATAAACTTCCATTACCAACCACCCTTTACATCCAACCTCGGACTTAATGGTCCGGGCAACATATCCACATTATACATAAAATATCATACTCACATGGTAACCTCGGACTTAATGGTCCGGGTACCTTCACCACACTTGCACCTATACAATATCCCTCAGACTCTTAGGTCTGGGTGACATAACCACATTTAGACACATAGGTCTATGTAACACAACACATTTAGACTCATAGGTCTTGATAGCATACACTTTAGGAGATCAAAGTCAAAATAACCTTTATCACACATACCAAACAACATGTCACTAGCATGTATATCAACAGAAATATACCTTTTCCATCTCTCCATGGGTTCGAATCCCACATTGAGTAATATACGCTGTGATCCCGCAGAACCCAGTCGCGATGGACACCTTCTGGTCCCCGTTCCTTTGGGAGATCAAACATTCACTTAATTTTTAACATATGTACTTCTCATGTCACCGGTCGCGAAGACAAAGGCTCATACGTCCTCAGCTCGTGAGCAAGTACTACAAAAATATTCTTTACTAAGTTAAGTATAAGAAGATCTTTTATTCAAAACATTAATCGATTGTTTGAAAACACCAATTGAAAATCCTTTTGAAAACACCACACAACTCCAAGTCCAATTTATGCTCCTTGTATTTTTCTTAACTTGGTTGTTTGTGACCACTTACAGGGAGCTTCAAGAGTCATCCAACCCTGATGTGATCAGCATCAGTGTTGAACTATCTTTCCACCCCAATTTGTGTTCGGCTTCCCTTGATCTCATGATAATCAAGTTTCACCTCCCACTTCTTTTTCAATCAACAATTAATTCAAGCATCCCATTTTCTATCTTTGAATCCTTCTAGTCATAATCATAACATCTCCAAGGGATAGAACTCCGTCTATCAATCATCACCCAAATCCAACTTAATTCAAGTTACCTAGGGAATTTAATTCTCACTAGGTTCTATGTCGGTCTTATAACCCTTCATAAATCACAACACTGTATATATATACATATATTTTTTTATCAAAATACAATACATGGTTTACATTTATGCACCGTCGGGGTTTTAGTTCCCCGGGAGTTTCTTTACTCCCCTCCACTTGTACTCTCACACACCACTGTTAACAAGATAAACACACTTCCCACAATGGTATTCGCATCTTCTGTGCGCAATTACCACAATTTAACCACAAATAAATGCGTATGTTTATATAACACACGTGGTATTCGCATCTTTTGTGCGCAATTACCACAATTTAACCACAAATAAATGCGTATGTTTATATAACACACGTGGTATTCGCATCTTCTGTGCGCAATTACCACAATTTAACCACAAATAAATGTGTATGTTTATACCAACGCGCCAACCATCATAACAAATTATTTTGTGCTATGCACAACCCAGTTCACGTACACTTGTACGGTAAAACACACTAAGTGGTTTTGCGCTCTACCCCCTTAAAAGGGATTACGCCCACGTAATCAATCACTAAACCTTGGCTTAAAATGTTCTGCCGTCGTGAAGTGTTTTGACTTCCACGCGGTCCATTACACAATGGATTCTGATTAGAGGATCTTAACCATATTAGCGTTTTTAGTTCCTAAACCAAGAATTCGCATTGGAGCTGTAACTCATGACCGTTTCGGTCCTGGCCTGTGAGGCTTTTAGGCATTGATAGCTAGCCATTTTTCATATCCACCATGTATATTCGGCATTTGATGCATGGGCTCACTGGCCTCTGCTGCGCCATTCTGATAATTATAGGGCTATTTTGCCCCATTCGTTACTGTTACTGTATTGTACATCTCCAATGTATGGTATCTCTTACCCTGAGCGAATTCGGTGAGTTTCACAATTTTTCCATCCACTTCTCCAATAGCTTACAGCGTAAACTACTATGTAATTCACAATGACTGACTAGCTTCTACCGACTTACTGTCGGTTGAGATTGAGCTACTACCTAATGTGTAGTGCTCTCTCAGTTATTTCCCACACCTGGGGTATATCTCATACTGACATTTGGTATTTAGTGTTACTGTAGTCACTTACTGTTAATCATGTCTCCACCTTTGGTTTTGCACATGTATTCTTCATTCCTGCGGCCTTGCATTACCTATGCATCGGCCATTATAACATTATTCCTCCACAATTACCATGCTTCTGATTCCTAGCTATCCCACTTGATCATTACTGCGCAAGTGCAATACCAAAACACTCAGTCATACAGAGTGCAGAGGCGTAAACTCTTGACAGTAAATCTCTCATGCGATTGTGATAGGAATCTACACTGTGTTTTACCGAAATTCTTATCACATAATACTTGTCACCGGGCTTACTGCTCGGTTCATTATATCATTTACTGTTGTATCTCCACTGGGGTTAACTCACATCTCTGCTTATTTGTCATACCATCACTAGCAATACTTATACAACGGTGCTTATTGCACACCGTATCCTCTCTCCATTATATAGCATCAACTTATACTGTATCCGCTATTATATTAGCTTCCGCTATTACGCTAGGTTTATCTGGCCACTTATTTGGCCTTTTTGAATATACTACTATTTTCTTGAGCCTTATGTTTCTTTGAGCGTTGTTCGCTACACATTTAGCTTCACACACCTATGGTGATTGCTATCAGACTTACTACTCTTTCTGTGTACACAACTGGTACGAGCACTTCTTTTCGTATTATTTTATTCAAATCATCCTGGGGTAATAACAACGTGGTCTATCCTCCACATACTTCTTGAACTTGGTCCACACAACTACCGCTCTCGCGGTTTCACATATCGAGAGGTATCCCCACTCTTTAAAGCAGTGGTTCGTTCTCCTCGCTCTATTTCCTTGTGTAACATATACTTCTGCAACCGATCAATTTACATATCACAAGTTGTTGTGGCTCATAAGCCTTACTGTCGCGATTCCTTCCATTATCTCTCTCTCTGGCAACTTAGGGTCCTACTTTTAAGTGGGTTTACCTTCAGTGTTTAATCCTGGTAATTGTTCCAAATCTTGTGCTTCTATTATATTGCTCCATCTGACAATGTTTAATCCAAATACCCCTCAAGGATTGCTCCCTGAGTGTTATTAAATATGCCATTACATCTGGCTTGCACTCATGGGTACATTCCGTTAGCCACGCCTTTTGCGTTCTTCACTGGTTATTATTTTCTTCTGTAAAGATCAACATTTCCAGATAGTGTAGGTACTGATTCTGGGAGTTTCATCCCGTTCATTGCACATTATGTGTCCACATTAGGCATCTGCCTTTCCCTGCTTTCCAGCTATCATGTTTATCCCTGAGGATCCTTAAGACATATGCTATGTCTTTACTTAACAGTTTGTGCACTTCGCACTTCCTAACTCTTAAACATTTCCTTGAAAGGAATTCACTAATCCTTTAATCTCGTTAACTTAACTGGGTTCCTTAACTTCAACCATTCATGGTAATCCTTAGCTCTTGATTGACTTATACTGCTGACCGTAGTACGGAGTTGACTACTTCCCGTGTTTCGGACTCTACTTGTATACATATATGGGGCATCATACTGATACATTGCTACTTACCCACTAACCCATAAGTAGGTCTGTCAGGCCCACAAGCTCCTATCGGAGTGCGGTCGTCCCACAATTCAGTTGGTACACTCGTAGTGTCCGTCACACGCCTAGGTGAAGTATTCTGTTGTCAACTCCCTTATATTGTCCCGTGACAATATTCGTTCCTTGCTTCCCGAAACTTAATCGAGGGAAAGTTTATCCACTGTTGTATCTTTATCAACTGCCCTTGGGTTTTTTACTGATTTGGTTCTTAAAAGAAGGTAGAAAGAATGTTGGTTTGAAAGAAAATCTGGTTTTGAAAAGAAAAGGGTTTGAATAAATCTGAGTTGAAAAAAAATTTTCATGGTTTCACAACATCTTCTTACCTTAGCCAAGTCTAGCTTCTTGCTGACTGGTGTCCTTACAATTACAGAGGTTAGGCTAGCAGGCCCTTCCACTGTTATGACAATCACATTTAACTTTATTGTACTTTTCCAAGTACTTTGTAGTGGTTAAAATTTCCCGAATAGCCCTGTTTAGCAGCACTTGCTATGGCAAGTGCGCCATGCTAACTGGCTATCGGTTCAACACATACCGGTTGTGGTATTGTTTTTACCCGCACTATCATCAGTGGCCTGGTTGGCCCTTACTTGTTCTTACGGTCTCGACAATAACCTTGGGTAACTTCTCACTGTATTCACATAATAGTTATCAACTGGGGTGTCTCCCATTCTTGGAGTCCCCTTTTACTTAGCATTTTTTTCTTTGTAGCCCGTTCCACGCATCGTCGTGGTTACTGAGACTTGTCTCTTGGTTGGGCACTACGTTATAGTCCTTAGTTTGTTGGCATGCCGTTGGTGTATTACTTACCAACTGTGGTCCCATAGACATTCGTCTCGGGTTTCACTAATCCACTTCTTGCTTGTTGCACGGTCAGTGCGTTGCAAGCTGGTTATTCTCGACTGCTCTGCATGTCGACCCAGTTGCCGGAAATTCGTTCTTCTGTACACTGATTCTTCGCTCTTCGCTATGAAATGCGGTTAACACTGTTTAGATGGGAACCGTCTCCGGATTCCCAGTTTTCGGGATCTACCGTATGACAGGTTCTCCGTACCTTTAGATGTGTTTAATAAACAGCCATCGGGTATTCCAGTAAGAGTGGACTTCCATCTCTCTGGCGTTGTTTCCCAAGTTATATAACAGGGGTTGTGGAGGGCGGGAAGGATATAGTAGTTTTCCAGTATTCACTGGTAGTTCCTTACTAGCGTATCTCTCTCACCTATCACTCAACCCTTAACCCAAAGTACTTAAATCCTAACTCGGTATTCCCTAAGCTCGGTAATTCAGTCATCAGAGCGATACTTCGCTCTGATACCACTTTTTGTAACACCCCATCCAACAACAACACATAACACAATCTGCAGCGGAAACTCAACTCATCACATTACTTATTCAATGGTGTTACACGCCGTTAACCACCCACGTGGCTAACAAGGCTAATACATATACATTTGTATCGGTCTGATGGACTAGATTCCCGAGCAACTACACAATACAGTCCTCATTCATTTTCAACATTTATTATATACATACATCCCACTGTACCGAGTATCCAAAAACTAATGCCGATAACAATTTCGGTCTTACTACGCTTACAATGCTTACGCCATTTAAATGGCTACCCATGTATAACATCTACCCCGTCCTACTCTCGAACGGCTTCCAGCTCCTTGTACCTGAAATAGAAAAGGAGAGAAGGGGTGGCCCCCGAGGGGCTCAGCACCTTTGCTGGTATGGTAATCCCGCAGCCCACATGCTACCGGGCCACGCACAACTAATTGTCATCTTAACATGCAGTTGATTATATTTAAATCATGCATACAAGCCATAACTTACAACACATAACATTTCGCCTCAATGGGCTCAACCTATACAACACATCCACACTTAAAACATCCAATGATTCCTTAAACCCTAGAGTGGCTCTCCTCTAAACGGAGCTACTTCCTTAATGAACGACACGTACCCATTAATCGGGTTTATCTTAAACGCCTCTTGTCACAAACTGGGATTCATTTCCATGATCCACACACTCCATATCCTACAACATACCTCATTCCTCACACACAAAACATAACAACTCCTTTCTTGTTTCGACGTACACAGATAACATCGCATTCATTTAAAACATCTAATTAACATCCATAGCATATCAAGGGAAATTGCCTAGCACAATATCAACACAAACCCATAAGATCGGTTCACACAAGGACCTTCCACCATAGTTAGTATATAATAGTGAGCCTAGAGATTATTGTCAATCTCATGCTAAGCCCGTTACCAACCTCGTTACCGTCCAGTTATATCGAACGGTTAACTTAAACCCAAGTGTGTCGGATATAGTAATCCCAAGCACACCGAAATAACATTCGTATGCCCCTGTGGCCCGACGTGAGTCAGTAACTAGCTTTGGATAAGCTAAGGGAAGGTAGAAACCAAATTGGAATACCACCTATACATACACCAAGAGCCCGAACTGGATATATATGATATCGACTCCCGTCCATCACACGCGTGGCCGGAACAACCGGACTCCTCACCCCCCGTTATTACCCATACACTTATAAATAAGTAGTTAGAGATCCATTATGGAGCCTACCACATCCACACACCATACGGTATCATAACCGAGTTAACACACAAGGAGGTTCACACACTTGCATACAACACAATGTCCAACTAACTCACACATAGCCGTGGTTAGCACGTTCCCAAGGTTTGGGCCGTCAACTCCGAATACCGATCACTCATGTGTTCCTAGTTTTGGTTAGCTAAGGTTAACACTATTTGAGGTTAAATGGTATCGGAGGCAAATTCGCCACATAAATGAATTACCAAAAACTCATTACATGTTTAATCTTACAAGGTGGCAAACACTCAGAAAACATATTGGCATACAAGCCGTGTAATCCGGTAGGACACAGGTTGCAAGAAAACCATACCTGTCACCGGAGTCCACTTTACCACGTCCACTTATGTTCCTCGAGCAATTCTCGAACAACTGATAACATTACATATACTTTCATTAACATTGGAGTAACTGCTTGTTTTAACGTCTAATGCGCCCATAGTTACCCCGTCATCCCGTTATATTTAATTTTACACTTGTGATCTTAAGTTCACAATTCTCACATCAAACCTAACATTTGTTTACACACTTTAAGACCTTTACATGTCACCAAACAAGGCCTAAACATCATCTAAAACCATTACCATTCAATCCCCCATGATTAGAAGCCTTAAAACAGATTTTGCAACACTTTTGACCTGGTCCGGACTTTGGTCCGGACCCAAGTCCCGGACCACTTGTAGAATGTTCTCCTCTCGGCCTTATTTTTACCCTTGGTCCGGGTCTTGGTCCTGGACTAAGGACCCGGACCACTTCTAAACTTCACTCTCGGCTCTTTTTAAGGGGTGGTCCGGGTACCTATACAAGGGCTAGGTCCCGGACCATGTTATTAACTTGTCAAACATCATTTTTCAACCCCTAAACCAACCTTAACCTTACCTAATCATTCCATAAACTTTCCACATGTTTCCTACATGTTTAAACACCTTAAAACAAGCACTAACTTTCCTAAATCATCCTATTGGTTACTCAATTCCTTACACAATTCCTAGCACTTATAACATTTTTCTTAGATTTCTAAGTGGTACATCATGCCTACTACCATAAACCACCAGGTGTTGTCTCACAAACATTACCACCCACTCCAAAAGCATTATTTCTCATACTCACCTCTTTTGCACAATTGCTTCTATTTTCCACAAGTTTTCACTTAGACCTTCACTAGGGATTTCTTTTCCTTTGTTTACCAAATCTTGAACAAGACTTAACACTTCACATAACAATTCCTTGGTGTGTTCAAACACCCATTTGAGTTCTAAATCCTCAAGACAATGCCCATGGCACTTTAACACCTAAGAACACCATGATTCACCTTCTTCCACCATCTTAACACTTAACAAGTCCTAGTACCTTCTAGGTCTTAAATCTCATTTCATCACATAAACTCCTTTGTTTATCAACTAATTTTGCCATAGCTTCTCTTGTAAACTCTCACACCCAAACACTTAGGTTTTCACCTTTAGACAACCAAGAACACTTAATCACTTAATACACATTCCTTACACACAATATATTGTTTTTCATCTTTAACCATTCAAACATTCTTTTACAGGAAATGGCCCTCTCACACAACTAAGCCTTTAACTACACTACATCACAATATATGCATAAACTTAAATTGCTTGGCTCTTAGGCCCTTAAATGGGGCCTTAATAAATCTTTTAAACACTGAATTTCCCACATAAGTAATGCCTTGACCTGCAATTACCACACCAAGACATATGTTCCTTTACTAGTCTCCTTGAGAACACCTTACTAAGTCATTCACCATTGCTCTTTAGTTAGGTAGTTTTTAAACAAGCATTATAAGCTCATTTCTCCTAAGGCATTAAAACCATTGAGATAGCATATTTACCTCTTCTCCACTCAAACTTCTTTCTCGTTTCTTCATAAAACCGTAAGGCATTTCAATTTCTTCCTTGTCAACAACTAAAAATATACCAACATTGTAATGAGTATATAAGCTTAAGCTTCATCTCATTGTAAACCCTAGTTACATATATTGTTTTAACACATCAGGTAATTGTTTCCTTTGAATGGAAAGAGAGCTTGATGAGTATCAAGAGAGGACTCCTCCTAGCCCTTGGAAGATTAAATGAAGCAAAACAAGACAAGAGAAGACACCATTACAAGGGCATTTTCGTCAACCCAAAAATGAAGGAAATGGATTTTTCTTTGGTTTTTCCTTACCTTGAAGCAAAGGTGATCAACAAGGCATAAAAATATTAGCTCAAGATCCTTCCATGGAAGTTCTCCTTGGCACCGAAATGGTGGTTTTGATGATTTGAAAGGACAATGTTTGTAGAGCTTGCTCCAACTAAGAGAACGGTAGTCTCGGAATTAAATTCGGAGCATGGAGTCATAATACAAGTGAAGAAGGATGAGGAATGGTATGGTTCTGTGGGAAACCGATGGAGAAGGAGGAAGAAGATGGCCAACGTGGGAAATGAAAGGAAAGAAGAGAATGAAGAGATAAGTTTGCTTTTGTTAAGATATGTATTCTTATAAAGCATAGTACATTAATTAGTCATTCTTTCTTTTCTTAGTAAACTAACAAGGGTGGTGAGTCACACACACTTAAAACCGGCCCCAAATAGTACCTAGGGGTATTTTAGACTTTATTAATCAATTGTCTCACTTATAGTAACATATGTACAAACTAGCTTATAAAAATCACTATTCACCAAAAAACAAGCACATAGAATGAAATTTTTGATTTCCCATTGATATAGCCACCCAAATGTGATACTATATAGTACACATGTTAATTAAGAGTAATGATTGACATTTAGCCATTCAAAACTCATTTACAAGACAATTTTTCAAAAACGTGCTTTAAGACTCCTTAAAGCACATTTTTGCGTTTTAACTTGTTTTTCAAGCTTGGTTTTCTTTAGTAATTGATTTAATATGTTCCTTAACATATAATAAGGCATAGTATGACCATTAGGTCTTATACACATTTATCCCAGCTTAGAGCACATTTTAGCCCATATTGACCTTAAGGTATTTATTTGTGTTTTGTTTGGTTTCATTGTCAACCAAGTTTCCTAAGACTTAATTAGCCTTATAAAGTCATAATTAAACATTATCAAGTCTTGGTAGGCTCTTTGGGTCCAGCCAAGTTCACTCCAAGCTTAGAGCATGTTTTTGCTCAAACCGTGTCTTAGTGTTTTATTGTGTTTTAATCCATGGTTTAAATGGTTCTTTATGTTTCTAAGGCTTTTTTAGCCTTTAAATACCATAGTTTAACATTTACACACACATACCAAGGTTTGGGGTATTTCAGAATTCTATCTCATCCAACACTCGTTCTACTCTAGACGTAGATCAATGCAATAAGGAATAAAGGGAGTGTTTTGTGTGCTCTATAGGTAATAGATACCTAAGCTAAAATGACAAAGTCTCACTAAGATCTCTCAAAAATGCTTTCTCTCTCAATATGACTCTCTCTCGAAATGTGGAAGTGAAAGCTCCAAGTATTGCAAATGACTTCTACCTGCTTAATACTGATTAACCCCAACCCAAAGTTACTGCTCTTGATGTGTAAAATGGTGTTTCCACAACGTCTCACGTCTTTCCACTACGCATTGGGCGGAAAGATCTCAACTGCTCTACAGAGGGACTCGTTCTGGCGCTTTTTTAACTTGACCGTCTTGATTTTCAAAGTTGGTTATATATGAACGTGTGTAGCAGTTATTTCCTTAAATTTCTCCTGTTTTAATAGTAGAGGTTCGCCCTCACAGCTTCTAGAACTTTCCAGAAGAATATTATATCGTAGAACAACTTCTTGTGCAGTCAGACTCCTTTGTCGCCCAGACTTGCTCTGATGCTATTATCAGTGATGCTTATTTTGTCTCCAGACTTGCTCTGTTGCCATTATCAGCAAAACCTTGGGTTACAACATATACTCATGGAAAATAACATCTCTCGATGTTATAATTTGTAGTCTTCTAATCTGAGAAGTTTGTACCCTTTTGGTGTTCAGCTAAGCCTAGGTGAACACATGGAATGGACTTGAAACCAAATTTTCCTTGTTTTGTACCTAGAATAGAGCATAAACTAAACATCCAAAGGATTTAAGGTTTTGTATTCTACTAATTTGTTATACAGAACTTTAGAGGTTTTTTTCCTTGAAGAGAAGAGGAAGGAACTTTATTGATGATGTCAGTTGCTGTTAGGAGACATTCACCCCAAAATTGTTATGGAATTTTTTATTGATGAGATAAGGCACGTGTTATTTCCATTAAATATAGGTGTTTTTCGTTCAACTATTCATTTTGTTGAGAAGTATGGGGACATGATGTTTGATGAATGATTCCTAAAGAATTGAAGTAATGTTTTCCTTGATTTTAACTTCCTAACTCTAAGGTATTATCAGAGCGGATGCCTTAATTTTCTAATCAAGCTATCTTTCTACATATGTAATGAAAGAGAATGCCTCATATTTGAATTGTAGGAGTTTTTATCCAAAGAGCTATACTTTTGTCATCGAATATGCTTAGAAAATACCTTTTGTTATCATGACTTTTCTGTATATAAGGACCACTAATTCCATATGGACAAGATCTAAGGTGTTAAACTGGTTGTAACAGAGCGAGAAAAGGGCAATATGATTCTTTGCTTTGTTACAACTATCACAAAAGAAATCTTTGTCTATTTTAGATCGTTTTGATTAAATTAAGTTTAACAAGGTTTTGTAGAGGTGGTGTGGCCTAATCTTAAATGCCAGAGATAAATATCAGCTTTGACAGATGATAGAACTTTGCTTTTATTCATGTCTGCATTCAAACTTTGTATAGGAGCAGATCAACATATGTAGAAGGTAGATATTGGGAATTACAAAGTTGGTTACATTAGACAAAAAAACATCTAATGAACTAAATCCAGAACATAAACTACTTTCTTCTCAAAAGCAAAATTAATAGAGTTCTTGGCATCATGGTTCAGCAAGGCACATATATTGGGATATATTAACATCTAGCATTTATCTATTGCAGAAACCTACGAACTGAAATTAAATGAAATTGAAAAGTGGGAACATATCATATAGATGCAAAAAGAAATTGTGTGAAATTTTACAGTTCTATATCCTTAATGCAACATTAGACCCATCAGACATTCTTACTGAGTTATGGCAGGCAATAAAATCAACAAATGGATATTGCCACATATATGATTTGTAGCACCAGAATCAATCACCCAGGTATTTGTAAATCATGTATTATGGTTGCGTTTAAGAAGAAAACCCAATACATGTGAACTGATTGTAAAATTAGTTCCTTGTTCCTCTGAATCTTGTAATTTTTTTTCAAGTATGCTCCTAATGACGCCAGTTTGTCGCCGGAACTGAGATTTGTTGTCTTTGAAGTAGTTGGTTAAGCATGGATTTTGTTCTTTATTGAATCCTGGAACGGAGTGGTCGGTGTCTTCCGGTTGGTGGAATCTTCTCTGACTGCAGAGGAGATGGGCTTCCTTGTGCTTGTTACGCCAATAGCTTGGAAATTTCCTTCCACCTAGTCATATCGTCGTATGTATGTCCAGTTTCTTACAATGTGTGCATTTTGATTTCTTTGAGTCGATACATGGGTAGTCTCCTGGCGGCTGGGTTTGGATGATATCCCTAATTAGGGTTTTGTGCTTGCAAAAGCTAGACCCTCGTCCATTTCATCTTTCTGTTCTGCGCCGAGACGATGATTTTTTTCTTGGTGCATCATTGAGTAGACTCGATCGAGGGAGAAAGAGGGCCTAGCATAAGAAATGTTGCTACAGAGAGATTTGTACTAGTCATGCAAGGCCATCAATAAATCGAAAATGCGTTCATTTTCACGATGGCTTCTGGAGTTGAACGACAGATCCATAAGTGCAGGTGGAAATGTTAACTAACTCATTTTGTTCATTCTAGATATTTATCCACCGAATAGTAGTCATTGATGTTGTCATTTACCTTGTTCGATGTGGTGTGACTCATGGCGAAGAGCATAGAGCCAAGTTCCAGCAGGTTCATCCCTCTCTTACAGAGATTTGCCCAGGCTTCAGCGCAGTTATGTAGTATACTACGCTCTCTTTGATTGACTCGCTCAGAGCACTAAAAAGCTAAGTGCAAGAACCATACTATTCACTTTGTCCTAGTCAAGTTGTTTGTTGGAGTCGTAGTCGTTGCAATTTAACATTGCTGGTGAGAAAGCCGACCTTGCATTGGTGATAAACAAACGAGGAATGACCGCTACCAGGTATTAAAACTTTGCATTGAATTTAGGTGCTAATTGAGAACTTGGACTGTCGAAGGATGAATGTAGAGGATTTTATCTTTCTCTAGTTTTGTCGTATCGCCGAGAAAGATTCAGAGTTTTGAGTGTGTTGTTCTTTTTGTCGGGAGGTCTTTTTGGATTTTTGTCGGCATGGTGTCACTGGGAAATGTCAAGGAAGTAAGGTAGGTCAATTTTGATTTGCCGGTAATAACATGATATGTGTGATCCTCGATTTTTGAACCCTATCCTATGTTGATTCAAGTTAATTAGGATCTGGTCGGGTTCTAGGTCCACTTATATCCTAAGCTTATAACTATGTCATAAAACATTAATTACTAAGTCCTAAGTTAGCTCACTGGAACCTATTATGAGTCGCCACCTAATTTTAACCTAGGGTAAATTAGGAAGGTAGAGTTCGGGTTCGGGGGCTTGGTATTGGACTTATTCAGGGTTCAATTACTTTCCATTACCCCTCCTAGGTCGGTTTTTCCTCTACTTGAGGTTATTTATGGCTTTTTACGAGTATGTTTTACCTAAGCGCATATGTTTCTGTTTTTTTGTATTTTTATCATTTGTTGACAAAAAATTAAAGTGTAAACTGAAGTTACATAAACTAGGGTTTCAGAGGCAGAATTAGGTCAAATTTTGTTTCCGTCCGTATCCAAGGACCTAATGTCTGAACCCACGGACCTTAGTTAACATATGTGAAAATAAAAGTCAAATTAAACAGAAAACACAATTTTGAAAAGTCCGGGGCCACGGAAAGGACGTTCGTGGGCCCGGACATGAGTTGAAAAACCCTAAAACATTTGAAAAGTCCGGGGGTGTCCATGACCTCGGACGGGCCGTTCGAGACCCTGGACAGGCTGTCCGTAGGCACGAACTACCCTCGGACGGCGGCGTTCTGGTGGTTCCCACAGTGTTTTCGGCTCAAATTTTACGGGTAGGTAGCCTGAAAGATACTAAACACATTAGTAATCAAAAGTTTTCAATTTGAATACGAATTAAAGTCGAAACTTATTGAACAAGTAACAAGGCATAAACGAAAATGAATAACAATCCAGAAGCCAAAACAGTCGGTTTGAACCCAAATTTTGGGAGGAGGCTAATAATGAAATACCCCAAACTTAAAAATAGTGATTAAGATTATTCTAATACATATTTACGGGCCTATTAACGCCTAAGTAATTTTGGTAAGGAAAAATAAATCCAAAAGAAATGAAGAAACGCTTAAAAAGCAAAAAACGCTAAATAAGCGTTAAATAACCATAGGAGGTACGGGACCTCGGTTAGAGTATTATATGGTTTCTAAAAGGCTTGTTTATGCCTAGTTAGTGTATGGGAACAACTCCCGAAGAAAACGGATCCAAATAATGTATTAAAACGCTAATAAAGCTTTAGCGCACGTTTTTTCGAGGAAACCTGAAAAATGTGACTTTGAGTGGTCAACGAACCCGTAAAAATTATAAATCATTAAATAACAATAATTAAGCATTAATGGAAGCTTAATAACCAATAAAATTAAAGAACGAGAAAATTCCAGAAAACGGGCCCGGTTAGTGAATAGTACCAAAACCGGGTAAATTAACGAGCGTTTTCGGTAAAAGACGAAAAACGCTCCAACTAGTACAACAGTAGGGGTCCGGTTTTTAATGGGTCAAATAACCCCTCACACCCACATGTAACTAGTTAACAAATAAAGGGAATCAAAAAGCAAAAGAGAAAAAAAAGTAAAAAGCTACTTACCCTCTTCTCTCACCTCACTCTCTCATTTCACTCATCTCTCTCTTCCTTCCTTCTCCCCCACCGTACTCTCTCTCTTCCTCCTCCCTTGTGCTGGCGATTTTGAAGCTCCAAAGGAAGCTCCCATGGCTTCCTCACTTCTTCTTCATGCTCCATCCTCATGTGACCTCTAAATGCAAAAATAATATATATTCTCGCTCCCCTCATCATTCTCTACACTTCTCTCTTTTAAAATCCAAAAATGAGGAAGTTCGTCTCCATGGGTTTTCCCCATTCAAAGAGAAATAGCATCAATGGGTAGCTTGGAGTGGACTCCATTAAGGTAAAAATCTCCATGAAAAACTCATGTTTTCTCAATCTTTCCTTGTAACCGATTTCTACCCTTTGTAATGCTCTATTTTTCCCTTTCTTTTGAGCATAATTCCAACCTTGCAATTGTGGTGGAATCACCTTTTTATACCAGGACTAAAACCCCTCCTAAAACACCCCAAAGGTAAACCCTAGAATTTGTGTTTTAAACACTTCAATGAATTAGTATTGATAAGTGTCCAAATGAGCATGATTTATAGGTGTATTTCATATATAATATTAGCACTTTTCTTGCTCATTTCTCCACTTCGGTTAGTTTTCCTCTAGTTTATGTTTTATTGTTTATCTCACAAATTTATTGGTTTAACATGAGGAAAACCAAGCTGGGAGTAAAGTAGACGAATAGACGTACGCATCGGCGCAGACGGCGAGTAAAACGGACTTATAACGAAGAATCTGGAGCCGGTTGAAGGGTCCGGGACTTAAGTCCAGGACTAAGTCCCGGACCAGCATTTTAAACAGGCCGAGAGTAGATAGCCGTGGGTGGTCCGGGACTTAGGTCCCATACAAGGACCCGGACCACCCCTTGGAAAATGGCCGAGAGTTTCTGTAAGTAAGGGTCCGGGACTTGACTTATGTGCAAGGACCCGGACCAACAACATTGACGACCGCCTAAAAACAGAGGCGGACGTGAGACACGCGTGAGTGAGGCGGAAAACAAGAGGCAACCGCCTCTTGGTTTGAGGCGGTACCGCAGGCGGACAAGAAATACACAACCGCCTCTAAGTCAGGCGGACAGCAGGAGGACACCACGCGGACGCGTGTAAAAATTCCAGATCTGAGACGCGAACAGTTTTCTTCTTCGCGTGCCGTCTGCAACTTTCATTCGCCGACTTCTGCAACTCGTCCACTGTCTCCAACTTGCAGACGCCTACCTTAATTCACGCCTGTGTTCAATCTTTGTCCCCTCAATAAATGAGGAGCAATCAACGAGCAATCAACTGGCACCTCCTTATCTTCTTCCACCGCCTCAATCAAATCCTCACGCGTCTGTTATCCCTTATTTGCTGCCTTCTTCCTTTCCCTATATAAACCAACGAGCCTTCTGCTCAAAATACACATCCACCACCCACACAATCCACCACCCATACAATCCACGACCACTTCACCAAAAACCTCACGCCATCTCATTTCTCTTCTCCCGTCTTCTCCATTTTATTTATTTCACAGTCCACCAAAACCACCTCTAGCCCTACGTATACAAAATAGCAGAGTGAGCCGGAGTGATTACGGATGATTTCTATTACTCTTGTCTCTGTCTATCTATTTAATATGTTAGGCTAGTTTACGTATACTCTGGGAATGGTTATTATGTTTTGTATTAATTATGCATTATTTTTACTGGTTTTAATTATATATAGTTTGTTACGTTTTAAAGGTTATCTCACACCTTTTTAATAAATGTCATGAGTTTATTAAATTGCTTTCCTAAGTCTATTTTGATCAGACCGGTGATAAATAGATAGGTTAATTAAGACGTAAAACTGGAGGAAACTTGTTATGATTTAATAAGTTAGTATTCAGTTGCAAATGTAATTCCTCAATACTCCTCTGCCGTTCGCAGGCTTTTGCTTGAACCTTGATTAGAACCTTGCATTACAGGTGAACGAGTTCTTATGAGGCTATGACTTAGTCCTTAAGATAATTACAGGAACCTTGCCAAATTATTAAACCAGTAGAGATAGCTTAATTATGCAGATTATATTAACCTGACCCAGAGTTCCATTTTATTTATCTATTAACTTAGTTTATTTTATCTTTTCTTTTTATTTATTTTACAAGTCAATTAATCCCCCCCTTTGTGACACGCTTAGGTACTATTATATGTACATTAGTCCCACGGTTCGACATCCGGTTGCTTACATTTTCACTATACTACTGCGACCGGGATTTGTTTGCAGCCCGACGTTTAATTTGAGTTTTAATTTCTTTCTTTAATTTTACACCAGTTTAACCACTCACTTTATAAGGTCTGCAAGTATAAATCTAAGGGATAGTATTTTAATTTACACTTGTTCTGAGTGCTTTGGGTGATGGGAATGGAGTTTGGCAACTCCATTCCCCATATGGCCGATTTGTGCAAGAAAGAGAAGGAGAGAATTGGAAAAGAAAGAAGGAAATTAAGAGCTTAAGGTAAAAGCTCTTTCTTAATGCTAAATTTAATGCATTAGAGTAATGGGAATTGGTAAACTAATTTAAAGAACCCAAATAGTGTACTAGTGTTGTAGTTATGGAAGTTTGAGTATTTGTGAGCTAAGTATTTGATTGTAGGCCTTAAAGCCATGTAAATTGTGTATGTGCATTGGTATTGTGGATTGAGGAAGTATTGATGAAATGGTATTGACTTGTGCTGGTAGGACCCTTGTATGGGTGTGGCTAGTTTAGGAATGAATTTGGTGAGAAAGTATGTATATGGACAAGTAAGAATTGTAAGTGAACTATGGCAAAATTTTAGTAAGAATTGTGCATTTGTCGATGACTTGGTGAATGGGAGAACCAAGGTGTGTATTGGGGTTTGTAGAGATGTTTAGTAAACTATGGAGTAGTAGTTGTAGTATAAGAATAAAAAGGGGTAAAATCTGTAGCAAGAAGTGTAAAATGCATTGGAGAAACTATGAGGAACTAGGTGTATTTGGAGAACCTTAGGTGAGTGGTTGGACACCTTGAAACAGATTTGAAGAAGAGCTAGGTAAAGGGATGGAATTGGGATGGAAGTAATGCATTGAGGATACTAGGAGTAGCATTGTTAGAGGGAGTAGTGAATGGTAAAGGTTAGAACAAAAATCTGTAGCATTAGAGAAATGAAAACTCTTGTAAGTGTTGAAAGGAAGTGAAGGGAAATTATGTAAGTGGAATTAGAAAATGAGTAAGGAATTTGGTGGATGAACTAAGGCAATTTACAGGGCCTAAGTAGTGTTAAAACATGTGGGATTACATGTAGGAAGATTGGGGAAGCAATGGGTAAAGTAGAGAACTGAAAACAGATTTTTAGAACTAAGGTACTCGGCCAGACCAACTTGGGACCGAACTGCAATGTCGGTCGAGCCTTAAATTACAAAGACGGAAAGTCTTCTGACTTCGACCGACCTTGGGACCGAACTTGGCAAGGTCGGTCGAGTCCAGAATCTCGAACCCAGAACACACTAGAATGGACCGACGTTGGGACCGGACTTGCAAGGTCGGTCGGTCCTAAATTTTCACGTAATGTAACTCATTGGAATGGACCGACCTTGAGACCGGACTTGCAAGGTCGGTCGGGCCTGAATTTTCCAGCGATGAAACTTACTGACTTCGACCGACCTTGGGTCCGACCCTGGGTAAGGTCGGTCGAGTCAAACAAAAAAAAAATATGATAATAATAATATAGTAATCATATGTATGTATATAATATATAGATATGTGCATATATATGGGCCTTTGGTAACACACCATTAAAAACATTAAATGGTAAGAAAGTAAGTATATAAGTAAGAAAGTAAGTTCAAGAAGTAATGAGTAAAGAATGATTCGTAAATAAAGTATGGAAAGTAAAGAACTAGTAAGTATGTAAAGGAAGTAGTAAAGTAAGGATAAGTTGGATCAATAATAGATTATTGACCATACAACCCTATGTATGTATATGACTTGGATAGTTGAACCCCGAAGGAAGTCAGACTTCAAATACGACGGTGAACGGTATGATTTTTCATGCTCTGTATCCTAACCGGGTTACCCCGATTTGTGTGCTTATTTGATCACCTAAATAAGATAAATGCATGAATCGGACCTTATTGCACTTATTTGTGCTTGTTTTATATTGTTCTTGATATATTTGTCTTGAACATTTAGTTTGTATAATTCATGAAATGAATGGATGAAGATGAAGTGTGTATGTATCTTGTAATGTACTTGTGTAATGTAATGTAGCTTGTATGGATGTGGATGTAAGTAATGTATTATGTGTGGCTTAGATGTGTGACTTCTAATAATTACTAATTACCTAACTCCTAACGTAAGTATTGAGTAAATTGGAATGAGTAGAAGTCCGATATAGTTTCGGCCACGCGTAAGGATGAGGAGACACAAGAGGTTGGATCCGATTCCTAGCTCTTAAACTTTTCGACGGCCCAAACCCCTTAAATGGGTAGCATCCTGGATTAGTGAGCCAAGTAAAGCCCGGTGGTGGGACGGTGTAGTCCCTGCCCGGAGGTCCTGACGACTTAACTTGAGTAAGTAGTAAGTAAGCAAAGTATTGTATGAGTAATGGTCTTAGCTGATGTAAGTCATTGACCCCGAGTAAAAGAGTAATCTCCACCCGATTAACCCGGGTGGACAAATGAGCTAACAAGTATTGTATGTATTGCGTATGTGTATTTCGGTAAAGGTAAGTAAGTATTGGTTGACTTGTATTCTTCCTTGATGTATTGATCTATGCGTATGTATGCTTGTGGAGTATTGTAGTATTATGTATGAAAGCATGTATGTATGTATTTGTAAAATGAACTGCATGTATTCGACCAAGTGGTCGGCGTACCCTCGCTAGTATGCGGGGGATGCGGAAGTCATATGCAGCATAAGCTAAGCCCCTAGGGGCGATATTTTTACTTGTACAGTAAGTATGAACTTGAAGGAATTATTGTATCTGTATTTGTATTTGGATCTTAGTAAACTCGGTATGTTGTATTGTAATTATGGAGTATTGTATTGAATGGAGTATTGCAGTAATTGGTTGGTAATTGGAGTGTGTATTGTATTTGTGTAGTACTCGGATATTCCGGTCCATCAGACCGATGATGTATGTAGTAGTAAGTCCTGTTAGTCACGTGGGTGGCTAACGGTATTGTATCACCCTCCGTTGTGTAAGTATGTATCCGCTGCGTGAGTATGGAAGTATGAGGAGATTGGACGGTAATGACGGTATTAGCGGTAGGGGTGTTACAAATACAGCCGTGGGGAGTTAGAAAAGTAAAATTTCCACCTGTTTTACCTTTGAATTATGATGATTCTTCACGTCGGAAGTCTTTCGGTGCTTCACCGGAGTCGGTTCTGGATCAAGTTTGAACCTGGCTTCTGACTATTGGTTGTAGATGGTGTTCTTCATGTCTTGATGCTTTTTTGGTGGAGGTTTGATGATTGTTGATGTAGTGGGAGTTGAAAAACATGTTTCGGTGTTGATTTTGGAAGGGTTTTAGTATGATTTCAGGGCTCAGGAGTGTAAAAACAAGAGAGACTTGAGACGGTCGTGTTGGCTGATGTTCTAGGGCTTGAGAGCTTCAGATTTGATCAAGGGTTAAGGTTCCTTATATAGGCTTTCTTAAAGATAGAAAAATTCAGTAAAAACTGAGATTTTACCGACACTTTAGCTCAAAGGTTTCCAAAAGGAATTTGACCATGAAATTTTAACCATGTGTAAAGGATGATATTTATGATTTTTCCAAGGTGGAATCGAACTTTTTCGATATTGGAATATTTGTAAATTCAATTTCTCGTCACATTCAATCAGAAATTACTAGAAAATTATTAGAAATTCAAAAAATTAAAATTTCAAAGCCATTGTGCCCAAAATGTCATCTCTATCATGGGTTTAAAATTTGAAACCATTTTGAGTTGATTTAAAACCATTTTCAGTGGAGAGAAAAAAATTATAGGGGCTTAGGGGTGCCTCCTTGACCAAACTGGGAATCCTTGCTACTTGACCAAGCTACCTTCTTGCACCTGCATCTCAAGAGACTTTCTTCCGGAGGGTTAAAATTTTGGGTATAACAGATTGCCCTTCATCAAATTGTCTTTGTAATGAGAATGAAAAGACTGGTTGATGTCTGAGTGATGCCCCAAAAGTTTGATTAGTATTAAGGAAGAAATTAGATTTCTGATGAAAGTCTAATGATTATGTTGTGCTATTATGAGGCGCTAGCTACCCGAGGAATGAGTTGAACTGAGAAAAAAAGTGTAATGAAGGTGTCAAGAACCTATGAGTAGAATGTAGATATGAGTGTATGACATGCTACTTAAAAAAAATGCGAATGACATGCAAATGAGGATGGTATGCAGATGATGCTCAGTGCATTTAGGGACCAAAACCCTTGCCAATGCTCCTGGTTGGACCCTATGTGGACTTATTGCCATTGCCCCCCAAACCGGTGTGCAGGGATAACTCCTACTATAAACCCTAGGGACTTATTGCCTTCGCCCACCATTCGTTGATCCCGAAATAAGCTAACATAACTTAGGAGGATTTATTGACATCACCTCGTCCACTTCTATAGCTAGGGTTTATGCGAGCCTGGGTCATGCAGATGGTATGGAATGTTTGATGATGCAGTATGCTAGGTAGGGCTTATGTATTCCTAAGAGTGATTCTATGTCAGGTAGGAGATGCAAAGTAGTCTTATGGTGCCTAAGGTTGATTCTATGCAAGGTAAGGCTTATGTGTGCCTAAATGGGAATACTAGGTAGGGCTTATGTGTGCCTAATGAATATTTTATGGTAGGTTGGGCTTATGTGTGCCTAATGAAGATTTTATGGTAGGTAGGGCTTATGTGTGCCTAAGGATGATTTCTATGCAAGGAAGGGCTTATGTGTGCCTAATGATGGTTTCTATACAAGGAGGGAAATGCAAGATAAGGCTTATGTGTGCCTAGGGATGACTTTATGGAAGGTAGGGCTTATGTGTGCCTAAATGGAAATGCTAGGTAGGGCTTATGTGTGCCTAAGGAGGGTGTCTTTGTGATAGAAGGGCTTATGTGTGCCTAAGGAGGTATATTTTGTGGTGGAAGGGCTTATGTGTGCCTGAGGAGGTGTTTTTTGTTATGGAAGGCTTATGTGTGCCTGGGGAGGTTTTTTTATGATGGAAGGGCTTATGTGTGCCTGAGAAGGTTTTTTGTGATGGAAGGGCTTATGTGTGCTTGAGGAGGTGTTTTTTGTGATGGAAGGGCTTATGTGTGCCTGAGGAAGTGTCTTTTGTAATGGTAGTGTTTGAGCTTTTGGGTTTCAATTGGAATTGTTCTTGCAATTGTTGGAACCAACAATTGCCCCCAGTATCTTTCCTTAAGGCAATCTGAGTTTTAAGATTTGTGGCAATCAATCGGGACGATCGATTGCCCCCAGTATTTTCCTTGATTAATTGCAAAAAACAAGTCTCGCTCTCACAAGGTCAAGGCTTATCTTGATGTGGTGCTTTCTATCCTACACTCGAAGTGTTTAGTGCTTGCACTCGTGCTCTCCTCTTGGTCAAAACATCTCAACCATTGAATTTCACATTTGTTAGATTTACGCGTTCAACCTGTTACTTTCACGTGACTGGATACACAATTACTAGATCGGAAGTCTTTAAAGCTTATAACATGGCCATGGGGTGTGATGAATGACAACGGGACCATGGAGGAATATTTGGGATATGTGGAGCTTTAAGGGTGACCAAAGCTGCAACTTGCACCTTATCTTGGACTTGCCTTCTTTGTCTTGAAGTCGTTTGGCTACTTCGTGTTGATCTTGCTTTTGGACGTTGGACTTGAAACTTTAAAGCTATAATCTCTCTTTTGGTTTTAGATTGGGATTTCCTTTAGGCTTTCAGATTTGCCTTGCATCCTTACTTTTTTCAGGGTTCTTGTGGTTCTCGTTTTTGAACTTCAAGAGTTGTCTTTTGATGTGAGCTCTTTGGATCCTGTGTTGCATTGGGACCATTTGCGGATCATTTCATCGTCTTGGTAGCGGCATTGCTTCTTTGGACTTGTGAAGTTGCTGACCGGGAGTCGGGCTCCTTGCTTCCTTTGGTCACCGGGTCGGTTATTCATCATTGGCTGGCTTGTTTTGTGGAGTTTGTAATGTTGCAAAAGAGGAGATATACGAAAAGCTCAGTGGGGGTGCCTAAGGTGTAATGTCAGGGTTCACAAGCTTTTGGCTGTGTGGTGCTGTACCTAGGTGCTTCGGCATCCCTAGCAGTTGTGTATCCGTTCTCTGTTACTTTTCACAGGTTTAAGCGTAATTTACAAAGTTTCTCCTTCGGTTGGAGTTATGCCATTTACCTCCCCTTTGAATGTGATCTATCTGGAGTCGTGTAAAAATGACTCGCTCTTTCACTTTTGGTTTTACCGCTCAAGGCACTCTCGTGAAATGTTCACTCAGAGACTTGTGCGCGCACTTTAAACAAAAGAAATAAACGTTATCGATCCTTAACTTAGATTGCCCCTAGTATTGTTTTGGGGTCTTTTGACTAGCCTGAATACCTTGGTTAATTGTGAAGGGTGATTATGTGTGGTGGTAAATGATGACAGGATGCTCTTGTGAGGAGGTGATGGGTGATTTTGTGAAAGCAATTTTTTTTTTGGGTTTATGTTTTGGTGAAATGGCGAAGTGGTATGACACACGTGGTACTTTTGGTGAAGGTGGTGTATGTGGGTGAAGTGATGTGATGACTCATTCATTTTTTGGTGCTTTGGTGAAGTGATGTAGTGGTAAGACGTATGCGTATGATGGAGTGATGTTGTGATTGAATGGCATTTTTTGGGGTTTTCTGGTTTATGCATTGGTGTGGAGTGGTAAGCCACACGTGATACATGTATGAAGGGGTTGCTTTGTACAGGAGAACTTGTGAAAACCAAGGTTCTATTTTATGATACTTGCAGGTGTGTTCTATGTGACGACATTTTTTTCTTTTCTTTTTTGTTGAATAAATGCACAGAAATTATGAAAATGGAACTATTCTCTTATTCATAATGAAAAGATAGCTGGAAATTTTAATCTCAGGAAAACTACCTAAAATGATAAAGGAAACTAGCTACCATAAAATTAGAAGAACGACTGAGAAAAGAAAACTACTCGATTGAGAAAACTGTTAAAATAGCAATTTCAAATGATGATGAACTGCCTGATGCCAACGTACTGAGGACTCAAACTCTCGACCGTCAAGACGCCATTGAGATGACCATGATTGTCCTTTTCTTGGACTCCGAGTAAGCTCCGCGTGAAAAGTATGAACTAGGAAGACCTATGGGTTGTGTATCAAACATTTGGGCTTGAATCCTTTCCAATTTGAGAATGAAGTGCATGGGCTAGAGTGATTCCTAGACCGGAACAAATGTGTGGGCCTGGATACCCTTAATCTGGAAGTGAAGCATACGGGCTGAAGGAAGCTGTATGGACTGTGAATGGGCCATTGGGCCGAGAGTGAAACTTTGAAATCCAAGATTCGTCTGAAGTTCTTGTTGGGCTTTCAGACCAGAAACTAGGTTGAATGGGTTACGCAAACTATCTTGAATTCAAATGGGCCAAAACCTAAGCAAATGGTTCTAATTGGGCCTAAAAGATGATACCTAGATCTAGGATTTTGGGTCGGAGTCCGAATGAAAAGTTTACCTAGACTTGAATGGGCCTTGGGCCGAAATGGAAAGGCCAGATTGATTTCCATGTCTTATGGGTTACTTTAAGTGGATTTCTTTTTCATGGGCCTAGAACTAAATTGATAATTCAAATTGGGCCAAAAAAGAAATCACCTAAACTAAACTTTTGGGCCGAAGCCCAAATGAATCACATATTAAACCAGACAGGGCCTTTGGGCTGCAAATAACAGCCGTAAATTCAGGATGGGCTGAGTTGGTGTAGGAAAAGTTCCTATCAATTTCTAGGCTGGTAGTGGGCCAATCCTACAAGCAAGGTTTCACACAAGTTCAACATGTCCTCACTAGACGATTTTGATCAATGGGTATGGATCGATCCGGAGAGGTGCTTGGGGCGTGGGCCCAGGTCACCACAAAGGAATAGGGCTTGCAAGCTATTATCTTTGGGCTTCCCCACTCTTTTCACATCACCTAAAGGTGTGCGTCTACAGTCGGGTCTTTGAATGACCAAACATGGGTCGGTAAGGGCACTGCCAGGAAAATGCTTGGGGCTAAAGCCCAGGTATTAAGGGATGTGGACGACATCCTCCTCTTTTCCCCCACTTATGCACATCACCATAAAAGGTGTGAGTCCCTGATAGGGGACCCTAAGGCTGGTCCCGGGGTGAAATTGGTTTGTGTGGACCCTCGCTCTCATATGATGCAAAAGTATATGAATTTAAATTGCGCACGAAAGTAAACAAACAACATAAAGCCATAAATAAACAATTTTTGAGTTAAGCCCTCTCTTCTTAAAATTAAACAAGTTTAAAATTAAGAGTTGTCCCCAGTAGAGTCGCCATTATGTGAGCCTCGATTTTTGAACCCTATCTTATGTTAATTCAAGTTGATTAGGATCTGGTCGGGTTCTAGGTCCACTTATATCCTAAGCTTAATTACTATGTCATAAAACATTAATTAAGTCCTAAGTTAGCTCACTGGAACCTATTACGAGTCGCCACCTAATTTTAACCTAGAGTTTGGGTTCGGGGGCTTGGTATTCAACTTATTCAGGGTTCAATTACTTTCATTACCCCTCCTAGGTTGTTTTTCCTCTACTTAGGTTATTTATGGCTTTTTACGAGTTTGTTTTACCTAAGCGCACATGTTTCTGATTTTTTTTTTTTGTATTTTTATCATTTTTTGACAGAAAATTAAAGTGAAAACTGAAGTTTCCTAAACTAGGGTTTCGGAGGCAAGATTAGGTCAAATTTTGTTTCCGTTCGTAGCCACGGACCTAATGTCCGAACCCACGGACCCTAGTTAACCTATGTGAAAATAAAAGTCGAATTAAACAGAAAACACAATTTTAAAAAGTCCGGGGCCACGGGCAGGACGTCTGTGGGCCCGGACATGAGTTGAAAAAACCCTAAAACATTTGAAAATCTAATTCCCGCCGCGGTTCGGGGGTGTGTGACCTCGGACCACCATCCGACGGCACGGACCACCATCCGACGGCGGCGTTCTGGTGGTTTCCGGTAGTGTTTTCGGCTCAAATTTTATGGGTAGGTAGCCTGAAAGATTCTAAACACGTTAGTAATCAAAAGTTTTCAATTTGAAAACGAATTAAAGTCGAAACTTATTGAACAAGTAACAAGGTAGAAACGAAAACGAATAACAATTTAGAAGCCGAAAACAGTCGGTTTGAACCCAAATTTTGAGAGGAGGCTAATAAAACCGTGGGAGTTAGAAAAGTAAATTCCCACCTGTTTTACCCTTGAATTCACGATGATTCTTCACGTTGGAAGTTTTTCAGTGCTTCAACGAAGTCTGTTCTGGATCAAGTTCGAACCTGGCTTCTGATTGTAGATGGTGTTTTCACGTCTTGATGGTGTTTTGGTGGAGGTTTGATGATTGTTGATGTAGTGGGAGTTGAAAAACGTGTTTTGGTGTTGATTTTGGAAGGATTTTGGTATGATTTCGGGGCTCGGAAGTGTAAAAGCGAGAGAGACTTGAGACGGCCGTGTTGGCTGATGTTCTAGGGCTTGAGAGCGCTTCTGATTTGATCAAGGGTTAAGGTTCCTTATATAGGCTTTCTTAAAGATAGAAAAATTCAGTAAAAACTGAGATGTTATCGACACTTTAGGTCAAAGGTTTCCAAAAGGAATTTGACCATGAAATTTTAACCATGTGTAAAGGATGATATTTCTGATTTTTTCAACGTGGAATCGAACTTTTTAGATATTGGAATATTTGTAAATTCAATTTCTCGTCAGATTCAATTAGAAATTACTAGAAAATTATTGAAAATTCAAAAAATCAAAATTCCAATGCCATTGTGCCCAAAATGTCATCCTCTATCATGGGTTAAAATTTGAAAGCATTTTGAGTTGATTTAAGCCATTTTCAGAGGAGGGAGAAAACTTATAGAGGGCTTATAGGGGCCTTAAAAAATTACGAAAACGCCCCTGAAGATGACTAAGTTGTCCCTAGCACTCCGGAATGTGCCGATCGAACTGGGAATCCTTGCTACTTGACCAAGCTACCTTTTAGCACCTGCGTCTTAACAGACTCTCTTCTAGGGGTTAAAATTTTGGGTATAACAATATGTTTGTGGTGCTCTAATCTCTGTTAACATATGATACCATGAGAAACGAAGAGCATTGTATTATTATTGAACATCATGCTTAACAATGTTAAGCACTAGTAATGTATTTATACAAGTAAACTGATGCGGGCGTTTATATGTGGGCTGACGACTTACAATAGAAATGGGTAATAAAGACATGGACTTATGTTCTAACACTCCTGTGCAATCACTACATAATATTTGGCGGTCCTACAACTTCAACTTGCTTCTGCAGCAAGTTGTTCAAAGCATGGTTGTAAAAAACGGTACGGTACGGCCGTTTATACGGCGTATCGCCCGTTTTTGCAATTAAACGTATTGATACGGCCGTATGAAATCCGTTTCATTGAACACCCCGTCTCGTGGTGACGTACTACCGTACAATCATCTGTATTTCCGTATTTACCGTATTTTTAAAGAATACAGTACAAATGATTGAAGACAACGATTCGACTGGAGTAAAAAGAAGACTAATTTTTTCTATAAAATCCCTAAATGAAAATAATATTGACCTTATATAAGTTTTTACTTTAGAAAAAATGATGATATTATACCAATAACTTTTCTATCATTCTCTTTTTTTTTTTCTACTCAGTAATAGTGTGACATTTTCTTTAAATTCACTATGCAACTATCTTATATCACTCAATAAAACTTCTACAAAATTCTTATAGTTTATGAATGCGATAAATTTATAATATATAAATATACAATTTGAAGGCATTAATAACAAAATACTAATATTATGTACAAAGAGGAACATATTTCATACTTATAAATATTTATTATATACTTTTTATTATTTAAATATTAATGTTTCATCCGTACTAGTTCTCCGTTTTATCCGTATCGATACTTCCGTGTCACGTACTCTCAATAGTCCGTATTGGACTCTCGTACCGTTTTTTACAACCTTGGTTCAAAGTCGTCTGTATGCGAATATTGTAACTTTATGACATATACTCTGGAATATTTTAGGAGGTAGATTACGATTCGTTATGGCTAGGGAAGAATACGTTGAAAATGCTGAATATCCAAATCAAATTTGGATGTTGATCTCTCCAGTTACAGAAAACCAAAAATTCTGATAACCTCGTTGACTTGTACATAGATGCTATACTACAACAATGGCGACTACACGTCACAGAAAACATATCGTAATTGTCTTTTATCTACCAATTAGACGGAAGCTCATTACAGAACCCAAAAACCAGAAAAAACGAAAACTAACTGATACATTAGCCAGGAGAACTATTGAGGTGATTCCAAGCAAACATGTACACACTGACTTCAACAACAAAGCATGAAGCACAGATAAAAACTTTGGCAACTGGATTGTACACTCTAGCCTTGCTAGGATATTTTTCATAGTTCAAAAGCTATTTGCATAAGGTGATTGACATCGTTCAAGTACTTGGTTGAATTGTATTCTTCTGCATCGTCGAGTTCCACAGAGTAAGTCCTCTTCAACGTTGGCTTCTTAAAATGGCTTTCAAGCTCTGTACAGTCCTTCTTCCCATTTAGAATATCTACCACCTGCACGACAACGCAAGGAGAAACAGATCCATTTATTGGTAAAGACCATAAGGTTTTATGGCTGCTGGAGCTTAGTCCTTGCCACCTACAATATCAAGTACTGTATGTAACCATTGTGATGAAGCTAGTGGCAAGTACTCTAGCTTTAATGGATTCTTTTTGTTTAGGTTTTCTTAAACTGAACTTCAGGGATGGGTCTGATAAGAACTTGCCTCATGCATCTGCGGCCGTTCAACAGAGGATTGATGTACACACATCATGGCAGTATAGAGCATGACCTTCATTTCGTTTAAGTCATAGCTGTCTCCAAGTGTAGGATCCAGTAGTTCCTTGAACTTATTCATCTCAAACAAAGGCTTAGCCCAAATCAGATCAAAGATTTCAATGAAACATAGTGACTTAAACAGGAACAATTCAGTGTTATTTGTTTATATCAAGGAACCTACCCACATGACAAGGCTTTTTTGGGTGTTATCCAAAGCTAGACGACCGGTGATCAGTTCCAAAATAAGCACACCGTAAGCATAAACATCAGTCTTCTCGTCAACTATACCATGCATGAAGAACTCAGGTGGAATAGATAGCTGTTTTGGGTTTCAAACGCAAATACAGCACGAAAATAAACTAGCTGATAAGAAAGTTTTAGCTACCAAATTTAAGTGAAGGATTTAAACAAATAATCCCATTTAGCACAACAAACCCAAATGTGCCTTCAATTTTTGAGACAACAAGGTGAGTCCATTGTTCAGGAAGCCACTTTGCCAGCCCAAAACTCAGAAATCTGCACTCAATTATCTGAAGTCACAACATTGGAATCTAACAGACTTGATACTATAAATGTGATCGAAGCAGATAATTCACAAGAACTTAACTAATGTGTGAAGATCATAGGCACTTCTTTTACCTGAGCATCAAAATCCTCCGAAAGCAAGATATTTGCAGCTTTAATATCTCTATGTATGATTCTTCTGTGACAGCCCTCGTGAAGATACCTTAGTCCATCAGCTGCACCGAGAGCAATTTTATGTCTTATACTCCATAGTAGCTGATCTCTTGAGCCTGTGATAACAATGAACAGGTTACATAATCGACTACAAACAATGTTAATCAGCGAACAATTGCTACACTAACATCACCAGATTATGGGAACTAAAACACTAATACAACAAACAGATCACCTCGTAGTACTGACTCCAAGCTACCATGGGGAGACAACTGAAGAACAAGGTGCAGGCCTCCTTCCACACCATATCCTATGACTTGAGCAATGTTAGGATGGGAAACATGTAAGATAATCCCAAGCTCCGACAGAAAATCAGATGCCATCTCTTCAATGTCCCCTTTGGTCGACCTTTTGATTGCGACAATTTGTCCGTCTGGCATCACCCCCTTGTAAACCTTTGCGTATCCTCCCTCGCCAATCAAATTGTCTTCATCAAAAGGCCGAAATTGTTAGCGGTTTCAAGCTAAATAAAAGGTCACTGACTAGGGATGGATTGTACTATTAGGTGGATACTTGGGTCAACTTTAAGCATAGCATTAGAAACCGGCCGGAAGTAAAGTGCAGTTAGAGCTGATTATTATACTAATCAAAATCAGAAAGTTGCGAGTTTATTTACATTTCAAAATCAAGTCCCAATTTACAATGATGCTATTGCTAGATATTTCAGTGAAAATAGAAAGAAAGAATGTACCAGGATTAAAGTTGTTTGTTGCAGCGTGGATCTCGTGAAGAGAAAATATCTTCCAAGAAGACTTTAGGCCAGGTATAAGTGGTATCATGGTATGTCTGGCACTCCTACTCTTCCTTCTTGAGAGCCTAGGGATGGTGAGAGGTGCATGGATTGTTTGGATACGCTTGGGACCCTTTTTCAACATGTCAAGGAACCCTTTCCAACTGGTAGACGACTGAGCCGCTGCTAAATTAATTGGAATCTCCGAATTTGATGTGCTAACTGCACTGGACTCTGCAGAATCCTCAGAGGGTGCTCGAGCAGAGAATGGTTCTGTCTCTACCATCCCCATGAAGTCAAAATCCGTGTAATCTAAGTTGAGTACAATGGAATTTAAGGAGGAGAAAAAGTTGAGTAAGGTTAGTTAGATACAGAGGAAGCGATAATAGTAAACATTCAAGTAATAAGATAGTAAATTGATGATGGTAGGAGGTGTTACCATGATGACGCAGTGTTCTAAGCCTATTGAGGACACAAATGGATGCTGAATATTCCTTTTCCTCAGGACTGTCACAAAGAGCCAACATAATGTATGATATACATGTTAACATCGCAAGTGAAGGTCTCAACGATGAATGACCACTGTAATAAAGCTAATAGAAAGCATCAAGGGATATCGAATTGGTGACATTTATACACCAGCTTTGGGAGGCTAGCAAAATCGTAGATAGCTAGGAAGAGAGGCATACTGAGAAGCACAAAATAAAACGTGGGAAATTAGATAATGACTTTTCCACTACGATTTGTATGATACTCAGAAATTGACGCAAAAGTCAAACCTCAGCACAGCACAGGATAAGGATCCTTCATTTCTCAGCTTCATTATAACAGAATAGAATGGAATGCTGCCACAGGTTATGAAAAGAACTAAAGTGATCATGAATTTGGCTGCAAATACAAGCGCATGAATATGATAAGTTCCTTATACGACACCCATAAGACTTTCTATGAACTATCAATGTCGAAAGGATTGGTAATTTCTCCCAGAAGTGCAAATATTTTCTCCCAAAAGTGCCTTAGAGTCTTAGACATCCCTCCTTGGGTCCATGGAAAGGCTAATCAAATGCTTCCTTCAAACATCTCGTTGTATTTCCATCGCAACCCATAATGTCAGGATGGAGCGTAGCTTAACATTTTAGCTGATTGATATTTGATCGTACAGAGTTGGCTACGGAAACGATAGAGACCCATGTTTAGAGAACAAGAAAAATGCAATTCACGCCCTCTTGGATCGCGCTCGCGCCGCTTGGCATTCATTGAGCTTCATGTTCCATCCATACTTTTTTTTTATTTTCAGCACAGAAATTGATCGGAGTGTAACATGATCCCAAATGAAATGATACTGGGAACATATGCCCAGAAAAGAGAGCCAAAAGCAGAGATCATATATACCCAGATGCTGAGAACGGAACCATACTCGAAATCCAACAGATTATGAAACTTTTAAAACAACAAAGGCAAAATAGTCAAGAAATGCACCTGTCGGTAGTAGAAGAATGCTCTGCGTGAGATTCTGCCATTGTTAATGACGAGGGTATCACGAGCAAGGCGTTCGGCGTTTGCTCTTCTCCCTCTTTCTCAACGCAGATGATCGATGTTGGGTGATAACAGAGAAATACAGAGAATGAAAAAAGGTGGGTAAGGGATATTTTTCTTTCGATGAGGAGGGAAGGGAATCAAAGGGAGAGAATCGACAAAGACAGGGATGTAGATTTGCTGCATGGGTCTTTATCACCGAGTTTCTTTGCTCGAATTTCGTCCAAGTTTTTCATCTTTGCCTGCAACAATGTTTCTTTCCGAAATTAAAATTTGGTTAATAGTTTTTTAAGTGAAATTTCAATAGATACCCATGTTTCATTTTCATTAGAACATAAGCATGGAGTTTTATTTTTATTATAATATATCTTAGAGCTTTTAATTTTATTACTTCGTACAAATTCTAATATATTATATTGTTAATATTCTCATTTTATCTTCACAACATATATCCAGAGTTTATGGTTAAATTTTTAAAAAGATTAAAATATAGAAAAAATACACAAAAATGATAAAGATCATATAAATTTTAAATTCAATTTTTTAAAATGAATATTATTAGATATACAAAAAAAATAAAATAGTTGAATAAATGGAAATTACTAAATAATAAAACAATAAATTATTTTGAAAAATAAACATAGATTTTTAAAATGTAACGGCATCAGGCATATAAAAGTATAACAATAATATGAAAAATATTAAAAGTAACAATTTCATTTTTTTCATATGGTACATATAAAAACTCATTATTTAAAATTAGAAAAAACAAAGTATAAAGTAATATAAAATATAATCAATTTTCTTGTGATTTTAATGTATTTATTATAAGTATTTTACGATTTTAAGTCTCCATTACAATAGTTTTTAAATTATGTAACAATTTATTAAATTAATTTTTTATTTTTTTTACCATTTCTATTTATTTTAAAAAAATTTATGATTTAAATATGTTTGCTTATTTAATTATATTCATTTTTTAAAACTGAATTCAAATTTTAGATGATCTTTAATTATTTTTGTGTGGTTTTTTTTATATTTTAAATTTAAAAAGAATTAACCATAAACCCCTGAAGTTATTGCGGGGCATATGATGTGAGTGTAAAATGACAATATTAACAATATAATATATCAGCATTTGAAAGAAGATGTATCTTGTAATGAAATTGAAAACTTAGTGGTATCTCATAATGAAAATGAAACCCCACATGATTCATAAAATTCGTTCAAACCCCAGAGTATCTCGTAAAATTTCCCTTTTTTTAGGATAGATACGTACCAAATCAGTTCCATGTACATTAACAGATAGTGAATTATCTATTAATACTTAATATATGTAGCGATCCAATTGAGATGGTTTTATGATTTTATTCTATTTCATTTTCTTAATAAACCACCAATTAATTACTTGATGGTTAATTTTTTTCTTATCTATGAACTAGATCTTCTAATATTAAACAGATAATTTGATGGTTAATGTCTTGATCACTTCTATTAAACATAACCAAGAATATAATAACTGTAGACCAGGTTGGGAAATTTGAAAATTGTATTTGAACTTTTTGAGACTATTTTTCTACAGTTATAACATATCTAATCTATAGACTAAAGTGTTAAATTATAAGTAATGATTATATGAAAGTTAATTTATTAAGTTAGCCACATATTGGGGAGGATTGTTGTAAAAATAAAGCAGGGAGATATGATGGGATTGACGGTAAAATTAATGTGAACGTTAGATGCAACTTTTAGAATAAAGTAGCTGAGAAATAGTTGAATTGACACTAAAATTGATGGTACACGCTGGCAAAAGTATCATTGGATCTATTAGTGGTCATTTGTCCAATGCAGTAATCAAAATAAAACAGAAAAGAAATTGTGAGACCGACACTAAAATTGATGGCCCACAAATGCATTGGTATCAGCAGCTAAACAGTTGAACTACCGAGAAAGCCTATTCTCTATCAAATAACTACATTTTTTATTTCACAAGACAAGGCCAAAGTACCGCACGTCAAAGAAGGTTGCATTCACGTTGGAGATTCATTCATCGTTTATACATAAAGTTGGCTTAAGACTAGAAGCCAAACACCTATTATTTTTGGAAAAATGTACAAGCCAAACACCTTGATCGTTATACAGACTAAGGGCTCTTACCTAGTAACCCGTTTTAGAAAGTCACCCACACATACTATAATCAAACATAGTTACATAAACTAAGTCCAATTCTATCATAGTTCACGAAATATTATACATTCATTTCCTTATGTAGCGGAGAGAAGCTTTCCAGAGGTGGGGGACACACGTCTTTGCTCCTCCCTTTTTCTTTCCTTTCTCGGTTCTTTTTGTTCAACACCATCCTCCAAATTTTTTATGATCCTTCTTAAATAATTTGAATTTTGCTACCACCACGTAGATCTCGCCAAGAGCTTCAAGTTGAGCATAATTTTTTGTGTTTTTGGTGTAAAGTCAGAAGTGGGTCTATCTCGCTTCCAGCCTTACTCCACCTCCTCACCACCGACATCGCCGCCTTACCACTATCATCGCCGCCTCGCCGACAACACCACTTCTCAAATTCAGCTTCTCAGATCCAGCTTTCTTCGACTTGCTCTGCCTGAATCTAATTCAGACCCAAAGTTATATGTCGATTTTGGGTTATCAGATTTGAGATCCAGTCCTTTATGGATTTTTCATCTTCGCTAATAAGGATGAACTATCATCCATCACGGGTTTTTTCCTTTTATTACAATTTTTATGATCTTCAGCCTTACTAGAAGTTTATGCTTTGATAAGTCTCAAACTTATCTTATATTATAGCCTAGAATTATAAGAATAATAGTTGAAATAAGGTTAAATAACTAGCATTTGTGTTATATTATACATAAAGTCTATTATTTATGTTCAGACTTATGCTTTATATGCTTTTCATGCAAGGAGCAAATTTCTAACCCAGAGACGAGTTTTGTCGGGTAAGAAGCCGAATGCACCACGCACGGCACAGATATGAAGCAGAAAGGAAGTTATTGCCGGGCATAGTGCCGGGTAAACCCTATCCGGCACAAGTGAAGAGTCGCCACTATTCGCCAAGAGTTAGCGGTTAATTACCGTTGACAAAATAACTGATGTCGGGTATGGTGTTGAACATCTCCTGTCCGGCACAAGTACCTTTTCACTCAAATTTGACGGTTTCGACCGTTACAGTTGAGCATGTGCTTTATTAGGTGCCAGATGACATTGACCCGCATGACTCCCGACACACATGGATTTTTAAGTCTATAAATAGGGCGACATTCTCCACATTTTCACACACTTTAACACACCCATACACTCCATTCACACTCTGATTCCGCATCCATCCCAAGTGTTGGTGTCCAAGGAAGTTCTACGGATCCATCCACGTGAAGAGAAAATAAGATCCTTGTCGGGTTAAGGCTAAGACCAATTTCCTTCTCCCTCTTGTATTATTTCTTTCATTTGTGTGGATGGTGAAGTAGAAATCCTTGTTATCTTTGGTTAGGGGTTGCAGAATGGATTTATCGAGAGTGATTAGCACTGGTGAAATTGATAAAAGAGAGAAATTAATACTCAAAATATCCGTCGGGCTGCAAATTAAAACCCGGTCGTAGTAGTGTAGAAGACAGAAGCGGCCGGGGTCAAACCATGGGACTTATAGCGAGCTAAAGTAGTTCCTAAGCTTGTCACAAAAGGGGGAAGTTAATTGACTTGTTTTTAGAGAATTAAAAGAGCAGATTAAATTACTGAGTGCAGATGAATTAAATGGAACTCCGGGTTCAGGTTTTATATAATCTGATTAATTATGCTATCTCTACCGGTTTAATATATTAGTTTGGCAAAATTCCTGTTATTATCCTAAGGACTAAGTCATAGACCCTTAAGAACTCGTTTACCAGAAAATGCTCGGTCTAATCAAGGTTCGAGCAAAACTATGTAAACGGACGTTAAATTCAAGGAATTATAATTGCATCTGTAAATACTAACTTATTAAATCATAATAAGTTTTCTCTAGATTTACGGCTTAAATAACCTGTCTATTTATCACCTGGTCTGATCAAAATAGACTTAGGAAAGCATTTTAATAAATTCATGTAATTTATTAAAATGGTGAGAGAAAACCTTTAAGCGTAACAAACTATTTTTATTTTAACCGGTAGAAATTTATTACACAACTAACAAACCATAATTAAAACCCTTGCCCGGATTATCCTCTTAGCCCGACATATTTAAGACAGAATAAGAAGTAGAGGAATACATCTGAAAAGATGTTTATTTCCGCTCCGCTATCTTATCTGCTAATATTTTTGGCAGAGGTTGGACATAATAACAATAGGAGATGCGTGGATGATGAATGGAGAAAATGAAGAGGAAGAAGAGTGTGAGCATACGTATGATTTTTGTAACTAATGAGAGATTTGAGTGTTGAGTTTTGGGGTGGTACGTTTGTGTTTTTGTTTGAAGTAGCGTGGTATTTATAGAGGAGAGGAAGAAGAGAACGATTGCAAACAGAGGTGGAAGGGCATTGATTGATAGGGGACATACCGAAGAGTAGATAGATAACTTGCAGTCGACGGGCGAAGTCGACGAGCGAAGTCGACGAAGAAAATCTGTTATGCGTGCGATTTTAGTCGCGTCCGCATGACCCGTCCGTCCCGTCCGGCGGACGTCTCTGTCTTTTTCCCTGTTCGCCCAGTTATTCTTTTCCGCATGACCGTCCGCCTGAGAATGGAGCGGACGTCTCTGTTCCGCCTCCCTGTCGCGCTACGCGGACGTAAGTGGGAACCGCCTCCCTGTCCGCCTCCATGTCCATGCGGTTGCATATTTTGACTTATTCCTTCAAACTTTGACTGGCTCTAGATTCTTCGTTTGGACTCCGTTTTCTGAGCCGTTTGCGTCTACGCGTTCGTCTCTCCGTCTACTTCACTCCCGGCTTGGTTTTCCTCATGTTAAACAATAATTTGTGAGATAAACAATAAAACATAAACTAGAGGAAAACTAACCGAAGTGGAGAAATGAGCAAGAAAAGTGCTAATATTATACATGAAATACACCTAATAACATGCTCATTTACACTTATCACACCCCCACACTTATCTTTTTGCTTGTCCTCAAGTAAAACCATGTACCTAAGCAAGTAGGAAATGCTCAATACTAACAAATATTATTATGAAGGGTAGGATAAAAAAGTCAATAGTTTATGATCTCTAAAACTTATTGAGGAGTGTGAAAAATTATCTGCTGGTGGCATAGGTGTGCTCAGGGAAAACAAAATAGAGTTTCGGGGTATGATCTAAGGTACTTCAATGTTTCTTTTTTTGGTGACTCCGAGAACTTTTACCATGGCCAACTTCTCAAGAATGGGCATTGAGGAGAAAATAAAAGGAAGAAAAGATTTATGCATTTGCTTCACTTTTGCATGAGGGATGAGAAAATGTAGGCATAATGCCTTTGTATTTAAGAACACTCAACTCTCTTTTGTTGGTTACCAATGGTGTCTCGAAAGTCCCTTATTTTTTGTATACTTCTTCTTTTTTTTTAACAGAGAAATACCCCTTAGCAATCCCTAAGAGAGAAGACAGAAAGAAACCCTGAGCAATAAAATCCAACCAATTTGCAGATTATTTGGTCACACCGCATATAAAATGCTCCTCAAAAGTAATCAAATGTAAAAATTTTAAAATTTGTACCCTTTATCCTACAATTCATAATAGTATTAGTTTTTAAAGAGAACAACCTACATTAGCAGGTACATAATTCAATTAGAACAAATGCGAGGTAAGCAAAGATAAGCAGAGAGACTTAACAATTTAAGCATTTAGATGTCCTAGGTTCTTCCCCCACACTTAGCTCAAGCAATGCCCTCATTGCGTAGATGAAATAAAATTAATAGGGCAAGCAAAGTAAAGGAAAGAGTGTACTCCCCAGATTTCGTAGAGTGTGTAGAGCTCCCCCACACTTGAGTGCTGCTGTGTAATGTCATAATTAACCTGTAAAGAATATTCTACACAGCGAGAAGAACTCAAGTGAAGCCTGCATTTTATTATAGCAAATAAAAGGGAAATATAGTACAAAAAGGAAAGACATATTAAATTAAAGGAAAGATAAAAGATAGATAGTGGGTTGCCTCCCACCGAGCTGCCCGGGTTTAACGTCTCTAGCTAGACGTATTTGACCAAGTTTTAGTTTGGAGAAGATTCTGAGGGCAAATTGTCCCGCTGTTCTTGGACAAAATAAGTTGCAGATAGGTTAGTTGAAATATTGGAATGAGAATTATACCTTTTAAGACGTGCCCCGTTGACCTTGAAAGTTTCGCCTTGTTTGTTCTGGAGTTCAAAGGCACCGTACGGGGTCACACTAACAATTTGAAAAGGGCCGGCCCAATGTGACTTGAGCTTCCCAGGGAAAATCCTTAATCTCGAGTTATATAAGAGAACCCAATCACCAATTTCGAATTCCTTCTTGAGGATCATCCTGTCGTGGAACTTTTTGGTGCGCTCTTTATAGATCTTAGCATTCTGGAAGCCTGATCTCGCAGCTCTTCTAATTCGGTAAGTTGGAATTTCCTCTTCTCTCCTGCAGAAGTCATGTCAAAGTTTAGGGCTTTGATTGCCCAATATGCTTTATGCTCCATCTCTACAGGAAGGTGGCATGCTTTTCCATAGACCAGCTTAAAAGGAGACATCCCGATGGGAGTCTTGAATGCAGTGCGGTAAGCCCAAAGCGCATCATCCAGTTTAAGTGCCCAATCCTTCCGTGATGAGTTAACCGTCTTCTGAAGGATCCATTTTAACTCTCGGTTGGAAACTTCTGCTTGACCGTTTGTCTGGGGGTGATAAGGTAAAGCTACCTTGTGACGTACCCCGTATTTAACCATAAGTGCTTCGAATAAACGGTTGCAGAAGTTGTTCCTCCATCACTAATAATAATTCTGGGCACGCCGAAACGGGTAAATGTGCTTTTTGAGGAACTTGTTACTGTCTTTGCATCGGCATGATGACACGGTATAGCTTCCACCCACTTTGACACATAATCAACTGCCACCAGAACATATTCGTGGCCCTGCGAGGAAGGGAACGGTCCCATGAAATCTATGCCCCAACAATCAAAGAGCTCTACTTCTAGTATCCCTTGTTGCGGCATCTCATGTCTCCTGGATGTGTTACCCATTTTCTGACAATTATCACATTGTCTGCAGAATTGGTACACATCTTTATGAAGGGTTGGCCAATAAAAACCTGAGGCCAGGATCTTAGCAGCGGTCCTCGTGGGTCCATGGTGACCTCCGGCTTCCCGAGAATGACAAAAGTGAATGACGCTTGAAACCTCTTCTTCCGGGAGACATCGTCGAATTAACCCATCAGCACTAACTCGGAACAAGTACGGGTCCTCCCAGAAATAATGCCTCGAGTCAGAAAGAAATTTCTTCTTCTGGGAGTAGGAAAAATCGTAGGGTACTGTTCCTGAGACTAAATAATTGGCCAGGTCTGCGTACCATGGCTCCTGTACTTTGGTGATGGAGAAGACAGTCTCGTCGGGGAAGAATTCGTTGATGGGCACACTATCCGTAGGAGTCACCAACCTAGAGAGATGGTCGGCGACGACATTCAGTTTCCCGCTCTTATCTTTGACTTCGATGTCAAACTCTTGAAGTAGAAGAATCCAGCGCAATAAGCGAGGCTTGGCTTCTTGTTTTGTGAATAAGTATTTGAGAGCGGAGTGGTCTGTATGCACGATGACTTTGCTTCCCCATAAGTAAGATCTGAACTTATCGAGGGAGAAAACTATAGCCAAAAGTTCTTTTTCGGTGGTCGTATAGTTTTTCTGCGCATCGTTCAGTGTTCTGCTAGCATAGGCGATCACTCTCAAGATTTTCTCTTTCTTTTGGCAAAGAGCTGCCCCCACGGCATAGTCACTTGCGTCACACATGATCTCAAAAGGAAGAGACCAATCAGGTGGTATGACTACAGGTGCTGTCACCAATTTTTGTGTTATTGTTTGGAATGCAGCTGAACATCTTTCATCAAAATGAAACGGGGCATCTTTCTGTAGCAGGTCGGTCAAAGGTTTGCTGATTTTGGAGAAGTCCTGAATAAACCGCCGATAAAATCCTGCATGCCCTAGAAATGCTCGTATATCTCGAACTGTAGTTGGTGCTGGTAACTTCTCATAACCTCTACCTTGGCTTTATCCACCTCTATCCCTTTTGCTGATATTTTATGTCCAAGGACGATCCCGTCCTTGACCATAAAATGACACTTCTCCCAGTTTAAACGAGATTCGTATCCTCACACCGTCTCAGGATCAAATCTAGTTGTGCCAAGCATTTGTCGAAACTAGAGCCATAGACTGAGAAATCGTCCATGAAGACTTCTATGCTCTGCTCGATGAAGTCAGCAAATATTGCTTGCATACATCTCTGGAAGGTAGCAGGGGCGTTGCATAGACCGAAAGGCATTCGTCGGTATGCAAAGGTACCGTAAGGACAAGTGAAGGTTGTCTTGTCCTGGTCCTCAGGTGCGATTGGTATTTGAAAATAACCCGAGAACCCATCTAGAAAACAGTAGTACTCTTGCCCTGCTAGTCGTTCCAACATCTGGTCGATGAAGGGGAGAGGGAAATGATCCTTCCTGGTGGCCAAGTTCAAACGCCGATAATCAATACACATGCGCCATCCTGTGATCTTTCTTTGAGGGATAGTCTCTCCCTTTTCATTAATAACAGCTTCGATGCCCCCCTTCTTAGGGACAACTTGAACAGGACTGACCCATGGACTGTCAGAAATTGGATAGATGATGTCTGCGTCAAGGAGTTTCAGAACCTCCTTTCGAACTACCTCCTTGAGGTTAGGGTTTAGCCGGCGTTGAGGTTGTCGGATAGGCTTGAAGTTTTCCTCCATGTAAATATGGTGCGTGCAATAGGAGGGATCAATTCCTTTGATATGCGATAGTCCACCCGATTGCTGTCTTGTGCTTCTTTCAAACCTCAAGTAACTTCGTTTTCCTCCTCCGGAATTCAGAGAAGAGGAAATAATGACAGGCAAATGGTCATTTTCAGCTAGGAAGGCATACTTGAGGTTAGAGGGTATTTCTTTAGCTCGAGTTCAGGTGGTTGCTACTGATGGAATTGATTTTTGAGGTTTTCTGTCGAGTTCTTCGATTGGTGGCCGGAACGATTGATAACCGCCCTTCCTTTTCTACGTACGCCAGCATGGCGTTAACTTCTGGATCCTCCATCTTTTCTTCTAGAGAAGTAAGTAATACTTGCTCTAGGGGTTCAGTTTCAGCTTCCTGGATGGAAGATGGAAAATACGTGTCCTCCTCTGTAGCAAAATCGCCTTCCTCCTCCTCGTCATCTGTGAATCCCACCGTCTTAGCATGAGGAGAAAAGTTTGAGCTTTTCTTCATCATTTTTGCATGTCGAATTCAATCGTCTCATCTTCGTACCGAAGAGTGATTTTCCCGTCGTGGACGTCAATGATAGCTTTGGCGGTACTTAGAAACGGTCGACCTAGAATCAGGGGAACCTCGACATCGTCATCCATTTCTAGAATGACGAAATCAGCTGGAAAGATGAAGCGAGACACTCCAACTACCAAATCTCGGACTATGCCCATGGGCTTGATCTCTGATCTGTCTGCTAGTTGGAGTTTAAAAGGAACCGGTTGCATTTCTCCTCCTTTAACTTTCAAGAAGGTGGCGTATGGCATGATATTAATGCTGGCTCCTAGGTCGCATAGACCACTTCCACAATCCACCCCGCCTATAAAGCACGGGATCACGAGATTTCCCGGATCTGTTTGTTTAGGAGGGAGTGCTCGAAGAAGGGCTGCAGAACATTCCTCTGTCAGGTGCACTGTCTCCTTTCCAGGTTTCTTTTTCTTCTTTGTCAAGAGATCCTTGAGGAATTTTGCATAGTTAGGCATCTCTTGCAAAGCATCGATCAGAGGTATGTCGAGGGTCAGTTCTTGAAAATACTCAAGAACTTGGAGAATTGCTCATCAAGATGTTTCTTTTTCATTCTGTTTGGAAATGGGAGTTCATTGTTTTTATGAGTGGAGGTTGGGATGTCGAGGTAATTCGAGATGGAGGTGGAGTAACAGGAGTAGGAATTGGGATTTCTGAGGGAGGTAAAGTTGGTTTGGTGGTTTCATCAACATTGATATAGGAATCTTCAAGATTTTCTTTTTCTTTTCCTTTGTGGTGGCAAGTTCCCTTCCACTCCTTAAAGAGACTGCACACAAGTTTGTTGATTGTGATGTGCCATCGTCTATAAGGACTGAATTTGCTTGTTCCTTCGGATTGGGATTAGTCTGTGAAGGGAATTGACCAGGTGGTCTTTGTTGAGTGAGTAGCTGTTGGATTTGAGATTGCAAGGCTTTTTGATCTTTGCGCAGAGCTGCGACCTCTTCTTGCGTATCTCGTGATTTACCCATCATCGCCTTAAACATTCCTGCATCTGAGACATATCAGACTCAGGATTCGAAGGAGGTGGAGCTGGTCGGCTCGATGAAGCTTCATTGCCATAAGGCTGTTGTTGATATTGCCTTGGGCCTCCTTGGAAATTGGACTGAGGTCTGTAATTTTGGGATGTTTGTAGGGTATGTGGGTTTTGGATATTTCCGGTGTTTGAGTAGCTAAGGTTGGATTGCATGTTACGTTGCCATGGTTGTCTGTATCCTGAATTGTTGGTGATGTAGTTTGCTTCCTCCGCTGCTTTCATTTCTTGTAGTTGGGGGCATTGATCATATCATGAGGCCCGCAACATTGCGTACAAGAAATTGTTGGTGACGTTTGAGATTGAGGAGCATAGCCTGGAGGGGTAGTAGGTGGTCGGGAAATCATCGACTTAGCTTGCTGAGGGAAGGAATTCATAGCCATCTGTTCGACCACTTTCTGTAGAGTGCTCACTTTTGTTGCTTGCTGAGCATTGCTTTCCATGAGTTGCTCATGGCTTTCATGAATGATCGAACTTGTTATCACTTTCCCCAACATGATATAATCCTGGAGTACCGCTCCTTGATCCACCGGAGGCCCAGTCTCTATTTCCTCACAGAGAGATTCCATGCTGTTCAGAAATTGTGCTCCCGGCTTTTTCAGAATCAGCCCCTAACGAAGATAACACCATTGTTCTGCACGGACCGATCAAGCCCTTGTAGAACAATTGTGATACTTGTCTTCGTCAGACCGTGGTGAGGACAAGTGAGTAGTAGACCTTTGAAACGGTCCCAAGTTTCACAAATATTCTCCGACCCTGGTTGCTTAAAATTATAAATTTCAGCAATCATCTCCAAAGTTCGGCTCGGAGGTAGGAATTTGTCATAGAACTTGGTGGCCATGTCGTCCCAGGTACCAATGGTACTCGGTGTTAAGCTATGATACCACTTGCTCGCGTGTTTCCCGTCAGGCTGTGTGGGAATAAAGACAATCTTGCATATTGAAGTACTGCGTCGGTTGCAGTAAGGCTATTGGCATGTTGTAAGAATTTTGTAACATGTAACAGGGCTTCGTCTGGACTGGTGCCATCAAACATGCCCAACTCCTTCACACATCGAATCTGATGATATGGCTTCAGCTTCTGCCACTCATCGTATTCGGATGGGCTAGGTGAGGAAGGATGATAGCAGGCTGTTGTCCTTGGTTAGACGGCCTGTTGATATTTCGAACCGTTGCTGGTGTAGCTGCCATGTTAGCTTCCGGGTCAGAATCTATCACTGTGGTGGTATTTTGTTGAGTTCGTCTCTGCCTGAGATTGCGCAGAAAGGTTCTCTCGATTTCTGGGATGTAACCAACCGTGTGATTAATATTCTCTGGGAGGCTCTGTGACCTGGTGAAAGGCATACACCACTCAAAACAGAGAAAAGAACTGGTTATACGTTAGAATAATAAAAATGTTAGGAATTAGTAGACAGAAATTTAAAGTTAGTAGTTAGTATACAATGGAACGAAATGACAATGGAACGAAATGAACAGAAATTTAAAGTTAGTAGTTAGATGAGAATACAAGGAACGAAATGACAATGGAACGAAATGACAATGGAACGAAATGACAGAAATAAATAACAATAATATTAACAAATTAGTAGTCAGATGTCCAAGTCAGATCAGAAGTTAGATGTCCATGTCCAAGTCAGATGTCCGAGGTTATATGTCCAAATTGGATTAACAGTTTTTTTTTTTTAGATTAACAATTATTTAATTAAAACAGGTGAATTAACCGGGGCTTAGGGACTAGATTAAATCAAGTCCCCGGCAACGGCGCCATTTTGCAGAGTGGATTTATCGTGAGTGATTAGAGGTGAATGATTAAAAGAGAGAAATTAATACTCAAAATATCCGTCGGGCTGCAAATTAAAACCCGGTCGTAGTAGTGTAGAAGACAGAAGCGGCCGGGGTCAAACCGTGGGACTTATAGCGAGCTAAAGTAGTTCCTAAGCTTGTCACAAAAGGGGGGAAGTTAATTGACTTGTTTTTAGAGAATTAAAAGAGCAGATTAAATTACTGAGTGCAGATGAATTAAATGGAACTCCGGGTTCAGGTTTTATATAATCTGATTAATTATGCTATCTCTACCGGTTTAATATATTAGTTTGGCAAAATTCCTGTTATTATCCTAAGGACTAAGTCATAGACCCTTAAGAACTCGTTTACCAGAAAATGCTCGGTCTAATCAAGGTTCGAGCAAACTATGTAAACGGACGTTAAATTCAAGGAATTATAATTGCATCTGTAAATACTAACTTATTAAATCATAATAAGTTTTCTCCAGATTTACGGCTTAAATAACCTGTCTATTTATCACCTGGTCTGATCAAAATAGACTTAGGAAAGCATTTTAATAAATTCATGTAATTTATTAAAATGGTGAGAGAAACCTTTAAGCGTAACAAACTATTTTTATTTTAACCGGTAGAAATTTATTACACAACTAACAAACCATAATTAAAACCCTTGCCCGGAGTATATCCTCTTAGCCTGACATATTAAAGACAGAATAAGAAGTAGAGGAATACATCTGAAAAGATGTTTATTTCCGCTCCGCTATCTTATCTGCTAATATTTTTGGCAGAGGTTGGACATAATAACAATAGGAGATGCGTGGATGATGAATGGAGAAAATGAAGAGGAAGAAGAGTGGGAGCATACGTAGGATTTTTGTAACTAAAATGAGAGATTTAGTGTTGAGTTTGGGGTGGTACGTGTGTGTTTTTGTTTGAAGTAGCAGTGGTATTTTATAGAGGAGAGGAAGAAGAAGAACGATTGCAAACAGAGGTGGAAGGGCATTGATTGATAGGGGACAGAACGCGAAGAGTAGATAGATAACTTGCAGGTCGACGGGCGAAGTCGACGAGCGAAGTCGACGAAGAAAATCTGTTATGCGTGCGATTTTAGTCGCGTCCGCATGACCGTCCGCGTCACGTCCGCGTGCGGACGTCTCTGTCTTTTTCCCTGTTCGCCCGAGTATTCTTTTGTCCGCATGACCGTCCGCCTGAGAATGGAGCGGACGTCTCTGTTCCGCCTCCCTGTCCGCCTCCATGTCCATGCGGTTGCATATTTTGACTTATTTCCTTCAAACTTTGACTGGCTCTAGATTCTTCGTTTGGACTCCGTTTTCTGAGCCGTTTGCGTCTACGCGTTCGTCTCTCCGTCTACTTCACTCCCGGCTTGGTTTTCCTCATGTTAAACTAATAATTTGTGAGATAAACAATAAAATCAAACTATAGGAAAACTAACCGAAGTGGAGAAATGAGCAAGAAAAGTGCTAATATACCATGAAATACCCTAAATAACATGCTCATTTAGACACTTATCAATTTTGTATGGAGGTGTATATAGTCTTGTATTGTATTATTGTGGCTGAATGAATGACTTCTGCTAATTCCTAACTACCTAACTCCTAACTTAGTGAGTAAACCGGAATGAGAGAAGTCCGATATAGCTTCGGCCACGCGTGAGGATGCGGAATCACAAGAGTTGGCTGCAATTCCTGACTCTTAACTGGTCCGCGCCCAATCCTTAATTGGGTTAGCATCCCGGATTGTTGATCAAGTAATCCCGGAGGTGGGACGGAGTAGTCCCAGGGCCGATCCCGACTTAACAGTGATAAGAGTAAGAGTAAGTTATGGATCCGTAAGTATGTATGAGTATGTTGCGTATGTATGAAGTAACGAGTAAAAGAGTAATCTCCAACCCGATAACCCGGGTGGACCAATGAAGCTAACAAGTTTGTATATTGTGTATGTCAATGTGTATGTGTAATGGGAAAAGGTAAGTATGTATTGAATTTATGTTGTATGTCTTGCGTAATGTATTGTAATATTATGTATAAGAGCATGTATGCTGTATGTTTGAATGAAATCAACCGCATGTATTCGACCAAGTGGTCGGCGTACCCTCACTAGTACGCGGGTATGCGGTTATCATGCTCAGCGAAAGCTGACCCCTTCGGGGAACGTTTTAGTGTGCAGGTACCCGAAGCGGATGTGATCAAGGTAGGAACCGGCGGCACGCCTTGTACTTAGAAGTAGGTAGTTGTGAGAAATGGGTAGATGTAGACTCTTAGTGAGTATGTATGAACTTGGAAGAGATATTATAAATGTATAAGGATCCTAGTAGACTCAAGTATATTGTATTGTATGAATTATGAAGAAGTAAGTATTGAATGGAGTATGTATCATAGATGTGTAGTACTCGGATTCCGGTCCATCAGACCGATGTTGTATGTAGTAGCAGTAGCCTTGTTAGTCATGTGGGTGACTAACGGCATTGTATCACCATTGTGTAAGTATATCCGCTGCGTGTATCTGATGTGTAAGGAGATGGACGGTAAGCAGTGTATCAACGGTAGGGGTGTTACACTACAATTTTCATTAATATTTTATATTTTAATTTTTAAAAATATGTTTAACCAAAATATTATCTTGTACAACCGAAAACACAACCAAAATAAAATTCAATTAAACGAAAACCAACATTTTAAAAAATAATTATGACAAATGGTTAAAAAAAATACTGAATTAACCGAACAGTATTGACAGCCTGATTATTAAAACCTCTAAAAGAAAACTATTGAATGCACAAAAAGAGAGGAAAATAGTAGTATATGTTAATATATATTTTATAGTGGACTCCACATCTGTAATTAGGGTTTCCCCATGTACTCTCTATAAATAGAGGTCTTGTATACCATATCGTAATAAGAATATCTGTTGCCTCCCCATCTCGTGTCTCTCTGCAATTACTTTTTCCTCTCATTTACAACACGTTATCAGCACGCTCTTACCACGAGTTTCTAACCTAAAAAAAAAAACAAATTCCGATAACCTTCAGCTCAACTTTGTTGTCTTTGATTCTCTTCGGCCATAAACGTTTCTCGCTTCCGCGAATGACTCTCTAGCTAGCTACATCAAAAAAAAACACACTAAATTGATTTGAGTACGGCAGCAGCAAAACTTGGGCGGCAATGTCACTATTCCAGTTTGTGATGTTGAATACTGCAGCGTTGGTGACTTGAACATCAGATATGAGATGCGACTCCCTTCGTTCAATTCTTGTGACTGCGCCGCGGCGGTGATAAATCCTTGGAACTCCGCATCTCACACATCAGATTGAAGGGGTTTGAAGAAACCGGTGGGAGACGTTTTTGAACGTACAACTATAAAATTGGATACTCTATTTTTTTGACTCCAAGTTGAAAAAAAAACGATCAAACAATTTACAATTTTGATGATTTTATTATTATTATATCAAATTAATATCACATGAGGCATTACGCCAGAATTGATATCATGTGAGGCATCGTGCCAAGAATATAATCACATTAGGCATCGTGCCAGATCTTGTTTACTGTTAATTTTTATTCTGCGTTATTTAATTTATCCAGTTTCATTTTTATTTATTGTTAAGTATAATGTGAGGCATCATGCCATGATATAATATGTGAGGCATCATGCCAGAATTCAATATCACATGAGAGACACGCGCCAGATCTTGTTTTCGCGTAGTTTAATTTATCAGTTTTGCTTTTATTTATTTGTTAAATATAACGTGAGGCATTGTGCTAGAAAAATAATCACGTTAGGCATCATGCCAGAAATAACAATCACGTGAGGCATCGTGCCAGAATTTAATATCACTGAGACATTATGCCAGATTTTGTTTACTGTTAATTTTTATTTTGTGTTGTTTATTTATTTAGTTTCGTTTTATATTTGTTAAGTTGAGTATAACGTTAGGCATCGTGCCAGGAATAATAATGTGAGGCATCGTGCCAGGAATAATAATCATGTGAGGCATCGTGCCGGAATTTATATCACATGAGGCATCGTGTCAGATCTTGTGTAATGTTAATTATTTTATTTATTCTGCATCATTTCTTTATCCCATTTTTCTTATTTATTTATTTGTTAATTATCACGTGTGCATTGTGCCCGATATTCGTATCACGTGAGGCATCGTGCCAGATATAATTTTCATTTAAGGCATTATGCCCGATATAAATATCACGTGAGGCATTGTGCCGGATTTTATTTACTCCACTACTTTTATTGTGTTATTTGATTTATTTATTGTGATATTAATATATTCATTATTTTATGATTGCTATTTGTAATGTTTACTCCAATATATAGGGCATTGCTCCTGTTAAAATTAATTTTAGTATTATTTGAAGAAATAATGGCATTGCGCCCCAAAGTCTTTGATTCGACATATCATAAACAATGTCCAATATTGCCGAACTTGAGCTTATGGCCTTGGACATCACTAAGAAGGGCATCGCGCCAGAAACTTTGACTTCAATATGCTATAAAAGGCATTGTGCCTGGAAGTTTTATTTGCATATGTTATAAAAAGGCATCACACTTCAAAGTGTTAATATGATCAATATAAAGAGCGGTGCCAGATTTCTATTAAAATGCTTTTATACAATATGAGCAAAGAAATTGGCATTGTGTGTATGTATTAGCATTGAGCTAGAAAATTAACAATCTGAAAATAAATGTATTGATTATATCATTGTTCTAAAAGATGGTATAACACCCACACGCAAATTCATCTGAAGTATATATTTATGTATAAAATGATGAACGTTATTCAACGATTTGTGAAACATCAATGATGGTATTGCACCAGGAGAAATTTTGTAAAATTTGTTTGAAGTAGTTCTTGGAAAACTACGTAAGTGATATACCATGATGATGAATATTATATGTCAATTTGACCTCTATGATGATATATATATGATGTCGTATAAATAATTCGATTTGAATGTGATTTTACAAATGATTCTCAATGAATCATAAGTTCATCTCCTTTGAGATAGTGCTAAATCACAAAATGAGTGACTCTGGCGAATCACCCAAATATTGTTCATCTATTAAAGAAAACAAATTGGCATGACAAATATAGAATGGTTCTTCGGATCATTTTATTTCATGTTTTCATGAACAAAAGTCATGACTAGATTGTGAGAGATGATGAACAGTTATTGACATCGCGGAAAACATAATAATTATCATGGTTGGATGTTATTATGATTGCAAGACTTTCAAGGTCTTTGTGGACATAACTCGACTTATTTCAAAGCTAGCTCAAAATTGAAGCTATGCAGGTTTTTTTGTAATGAGAAGTTATGTTGAGGATGACAATTTTAATTTTTAAATATTATTCTATGTTTCTTTATATATTCTATATTATTATTGTTCCTTGTTTATAATATATATACATATATGTGTATATTTGTTTACATTTATTAGATTTATCCATTAGAAAGAATTTGTACACCCTAAAAGGGGTCACGAAAGACATATGTCCGGAAAGGCGTATGTTCTGAATGAGATTTATCCGTTTACAAAGAATTTGTACACCTTAAAGGGGTCATGAAAAGCATAGTCCGGGAAGGCGTATGTTTGAGAAAATGATTAAAGACAATACAACTATAATAATATTTCTTGATGGAGTCAAGAATTAACACTTGCTTGGAAGCAGTGCAGTTGTAGCTCGCTACCCTTTCCAAAGAATTATAATTGACCCATAAGCATGTGTCTTGATGACAAGGCATTACTCTCATGTGTGAGAATGATTTTCATGATTGAAAAATCATAAGATAAAGGTCAATAAGCTCTAGAAGAGCAGCTGCAATACCACATATAGAGTTAAATTTTGTATTGAGAAAGCTTTGTAAGTAACAAGTTTCCTCAAAAAGTGGTACTGATATACCTGATGCGGATATCACGTTAAGACTACAAATAAGAGAATATCAATGTATATTCTGAAAAAATATATAAGTCGTGATTGTAGCTACTTGTTTTCTCCTTTGTTTTTTCACATGTGTGTTGGTACAATGGAGAACTTGAGATAAGATAAAGAAAACAATAAGTTTTCCAATGTTTTTTTGGCATGACCGGTTAGACCATCTCGGGTCAAAAATGATGCAAATTGATATCCACTGTATGTGTGGACACTGGCTGAAGAATTATATTCTTCTACTAAATGATTTGTTTTATTTTGAAACTCTTTTATGAGGCTATCACCAGTTGATATTATGTGTGAACCTGGATTTTTATACGCGTGAATTCAGGTAAGATATGGGGGACCATTTTGGGGACCATATCCTGACCATTTTTGGACTATTAATATTTGGTTTAAATTGATGCATCAACCAAATGGTCATTACGCTTAAGGTTGTAAGACTGAATAATGAAGTCCATAAGATTGGACAATGCTGGTGAAATGTTAACGCCTTGATATGAACTTTGACATGTTCATTAGGATAAATTGATGGTTAAGAAGAACCATCGATCAAAGATCTATAATAAATTGTAAGATCTTTTGGTTTGAGAATCCCAATATGCATTTGGAGACATGTAATTTACCTGAAGCAACATTGATTTGCATCAAGCCAAATAGTGTTGATGAACTCTCACTCTTTATAAATGACTTTGAGTCAAAAGCTAAATATTCTCCCATACAAGGTTTTGTTTGAAAGATGTATATATTATGCTTCAGTGGATCAATCAATTCCTTGAAGATGTTGGGATTGTATGTTGAGTTCAAATTTTAATACTTTGAACTAACAGCTGGGGATACCTTTATGACTCGATTGTCATTTAGGCGAGTAATTTTCCCAACATCAGGGGAGAAAAGAAGCAATTGGAAGGTGAGATGATATGATAAATATAATTGTGTCATCCTCGTCAGTAAGAACTTTTAAGTTCAAAGTACTATTCATCTCCAAAAAGTTGGCAACCCAATTGCTTGATGTTGAGTGAAAAATATGCGCCAACGTCTAATGCTCCTGTATTATAATGTCCTGTAAGGACAAGTGCAAATAAGTCTAACCTGAAGCATGTAGACTATGTGGTTCCAATGACAAAGCCCTTAAAAGGAGCATAGAATTAAAATGGTCATACTACAAAGGGTATAGCTCTAGATGAGCCGTCGGACATGACAAATTACCAGTATATAAGGTAATTAGGTACCTAATGATAATAGAGATCTCGAGATATTATGTCATGTCAATAAGATAATGGAACCGATAAGAAATCAACGTTGATTATATTTATGTATATGCATGCAAATGTATGTAGCTCTACATATCACAATAATGTCGAGGACATTGAATTGATTTGTCAAAAGTACTTGAAAGACACAAATGAGAAGCACAATTTCAACACATTCAAGTTGTGAATGTTACGAACTTGATGTCCACATGATGTGAATCCAGGTGGATACAAACAAGTGTTTGTATGAAAATGAAAATGTGTGGTTTAAATGTCTTTTATATACAACCTATATTGGTGTATACAGATTTTTCAAAAGCCCTGCTATTGATTATAAAAGGCTTTATCCCCAGCAGTTGATTATTTTAAAGATATATGTATAGTTGAAATTATGATTAATTTGTATGGTTATACCTTATACAGGTAGATCACTTTGATAGTGCGTTTATATAAGATTCGAAAGAGATTAACTCCTGGAGGAGTTTGGTAAATTCTGAAAGGGAATGCCCTGTGACCAGGTTAATAAATCTTAGCATAAAGGTGATTGTGGAATTACTACCTTAGAGAAAACTATTGAAAAGGTATCTCTAAGATGAGTCCAATTTTATTGGATAATTCGTGTTGCTATAGTAGCAGTGTAAGAGTATAATTGGAACTCCTTACGAGTCTCCTGATGGTTGTTGAATCAATGATCATGAAGTTCCAATAATGCATTACAGTAGAATGATTAATGGGTTGTGATATCTATAGATAAACACATATGAATAACCCCCACCATCCAAGAGATTAATTGAGGGTGTGTTTAATTGAATATGTGGCTTAATACCCAAATGATATAGATTTTACATCTATACTGATTAGAAAATTCATACCACCAAAAGTTCTACTTATAAAAGAGTCTCGATATTAATATAGAGCAAATATGCTCAAGTGCAAAAGTGATGGATGTATTCAACCAAGTGCTTCCCAAGTAACTGGGTGCAGGACCAATTAAAGATTGGGGATGCATACAATCAAAGTAATAAAGTGATGTTTTCATCAGGGGGAGCAATGTTGATTGTACTCTTTTTCCTTCACCTTGTGTGTTTTCCCATTGGGGTTTTTTCCAGGTAAGGTTTTAACGAGGCAATCATCCAACAATTCATTGTTTGTGAATGACATGATTGAATATTATAGCTACGTGAAGTTACTGTAAGACTGTACTTTTTTTCCTTCGCCCGAGGTTTTTGTCCCACAGGGTTTTTCCAGACGAGGTTTTTAACGAGGCAGCATATAACAAGATGTTTCATCCAAGGGAGAGTGTTATAAATAGATATATTTTATAGTGGACTCCACATCTGTAATTAGGGTTCCCCATGTACTCTCTATAAATAGAGGTCTTGTATACCCATTTCGTAATAAGAATATCTGTTGCCTCCCATCTCGTGTCTCTTTGCAATTACTTTTTCCTCTCGTTACAACAAAATATGCTGTTTTTTCTCTTTTAACCGATCAGGAGTCCAAAATTATTCTTCTTCTTTTCCTCGATCGCTTCAACTGTTCGACGGGAAAAAGGCTCATTAAACTCTCCCCACACTCCCCAGTCCCCCCATTCCCCACACACAGACACACACTCCACTCATCCTAACCATTATTCTTGCTCGATCTTTAGGGTTTTCCTTTCGTCTTTCTTTGGTATTACACTCTCTCTGCTGCGGCACCCAACCGTTTCCTTCTTGCTAATCCGTCGCGGTAAGCTCCGGTGTTCTGAATTTTGTTTTTGGAGTTTGCTTCACAGTGCATGTTTGGTCTCTTTTCGACTATTAGTTGATGCTGGTGATCAATGTATCCCTGTGGCTATCTATAGCTTCTGATTCGTTTTGATTACTGTCACCTGCATGCTTGCTTTCTTCTGTTCATTCTAAATTTCTAATCAATATACGGCTCCTGATCAGCTGCTGTGACCTGTCTGAGCTGTTTCTATCTGTTTTCTTTTATGCTAGTGATTTGAATTTGTATTGTCAAATTAGATTTTTATGGACGTTGTTGTTTTGGTTAATTTGATAGATCTCTATTAAAGGCTCTGCTGGCCTGGTTTTAAGTACCGTAAAATTGGGATTTAACTGATCTCTATTAAAGGCTCTGCTGGCCTGGTTTTAAGTACCGTAAAATTGGGATTTAACTGATCCTCTTGAGTTACTCTGTGGTTATATACCTCTTAGCTTGGCCATTTGAAAGTGGATCACCTACCCCGTTTCCAAGTGCCTATAGTGATGCCTTGTCTGACAATAGCAACGCTAAGAAGAAGGATCCAGTTGGGGCTGGATTTGAAGAGAAGGAAGTAGTTTCTCATTGTCTAATAAAGGGATGATTCTACAATTCTGTCACTGAAGGACATAAGTACCTGTGAAACATAAGAATAGCATAAGGAATGAGCATTCAATTGACTTGCATTCTACACAAACAGGAAGGAAGGGGGTTGGAAAGTAAATCCTCTTGTGCTTTCAGTCATAAATCTTATGAGACCAATCATTTTGGTTGAGGTGCTTTTGTCTGTTGTGTCGAAAAGATTAACATCTGTTCCCTAAGTATTGGAGGATTCTGCTTTGCCGATTCTTGTACCATGAGATTTGGGACATAACAAATTACCTTCAACTTTATTTGTTGTTACCACCTTAGCTTGATCGTTTGACTTTGAGCAATGGATTGTCAATTCCCTTTGATGATCTATCACGATGCACCGGGGTGGCCTGAAGTGAAAAGAAGCAGAACGTTTTTGCTAGTTGGCTAATAAAAGCTTTGTAACCTGCTTTTGATGCTAGCTTCTTGGAGGTTTCTAGTCTTTCATTCCGCAGGAGAGAAAAACTTAGGTCTTCTTAAAGACATGAGTGCACTTTTAAAACTGTACCAAGAGCTGTCTATTCACAAGTGTTCTGATTCTGTTATGGTGAAATATATAGCTAATATACAGGATTATCAGATTAGTAGAAAGTTGTATGGCATTACTGTTTTTCACTCTGTTCATATTTACAATCATGTGCAGGAGGTGACTATCATTTCTGCCCTGTCTGGATATTATAGGTGTTATTCTTATCACCATGAATCTTCCTGAGACATGATGCATAGCCAAAAAAGCTGCTTACTTTTTCTTGGCCAATTCAACAAAAATCTTGCGTTGTTGTGTAAGAAATAAAATAACTTTATGCTTCATCTGGATGAAGGTTATACCTAATAAAAATTAGCTACTGATACATCGTTGCATAAGTTCATATTGATCTGCTGTTCTGTTTGTTACACTGGTTTTGCTATAGAAGTCTCTAGGTTATTTTTAAATAGAACCATAGTGTCATTTGTCATAAAACCACTTTTCTGTATCTGTTTATAGTTTGTCTTACCTTCTATGGTTTCAGGAAGTCTGCTGAGATAGGAGGTTATACACAACCAGTTCAAATAGGTTACGTTTATTAGGTACCAGAACTTTCCTGTGGATGTGAGATGGATGACAGTGGGCATCGAGATAACAGAAGACACAAACAAGATATGTATAAAGCCGCACAAAATCAGGTAAGTAGATCAGATATTGACCTTAAGTTTCAGCTATCATATTTTCATCATTCGGATGGTACTGCTGCTCTTCATCCATGTCTAACTGCAATGCCTGTATCGCTGCAGTGGTTGATTCAGCATCAACCATCGATGAAGCAGATAATGTCAATCATGGCGGAGAGGGATGCCGCTATCCAAGAGCGAAACATGGCCCTTAACGAAAAGACCAAAGCCTTGGAGGAGAGAGACTTGGCCATACTGGAACGAGATACTGCCATACAACAGAGAAATGAAGCCATGCTACAACGAGACAATGCCCTTGCTACTCTCCAATTCCGGCAAAGTTCCAATAGTGGTAACTGCTCTGAGAATAACAGTCCTGCTTCGTGCCCACCTGGGTGCCAAATCTCACGTGAACTAAAGCACATGCACCATCTCCATCAGCTTGTACCAAAACAGGAACAACCCCATTTTGATGGTGGAGTCCATTACGATCCTAGAGAGGTACTGATCCCCGACCCGACTCCACTGTCTGCGGTTCCTGCTCCAAACTATGGTAAACAAACCCCTAAAACAAAACGAGCAAGGGATTCCCTGTCTGGCTCTAACAAAAGAGCCTCAACCAGCAAGTCCTCCAAAAAGGTTAAGGGGGGAGGGGGAACAAGATTGGAAAGGAATTCAAAACGAGATGGGTTGTGATGTAGCAACGAAACCTGATTGGAAAGGCCAGGATCTGGGGTTGAACCAGGTAGCTTTTGATGATTCAACCATGCCTGCACCTGTTTGTTCTTGCACCGGCATGTATCGACAGTGCTACAAATGGGGCAACGGTGGGTGGCAATCTGCTTGTTGCACAACCACCCTTTCTGTATATCCTTTGCCAGCTGTTCCTAACAAGAGACACGCTAGAATTGGTGGGAGAAAGATGAGTGGAAGTGCCTTTGGGAAACTGTTGAGTCGGTTGGCAGCTGAAGGGCATGACTTGACACATCCTGTTGATTTAAAGGAACACTGGGCCAAGCATGGGACAAACCGTTATATCACCATAAAGTAAATGAGCTTGTAAAATTATTATTGGAAGAACTGTGAGAGAACAGAAAGAATTGGCCGCCAGAACTGTGTTTGACATGAAGACAAATGGGATTCTGATTCTTGGGCTGACATGTTAAACTTGTCAATATCCTAACAGCTTAGACTGGGATCGTGATTGAAGCTAAACAAATTCTAATCCAGTCGTGTGCTGGTGGACTTGGTGATTTGTCAATAATTTTCTGTAGTGTATATGAGGTACATGTGTTGTCTAAAAATCTATTTAGTATTTAGTATTAGAGTTGCAGTATTTCAAGTCCAGGCCGTGGTATAGAGGTATAGAAGAACAGAGGTCTTAACTAGGGGCTTCCTCCCGTTTCACTGGTACTTGTTATGGTACCTACAATTGCAAGTGTAAATTTGGCTTTTGAGAGGTGTACCCTGTGTGAAACGTTTGAACTAATCCCCACCTTTCATGGTTTACGCTTATTTTGATCCAGGGACTGTGTTCGTATTCCTCATAACGTATGCTTCTCACTCTTCACTCACTTCTTGACAATAGTCACCCGCATGATTAGATTCACCTTATTTTGGTGGTCCGGACAACGTCCGAACAGAAAGGGGACTTACACTGTATAGACGTCTGGACATATTAGTCCGGACACAATGGACACAATGCTTGAGGAAGAGAACGATTCACAGTGGGTCCGACTTGTGTCTGGATATGTTAGTCCGGACACGGTGCAAGGCGGTGCAACATGAGATACGTCCGGATATGTTGGTCCGGAAAGAATAAATTCTTGTTTATAGTTTTACTTTTCAGCATTGTTTTAGTTTTGGCTTTTTCTTGGCCACAAGTGAGTGTAGCTAGATACATCCAGAGGAGAAAGGAGAGGAGGAGGGAGCAGCAGGCGGGTGAAGGTATGTGGTTTTTCTTTTACTTTCATACGTGCGCAGCAGTTTTTTTTAATTTTTTTTTCTTATTTAATCATAAAAACTTTAAATTGTTATAATTTTTAATATTTAAGTCCAAAATGAAAAAAAATTATATCATTGTTCATCTAAATTCAAGCTCTTCAAAATAAACCTCATTGATATGTTTTGACAACTTTTTAAAAAAATATTTTTACATGTATACAATGATATTTTAATGTGAGGATGTATGTACATATTTTAATGTGAGAATGTACATGTTTTTATGTGACGATGTACATGTTTAAATGTGATAATGTACATGTTCTTTAATGAACATCTGTACATGTTTGTATGGTCATATGTACATGTTTATATGAATGTCTGTACAAGTGTTCTTTCTTATATGCACAAGTTTAAATTTACATGTTTGAATAAGACGATATACATGTTCAAATGTGAGAATGTACATGTTTTTAATGAACATCTGTACATGTTTGTATGACCATCTGTACATGTTTGTATGACTGTATGTACAAGTGTTCTTTCTTATATATACAGGTTTTAATCTAAGAATATACATATTAGTGATTCGTACAGGTTTATGTGACCTTTTGTATGTTTTTAATGTACATGTTTTTACGTGATGATGTGCATGTTTTAGTGAACATTTGTACAGGTTTGTATGACCATCTGTACAAAGTTTTCTTTTATGTTCATTGCACTATACATGTAAAAATAAATTTTTTAATGTTGTCAAAATATCCATGACTGGTCTTGTTTTGAAGAGCTTGAATTTAGGTGAAAAATGATATAATTTTTTTTCATTTTGGACATATATATTAAAAGTTACAATAATTTAAAATTTTTGCGGTTTAAAAAAAAAAACCAAACAAGCTCGCGCGTACGGAGGATGAGGATGTAGCTAGATAGCTACCTAAGTGTAGCTAAGAATGACTGTTTAGTTTTAGTCTATTTAATTTTGAATTAATTTATTTTGCATAGTTTAATTTTAGTTTTCCTTTTTCTCAAAAGTGGCGGGTGTACTTAGATCTGACAATTTTGACCCAAACTCAACCCATACTTTTGCGGATCAGGGCTTGATTATTGACTCATTTATTTTTTGGGTTGAGTTAAGGTAATAAGCTAATTTTGTGGGATGGGTAAGGGTAAAGATTTAAACCCATGACCCAACCTGAAATCTGAAAAATATTTGTTAATAATAAAAAATAAAATATTAATTTACATGTATATATCATTTTCAGATCAAACTATATCTTAACCTTATGCCCTAGTGTAGTTGGACTATCCAACCTTTAATAATATCACACAATCTTAACTAAACAAACGGTCTCGTCTTGTAGACTCACATTCATCTTTTATTCTCTACATCATTGTTCATTCAAGGTTTCTTTTTCTTATTCTCACTATCATTAAGTTCTTGAGAATATAGGTATATTTAGATTATCTATAGGGTGAACAAAAGTAGGTGAAATATATTTTTTGTAAGATCTTGATTATAGACCTCTAGTGAATTTTGAAGCCAACAATGCGGGTAGCGTGCTACATAAAGTTCCTCAACTGTTAGTAACTATTAAGTGATTGTGATTGTACTTTTCTCAGACATGAACACTTAGTTTAAATGGGTGTAACTATTTTAAAACTATAAGTCATAGTCTGAGGCTTAGAGCACTTAGTTTATAATAATTTCTAACTTTAAAAGATTATCTTTAGTGTATTTCTCTAATGCATAAGGAAGATTATCCTTTTTGTTCCCCTTTTTATTAAGGGCACTAAGATCATGTGCATGTCTAGATAAGATTTCTTCCAATAGAGGTAGAGCTGTAGGCTCTGATTGATAAAAATAAACTTATGGAAAAAGTACGAGTTATTCTATTCATGGAAAATTGGTGCAATACTTTAGATTCTTCGCATAACATGGAATTCGTTTAAAGTTGGGTCGATCAAGCAAAGATTACATCTAAATTAATTTCTACTCTTAATCCATCTAAATTATTGTATACTTAAAAAATGGGTTGGATGGGTTGGGTTAGGTTGAAGCATTTTAAACGGGTTGGGTTAGGGTCAAGATTTTTAGACCCGCCTATTTTTTGGTTGGGTTGGGTTGATGATATTTAAAATGAGTTAGGTTAGGGTTACTATCAACCCAACCCATCGACCCAAATTGCTAGGTCTAGGTGTACTAGTGATTCTAATGCAACTTCTACTTGTAGTGTTTATGGTATTTGTAGTGTGTACAGGTGTAATATTTTCAGTATCCCAATTCTTCAAGGTTAGCAGCTTGTCTGAACACAAGTTGAGGAACACATCTTCCCCTCCGTTGTACTCAAGTGTGAGGAAGGTTTCCCTCCCTCAATTACGATATCAAGGGAGTTTCAGTTTTCCTACATTTTTATTTGTGTTCAGTCTATGATGTTTTTATTGTCAGTCCATAGGGTCCTGAATTCAATACTTCATGAGTCTAACATATTTAGAAAGGTCTTTGCTTGTTTTATTTTGTGAAAGGATATTGCAGCTCTTAGGTGTGAGGAAGTGAATCCTTTCCTTGAAAACATGTCAGTTATACTTAATGTCACACTAGTTTTTTATTTTTTTCTCTTGCTATGATGAATATACTTCTCTGAGTGCTTATTAAATGTTGAAATTTAGGGTGAAAAATCTTGTGGATGTTTAGAAATTGAGCCTCATGACAACTTAAAACGTATTTTTTGCTTTAACCTATATGTTTAACTTACTTTCTCAAATTACTTTTATTTTCACTGAAATATGGTGTTTTAGCTGATTGTGGAAACTGGATTAGTTTATCTTAGTACCTTGGGAATGATGTAGAAGTTTGGAATGAAAGGATAAAGGCAAGGTACTCCTCTGATCAAAATGAATTTTCTGAATCAAATCAAGCATTTTTTACCAGGTTATTAAGTCCTTAGGGTGCTTATTCACTCATTTATCTAATATCTTGTGACATGGGATAGAAGACCTAATACCACTACATGGACTATAGGGATGAAGAGAAAAGTATGGGTATTGAAATATATGTGCATATATGGAAATGTATTGAAAAACGGAAAAGCTTTTAAATTCTAGATGTTCTGCTATGATTATGCTGTGTGGTGTTGTAAGATATTGCAAAGTAAGATTATTTCACATCTCTTGTCATTCAAAGGTTAAAGGAATGAAATTTGTGAAAGCTCCTAGGATAAACTTTGTTTAAGATTCTACAATCTAACTTCTTCATACTTTTCTTAAAATTATTTCTTTTCATAGTTTCAAAAACTCGGCTAAGAGTAGGTTGATTCTTTTGATTGTCATTTTGCTTGATTTTCTTCTACATTTGTTTGATCTCGAGGTTTGATACTACGATTTTAGAGATGGTTATGTTCTTTACTTGCTTATCTTTTGATAAGTGCAAGATATATATTTATAAGGGTCTAATGCACCTCTAATTCGCATTAGTTTGACAATATTTCTTACTTATCATGTGTTTTTTATGATTTATGTTTAGTTGATAATTAATGTATTTTATGTGTCAAATGTAGAAAAAGGCCTTGGAATGCATTCTTCATCATCCAAGGACTATGGGTAACAACCGGAAAGCAAATCGAAGCTGAAAACAAAGATTCTAAGCCCCTAGGTAGTTGTGTCTGGACATGCATCTTGATATGCATGTTTGGACAACCCCAAGAGCTACAGCAAGTGATACATTTCGAACAAGTACCGAATATCAGAGCCACGTAGCGTACTAATGTTCATACCATCATCTAGACTTACAGGTCCGGACAACTGCCGAGACTTCACTAACTAAGTGTCGTCCAGACCTACAAGTCCGGACTGATGTCCGAACACAATTGAATGAGTAGTTTTTGGACACCGCGTTTTGATAGAAAAAGATAGAAATATTTTGAAATTGATATTAGTTAGGTCAACACAGTAGAGACTATTGCCTCTAACACACAAACATCACAGTTCCTCTATTAACATCACTTCACACACCTAAAAGGAAGATTGCGTAGAGACACGTGACGACGAAAGGCGGAGCGGATATCTTCTAACTTGAGATCTTCTTTCCGTTAATATATTTAATGTCTTTATATTTGAGTAGTTAGATAAACTTCCTGGATGGGAACACGAACCTATATGTAGAATTCTATGTAAACATTCCATTAATTTTTTAATGCAATAGTTTAATTTCTTATTTGTTTGAGCTTTAATTTTACGGTAAATTATTGAAGTTTCATTGTATTTCCTTAATCAAAATGCGGTGTGCTATTGACTTGAAATGACTTGGGCATGGTGTGTCATTTGTTGTCTAAGCCAATTAATATGTTGAACACGGTTGTTAGAGAATTAATTAAGGATCCTGAATTTATTGTAGGATTAGGGAAGCGTTTATTAATAATAGAATTATGAGAAGCAGGTTAGTAGAACAATAGGAGATGTGCCTTTTTCATTACAAAGTTTCAACTCTTTTTTCTTCTTATTTTGTTATTTTATTATTGCTTTATTTTTCTTATTAATCTATTTTAAAAGAAAAACAATTAATTTCACTCAAAAATACAATCTTTCCTGTTTTATGTTAGTTTAGTTTTCTTGGCTAATTAAATAGCTGTCAGTTTCACAAACTTGGGTCTCTCGGGTTCGACAACCTTACTTTTCATATTTACTTCGAAAATGACAGATACAATGGTTGAGTAGAGTAAGTCACATAGTTTTACTACATTAACTAGTTGAATGTTTTAATACATAAAGATGATGGGAATGGTAAACATAATGTTTGATAGTGACGATAGTAAAGGAAATATGCAATAGAATGGGAATGGGCTAGCAATATATAAATGTGGATTAGTCTTCTATTTACCTATCTATGTATATATATACTTGTAGTTTGTTTAGTGTTTACAAGTTTTATTGTTGGCTATGGATTAAAAACTTTGATGCATTTATTGAATGTTGTTTATGAGGTATTATGGTGTTATAGTTTAACTTAACTCATCAAGTTTGACTAATTATTATGCTACAAGATCTTCAATTAAATAATAAAGTGAAATACAATGTTTTTCAAAGTAAAAATGTACAATTCTAATTTCATCTTTCTTCTTACATTTACACTGGGTGGACAAATTTATTAATTTTCTTAAAATATACAATCAAGAAAAAAGTGAAATACAAGGCTGTTTATGAGTTTCTTCCTATACAAGATACTTCAATCTCTTTGCTTACTTGATTATGTGAATATGCTTCAAAAATAGTAGTTGTATATTGATATTGTTAGCATTGATTTGTACTTGATATTAATTAGCAAAATATGGATGTATTAATTGTGTTGGTTATCATATGACCTTTATTCTTTGATAGAGAGTATGGATGTCAGTAGGAATAACCGTTATGTTGAGAGTCAAGGTTCTACATCATCCTCCTCTACACCAAGAAACGCTAAGAAGGAAGGATGCTAGAGCGAAAAAAAGTCAAAGTGAAGGTCAAGAAGGACCAACCTCTCATGGATGTTAAGAGTGAAGTACCAAATCTGGAGGTTAAGCATAAATACCTAAAGCTGAAGGACCTACTCTTAGGACCCAAACCAGAGGATTGTGATGAAGATTAATGAGCATATTTACAGATTAAGTATGAAAAGTATACACCTGGTCATCTGGATTACGACCCTTTTCCACCTTCTGATGTTTGATTATTTCAGATGTTGTTCTCCATCTTCTGGATAATATCAAAGGGGTGATGTTGTGAACATTACCTAGTTACGACCACAAATAAGAGAGAAATTTTTGTAATATGTGTTTAAATTAATGTACTTGGACAGTTTTAATGTATTTTGAATGTATTATGTGAATGGGATATTGTGCATTTATGTCATTGCATGAGAAGTTTGATATTTACAAGTTGATTGAAAAATGATGCTATAAAAAATGTTATAAAAAAAAATGAAAAAATAAAAAGAGGCCTTTTTGGCAGTTTCTATTAACAACCACATAAATAGGTATGCCTAAAAATTTGAAAAAATAATTAAAAAAAGAGGCATATACAAGTATCCCTATTTCCCGCCAAAGTAGGTCTACACCCTTATCTTGGCAGAATCCATTTCGGCGGTTGTGTATACCAACATAGAGCATTTTGGACGTCGAAATAGACCATTTTTGTACTAGTGAATGCTTTTGCATGTTATAATTGATCATCCAAAGTTGCTTGTGCTTTCATTCTGTTGGGCATCCTTGTGGCCTTTCTTCACCATCGGTTGATGAAATTGGACATTGATTCATTTCCAATCTCACTAATACTAGGCATATCAGGCCGAGTGACCTCCAGGTTATTTGGAATACTCAAGGGGTTGTAAGAAATCCTTGAACTCCTCGTAATTTTTATATGTCTTCTAGGTCATATACCAAACTCTGTGGGATCTCATCCAAATAGCAAGAAAAGATTTTGGCTTTTTATACATCATCTAGCTTTAGTATAGACATTTCTCAGTCACACAAGGCCTTGTGGACTTCATGATTAAAGGAACCTATACAAGGCCAATGTGAGAAACTTCAATTCAGGTGAAAAATCAACATTGGCATATGAACCCATAGAGTAAAAGTCAAACCCGACTAGCTTGTTTGTCTTCTTCATCGAGTCAAATTCTTTTTAGTGTCCTCTTAAGCTCCTTGGCCATCTGGTTGTTAGGGGAAACACCCCAACCCGGCCTCGCAAGCTTCAGGTTTCTACAGAGTTCACCTCTATGTGATCATTGTTGAAGTCAAAGAGATTATCCTAAGTGTGAGGTACATGGTGACATTGACAATGATTACCAAAAGGCCCTCCCTGAGTATGGGAAGTTGCTTCAAGAGCTTGAACCTTGCTTCTCATCTCGTCGATAGTGGTAACATATCACCAAAAGGCCCTCCTTGAGTCGATATGTTTTACATCCAAGGTTGGGATGGAGCTCCATAATTGAAAAGTTCATGTTTTTAATGTATTTATGGATTCAATTTTTAAAATGTTTAATTCTCTGTGGTAATAATTCTTGAATCTTGATCACATCAATGGATTATCTTTTAATCTGCATTAAAAGGTGTGAGTTGAGATAGAGATTTCTATTGGAGACATAAACCAAACAACCCAACGGGAGATTTGTTATAGGCTGACTTCCATAATTAGGGGTGAAGAACTTAATGTTGATTGTGACTAGGAATGTGACAACGAGAATTTGTGTATTGCTATCCTGATTAGGATCCTATGAGTGAGAAATTGGTTAGAATTAATTATCTCATTGTGATGACTAAGGATTGAAGGAATATTATAAGAGGAAGTTAGAGAATAGAGAGTGAATTTATCAGCTCACATTGTATCTTTCCTCATATTCATTCACTAGTAATTGCTAGCATTGTTCTTGTCTACATGCTTGTCTTTGGCAATTTGATTTTTTGTTATTAGCTTTAAAATCAATCAACCAAAACCCTACATTTCATGTTTTAATATATTATTTATTTTTCCAGTTTTAAGATTTTTAGGGAAAATTCACAATATACCCCTGTTTTCTTTTGTAAATCACAATATGCCCATGCTGGTTTTCGTAATTCAATTTTAAACATGCTTAATGTTTGTCCAAAATTGATGAAACTTCACATGAACGATACTAAAGTGTTATATTTTGGTCCAATATCAAATTTGAAGTTTTTTAAACTACATGTGACCTGTGGGACCAATGAAAATTGTGACATATTCATTGGGTCCCACATGTCACATATGAGCTTAAAAAACTTCAACTTTTATATTGGACCAAAACATAACACTTTAGCATCGTCCACGAGAAATTTTATCAATTTTGGACAACATTTAAGCATGTATAAAGTTGAATTACGAAAACCAACAAAGGTATATTGTGAATTACGAAAGAAAACAGGGGTATATTGAGAATTTTCTCTTATTTATTTTTCCACTTTTATACTTGAAAAGCATTTAATGTTTCCTCCCTATGGTTACACAATTCTTTACTCATAATTAAAACTTATTGCATAACAACATGTACTCTACGATATACTCCCTCCTATTCTTTTTATTAGTCGTTTAGGGATTCACTACTTTGTTCTTATTATATGTCGTTTTAAAATCTTGTCCCATCACTTTCCACGGCACACCCCTATTTAATTACATGTATTTATACTTCACCACTTCATATAATTACTTTTCGCAGTTCCCATGCCAACATTGGCTATACCGAGGTAGAAACAACATAGCGATTGGCTGAAAGGGAAAAGAAAACAAATCACATACGTTTGTAATAATGATGATAGCTCTGTAAACATCATGATGATGGGTATTTTTGGAAGAAGCTTTTCACCTTAATTAGTGTGCAATATTGTAGAACGACTAATAAAAAAGATAGGAGGGAGTATGTTTTTACTCTATCTCCCAAGAACATATGTTTGTGACCCTCATACTTTAGGTCACAGAGTAGAGGTTGGACATAATCTCCTAGATGCAAGTCCTAGATTGGTGCAGGACTGATAATCTCCTACAAGCTCCCCGAAGTGTTGTGCTAATTACTCGCAATCTGAAGGATATGATTTGATTAGTTACACTATCCTAGACTGCTGCTGCTACTGTTTTAGTCTTCTGTTTTTGTGTTATGTCGTGGGTGACTACTGGTGCTTATACCAGCTCTTCTATTTCTGGTACCATCATGTATGAGGCTTGGCAGGTCTATTGCCTGATTCCAATAAGTCCTCCTCTATTCTATTTGCTACTCTGTAGCCCCTGATAAAAAAAAAAGGTTGGACATAAGGGTATCCATGAGTTGTACACAGGTACTCCAAGACTTTTGGATCAGGTATCCATGACCCTCGGACAGTAATATGTAACCCATGGACAAACGCTAAAGAGTTTATGATTTTGTTAGGGAGGTATTTGCCATCAAGTTCAGTGAATCTGACAAGGTGAGCGTGACCCTCGGTCCGAGATCCACAAACTGGTGTAGTACAAAATGTTTTTGTGGAATTTTTAAAAGCTTTTTGAATGGTATTAAAGAGACCTCTTTGTTAGCGGTAGATAAGCATTTTTCGAGCCTTTTGTGAGAGAACGACTTGATTTTTGTGTGGTAGTGGTGATGAAAACTTTTGAGGTAGAATACATAGGAGGACATCACCACCAATGTGACGCAGTATCAGCAGCAAGCTGCATTTTGAATAGATTGTATGGGATTGACGCTTTTGTGGGCTTCTACCTTTCCCAGAATATTAATGGACCACACATATATGAGTTTCCATTTATATTATGGGCCTAGACAACGGGTAGGAAAAGACCGGCCCAATCTAAATCGAACAGCAATGACGGGTATCCCCATCCAGACCATTTTGGAGTCTCAAACTGAAATTGTGCAAACCATCGTATCCATCAACTGGTACATTAAACGCACCACGGAGACTATCAGACTGACATTGCTGATGGTAGGTATATGGCAGATAAGAAAGAACTGAACAGAGAGACTGCTGGAAATTCTGAATTCCGAGATTACCCCACTTTCTTCTTTGGTTGAATGGATAAGTTGCTCAACCCCTTGGTTCCCTGTCACGACAACATCGCTCATAATTAATATTGGGAGCATTTAATTGACGTTATCTAACATCTCTACATCACGGCATGGTCGCCACCTCTCTTATTTAATTATTTACACCAATATTACTACTCCCTTTGGTTCGTTTTTGGTCGCATTGGATTATGAAAAAATGTAAAGATCGAGTTTGATTTTTTTTTTAAAAAAAATTCTGTTAGTCTCAACAGACACTCCCACGACTCGGTTTCAATATTCATGTGTCAAACCAGTATTGTTACATCAGCCAAATCCTAAACCATGTGATTTGTATATAATAAGGTTGGATAATCATGCAAGATATCTTACTTTATACTTATATTATATGGTATTCGGTGGGACAAGACAATGTGCTGCCGATCATGGGATATATGGGCAAACATAACGACAAACACCGAAATCTCGAATCATCTTTCTTTTTTTTTTCTTTTTGCTTTTTTCTTGGAAGAAAAGAAATATATGAGGTGGGCATAACGAAATGTAGTTCTTTAGATTTCTAAAACAAAAGAACGATCTAATTCTTGAATCCTCCTGCATTTATGATCATGTTTTGTTCAGATTTGCCCACCACCACCCACCTATACATTAATCATTCTTTTTTTTTCCTTAAAGAAAAGTGCACGTCTTTTCCTTTATTATTATTATCTTCACGAGAAACTATTCATTGAGCGAACTAAGAGGAAATAATGGCAAGGATCCTGTGCGTTGAAAGAAAGACAATTTTGCAAATTGCAAAACACACAAAAAGAAACCACGCACGAGAGTATAATGGACATGACTGATACCCCACGTACGAACAGAACCGATGCATATATTTATGCTGTCATTATACAATTCAGTACATTATAAAACTAAAAGACTTCCTCAAAACCACCTCTTACTAAGTTAGCTAACACATGTGCTCCTATATTCAAAGACTGAGATACATAACATCATTTACAAAAACTAAAAATTGTCAATGATTCCAACACCTTCTCCAAACCTGTCTTACATTCATTGCTACCCTCTTACAAGCATTCATAAAATCAACATTTGACTTACAGTCCGAACTAATGCGAATCAAATCTTAGCCAATTGAAATAACGCATTCTACAACAAACTTCATTGCATAAGCCTCAACCAAGCCCGGGTCCATGCACGCATCAAAACCTTTGAAACCTGCTCCCATAAGTGCTCCAAAGATCGCGTCCCTGCAAACAACCAATCCCTGCTATACTGCCCACCACACTGCCATCAACATAAACAACCGAAACCCCCCTCACCACCAAAACCATCCACATCTTCCCTACCATCCAGCAGTTTCTACCCATGATGAACCCCAACAGAAGCTAGATAATTCTCCGCCTGAACCCAGCCACAAGAAAGGTCCCTCACCGCACCATGTGCTACCTGACAGTGAGCAAACTAAAATTTCCACCAAACTTTCACGTGCAAGTCAAACTATCAATTGAAGCACAAGTACACTCATAGTAAAACCAGTCCTTAAAACCACCATCAATAGCTATAGCTTCAGGGCAAAGAATACCATCCCTCCTCCATAAAGAGAAAACATCAGTGCACTCAATAAAAATATGAACACAAGATTCAACAGCCCCACAAAAACAACGATCATCAAAACTATCACCATAGCGATGAGCAAGTATGGCACGACAAGGTATCACACCATGAAGTAGCCTCCAACAAAAAATTTTAACTCTTGAAGGAACATCAAGGTTCCAAATTCACTTTATGGCCTTGCCCAAACCATTAAAACTCGAGCCCACAGGTCCATTCAGAGAAGCAAGGGGTAAAAAATAGGTTGATCGAACTGTGAAAGAGTTATCCTTGGTCAAACCCCATACCTAACCGTCATGCTTATCCCATCTCAAAGGGATAGCTAGAATTAGATCAACATCCTCCTTGAAAAAAGACTACCTTAATAAATCAACCCTTCATTCACATAAACCTTTATTATCAAAGACGAAACAGACATATCTACATGAACAACTGGGTGTAATCTCCATAAATCAAGCCTCCCATCTGGCTTGTGCAGGAGCTATTTATCCTTTATACATATAGATTCACCAGTGCCTACCTCCCTACATAACCCTTCCCGCAGATAATTTAACACACTAAACAAACCTTGCCACATTGGGCTGGGCCTAGCACCTAACCCAGAGTAAAAAAGATTACCATTTGGGAAGTAACGTGCGCTTAAAACTTTAGTCATAAGAGACCCAGGATTAGAAAGGATTCTCAACACTGCTTCATCAATAGAGCGTCGTTGAAAATAGTTAAATTTTGAATGCCCAAACCTCCATCACCCAACCTATGACACATAATCTCCCATTTCCTCCAGTGGATACCCCTTTTTGAGATACGTTCATTCCACCAAAAACATGTAAAAAGTTAGTGCGAGTACCGAATAAGAGATCTAGGAAGTTTAATGATGCTCATAATTAAAGTAGGAATAGCCTGCAAAACACTCTTAATTAAGGTAAGCCGCCCTGCCTGTGAGACCTTTGCACCCTAACCCTGAATCCTACTACAAACCCTATCCTTGAGAAAACTAAAAACTCTCCTCATATTACTACCTATATAAGTGAGAAATCCCAATTAAAGCCTAAAATCTTCAATCATACGAGTACCCAGAACAGTACAAATAGACGGCCTATCAGATTGCAAAACACCCCTTGAAAACATAACCCCCAATTTATCCAAATTTATACACTTCCCAGAAGCATCTTTGAAGTCTTAGAGAACATTATATAAAGATTGAGCATTAGAGACTGAAGCTTGACCAAAAAGTAAGCAATCATCAGAGAAAAAAGATTCATAACAAATAGACACAGCCCCTTTAGACTAAAGCCCTGAAGCATACCCACCTCATTAGTGATACGAAGAGAAGACGACAACACCTCCATGCAGCATATGAATAAATAGGGGGAAATGGGACCCCCTGCCTAAACCCCCTCTATGGACAAAAGGTATTACCTGGATACCCATTAACTAAGACCGATATGGTAACTGTTGACAGACACTTTTCAACAAGATTTACCTATCGCCTATGGAAACCCATTGCTCTTAGAACACTAATGACAAACCCCACTCAACCTGATCAAAAGCTTTCGACATATCCACCTTAAAGGCTAGCCACCCCTTCTTAATAGCTCTGGACTGATGCATAATATGAAGGACTTCATCAGCAACAATGATATTGTCTATAATTAATCTCCCACTAACAAAAGACCATGATCCTCACTTATAACAATAAACATGGCCTTTCTAGCTCTATTAACTAAAACATTAGCAATGACATGATAAATAGTACTCACTCCATCCTGAATTGACCGTCCTTTTTACTATTTGGACATGTCGTTTAACTTCAATATTTAACATATAAGATAAAATAATTTTAAAATTGTAGGTTTTGCATATGATTCCTTATATGATAAACTATATGTTACAAAATTTAGTTTTATAAAATTATTTTATCTTATATGCTTAATATTGAAGTGAAAAAACATGCCATAAAGCAAACAAGACGGTCAATTTAGGACAGAGGGAGTATTACATAGAGAAATAGGCCTATAATTTGTAATAGTAAAGGCGCCTTTATTCTTAGGAACAAGAACAATAAAGGTATGATTAATAGCATGCAGGATCATAGATGTATTAAGGAATTGAAGAGCAGTATGGACAAAGTCAGAACCCACTATATTCCAATAAGCTCTTACCATTAACTCCATCTGGCCTTGGCGCTTTAGTTAGGCTCATCTCCTTGAGTGCAACAAGGATTTCTTCCTGCATGTATGGCTCCCCCATAGCATCCCTAACATCCCTCGGCACCCTCCCCTCTACACACGCAAGTAAATGTGGGTTATGATCAGGTAAGGTAGAAGTAAAAAGGTTTTGAAAATAGCCTCTCACAATACTCTCAATTTCCTCCCAATTAGTCATCAAATTTCCATTCTAATTAAAAAAAACCATAAATGTGATTCTTACGACTCCTGGCTCGAAATCTACGATGAAAGAATGCGATCACCCGCAGCCACCCAATCTTGTTGGACCTCTGCCACAATCGAACCTCATGCCTATACAAGAGAGAGTCTAACTACTACTGCAAAGACTTCCAACATTCAAAATCTTGGGGAGAACTAGCAAAACTTGGAACCCTGTTAATCTCAGCCTTCCAGTTTTCCATATCCCTCTACTCACCCAAAACCTTGTGTTTACCCCAGCTCCTAAGTGCACCACCCCAAGCTTCAACCTTGGCCTGATAATTCCCCAAGGAAGAGCAGATTCATACCAAACCTTCTTCACCAATTCCTCACAAATCATTTGAATCGACCTAGAAATTTTTGAAACAAAACGGCTTGGCCCCACGACACACAAGAGGTTGAAGAATAAGCTTCAATGGCCGATGGTCTGTTCTACTCTAACCCAGATGGAGATTGCGAGTGTTTGAAAAAGCTTCATCCAACCATCATTGCCCAAAAATATATCGATCCTACTCCATACCCCTCGTTCTCCTGATTGCTTGTTAGTGAAAGTAAATCAACTACCAACAAAACCTAAATCCTAGAGACCACATGAGTCCACACACCGCCTAAAAGAAGCACTGTCACGCTACAAACCTCTCCCACAACCCCTACGCTCTGATTCCCATAAATTTTTGTTAAAATCACCCCCCAAAGCCATGGACCGTCCCAATCATCCCTTAGGTCCTCCATCAGCCTCCAAGTATGCCAATTATCAGAGCGCACCAACCATCCATAGATACCAGAGAAACGCTAGCGACCACCCCACGGGTCCGCAACTAGACAGTCCACATGGTGACTTGAGTAGTTCTGGACACGCACATCCTAGTAATCTCACCAAAACAATGCTACACCACTCCTACATCTACAACTACTACCAGCAATCCAATTATAACCACGCAGCCGATCCCCAAAACGACGCATCTCTGGTGAAGCCAACTTTGTTTCACTGAGAAACACCAAAAAGGGCGATTCTCTAAGAACTCTTCAAGACTAGAAATGAAATCAACAAAATCTCTCTTTTGTTTCCTACCCTCACACTCTGGTACCTGCCCATCAACCTAAGCAAGAACAACCTCCTCTTGGGCCGCAACCTCCTTTGCATGGGCATTCTGGCCCTGATCACAACCCTCATTTATCTTAGCTCCACTATTACTTGCCTGACCTGCTTCCAAAGTCTTCCGCACCCCACTCAAAAGTCTGGACTACCCAGTCAGAGATGGCTACCCTACTGCATCATCGCACGTAGCCAGGATCCATACGGTTGATCAGCAATCATTGCCTTCACACGGAAAGGACAGTCCCTCGGTCCATGAATGAAGTGCCCACAATGGAAACAGATGCTAGGTAATCGTTCATAAGATAGTCGTAAAGCTGTGCTTACACCACCAACTGTAATCGAAATAAATCGCATGATGGGTTTAGAGATATCAACCTTGACTTGGATTCATATGTAACCTCCATGGCCTTGGTTGTCATCATTAGGGTATTGTATAAAGTGACCAATATGGTTTCCCACTCTCTAAGAAAAATCCCGTGAGTAAAACATGAAAGGCATATCATGCACCCGTATCCAGAGCGGCACCTAGTTAAAATCATGCTCAGACGGTGCTTTGAGACTGCCCACCTCCCCCAGAGCAAGCAAATATCCATCAAAGCTCCATGGTCCACAACCCAAGACAGCATGCAACTTCTCTTCATCATCCAACTCAAACAGGAAAAGCCCTCCACCCAATGGCTGAATAACCATATCCTTCTCACAGCTTTAAACCTTCCCAAGAGTACTTTTCATCGCCTTTAGATCCACACTCCTTACCATAAATAACTTCCTGATAATACACCGACTATAAGGCATATGGCATGGCAATAAAACAAAAGCAATAAAATAAAACTAAAACTAATAATCTAGGATAGGTGTAGCACGGGATAGGAAATTGCACCCATAACCCTTTACTACCAATTGTCGAATCTTCGATAAATAGCTAAACAACGGGAATTTAATAATAGCCAAACCTAGGTCTACTAACCCTAACCAATCAATCTGGGAACTGACTGTTAGTTCGAGTCTCCAATTCAATCGAAGCATTACACACAAATTTACCCTAAGTTGCAATGAGAACCTCATCTCAAAATCAGTAAAAATTGGCTAACATTGATTTAGTCCCAATGGTATAGATTTCTACTTCCAGAAACCCGTCCATAGAAATCCACACTAATGATAAACAAATTGGCGATATCAAACCAACCAATTTAACATAATGACAATTAATTAAAGCAAACCCTAAGCAAATCCCTAAATTAATAAAGACAAGCTTAAAGGCCATAATCACTCAATAATCATCTTCAAATAAGAACAAGGACTAAAATATAACATAAACATCAATCGAAGATTCAACAATGAAGTTTAGGAGATTTGGGGCAACATCCAAATCCCTAACTACAAGGAGACTACTCAAGCATATTAGAAGAAGAGATAAGATAAGGAAGAGAAATGACCATGGATAAGGTGTAGAACTTGAATGGAGGTGGAGCTCTTCCTTTCTCCTTCTTCTTCCTCTTCCTCTTCCTCTTCTCTTCTTTCTCTTCTTTCTTTTTTCTTCTTGTTTTCCGCTCCTGCTTTGCTCCCGGCTCCCCCCTTCTCTCTTTTTTTCCATGTTTTAAAACATGTCTCTGTTGCGTCTAGGTGTGGTCCGGGTTTGTAAACCCGGACCAGGGTGAAAAGTAGGCTGAAAGTGAATTTGGGTGTGGTTCGGGTTTGTAAAACCGGACACAAACCGGACCACACTTCTAGAAAGCAACTTCAACTTGTTTGTGCTCCAATATCTTCGTTTTAGCTCTGATTTTGGATCCGTTTATGTCCACACGTTCATCTCTTTGTCTACTTTATTCCTAGCTATGTTATTCCACCTGTTTTATTAATAAATATGTAAACACTAATAAAACATAAAAGTAGAGGAAAACTAGCTAGAGTAGAGAAATAAGCTTGAAAAGTGTTGATTTAACATATGCAATGCACCCCTAAAACTTGCTCATTTGAACACTCATCACCCCCCCCCCCCCACTTACCTTTTTGCTTGTCCTCAAGCAAAACCAAGCACCCATGCAAATAAGTAATGCTCAAAACTAACAAATACTATCATGAAGTGTAGGATAAAAGAAGAAGTAAAAATTGATTAAAACTTTCAAGGAGTGTGAACCATCTCTTAGTGGTGGCATGGGTGTGCTTAGGGAAAAATAAAATATATAGTTTCGGGGTATGATCCAGAGTGCTTGAAAGTTCTAAAGATTAGGTAACTTGAAGAACTTTTACCATGGCCAACTTTTCTCAAGAATGGGCAATGAGAAGAAAACAAAAGGAAAAACGGATTTATACATTTGTTTCACTTTTGCATAAGAGATGAGGAGATAAAATTGGGCATGTAGCCCTTACATTTTAGAACACTCAACTCTCATTGGTGGTTACCAATGGCGCCTCACAAGTTCCTTAGAGATTTTCATAATGAAACACTCCTTAGCAATCCCTAAAAGAGAAGACAGAAGGAACCCCCAAGCAATAAAAAATCCAACCATTCAAGATCACTTGGTCACATTGCATGTAAAATGCTCCTTAAAAGCAACCAAAAAGAAAAATTTGAGCATTTATCCCACAATTCATAACAGTGTTTGTTCTTAATGAGAACAACTCACATCACAAGGGTCCAGGTTTTTGATTTTGGACAAATGCAAGATAAGTAGAGGGATTAAACAATTAAGCACAAAATTCATCGAAAAGTCACTTCCCCACACTTAACTTGAACAATGTCTGCATTGTTCACTAAACAAACCGGGGAAGGTTCCTGAAGACCTTTTCGAGAAGTAAATTAAGAGAAAACGCATGTGACACAAACAAAATTATAGCACATAAGTTGTGCCCATTGATAGAAACAAGTAGAGTCAAAATGAAGGACGAGGGGTGAGAGTATCAAAATAAAAGAAAATAGTACTCCCCTGAGGTCATTGTTACTTGCATTGAAGGAAATCCCCCACACTTAAGCTTTAGCTTTAATTAGCGTAGCTTGGTTATGGTGTGGACTTTAAGTTGCACCTGCAAAAAACACTAGAAGCAACCAAACTACAAACGGGGTTAAAAGTTAGCAAAAACAAATCAAAGGAGAACTTGACAAATGAAAATAAAGGAAAATGAAAGAAATTCATCCAGGTTGCCTCCCGGAAGCTACCCATCTTTAATGTCTCTGGCTAGACCATACCACATTGAAGTCCTTCAAGAACAAAAATGAATGTTGAAGTGGGCTTCAACCGGTGGGTTGGGCGGGCATCATTTTTCTTTAAAGAATGACCCAAATATTGAGGTTGATGATCCTTGGTGCAAGGATCATTTAGTAGTGGAGACTCCTCTTCAAATTCAAGGATGAAAACATCCTGAACTTCGTTTAGCGGTGTAGGGAGAATTCCGGGGCAGACTTTGTCTTTAAACTCTAGTCCCCGATCAAAAGGGAAGGCGGCCTCCGCACTTAACGGGTGAACTTTGAGTTTCCACCCTACTTCATTGGTGCACAGGTGGGGAAGGTCTTGATCCTCTAGGTGAAGATCAAAGATAGATGACTCATCCTCCTCGGTTTCGAGGATATAGACATCCTCGTCTTTGGGCTGAGGCTCATAGGAAGAGCCTTGATGGACATCAACTTCAGAGGGAGATGGATCCTTGAAGTTGATGGAAGCACTCTCCTCCGATGACTCAGAGGGAGACGGTATCTCCTCCTTCTCTGGGTTTTGGATGTACCCATTCTCATATTTTGGGTAGAGCGCGGAAAAGGAGGGGAAATAATGGTAGTTGACTTTAGAGGGAGGAGACTCCATGAAGTCAAGGTGAAAATTGTTCTCTGATGGCTTGTCTTCAAGCTCAGACGGATGGTTGAATGGCATTTGTCCACGTTCAAACAGGGGAGGAGATAGAGGGCAACTCAAGTCCTCAAAAAGGTGATCCACTTTATGAACCATTTCCCTCTCCGGTTGCTGCTATGCGAGGTTTAGCAGGCCTTCCATCATCGCATCTATCTCTACCAATTCGTCATAGAGCTTCAGTTAGTTCATGTCGAGGTCTCCTTCCTCAGTCTGCTGCTCCATCTTATGAACCATTTCATTCTCAAGTTGTTGCTCCCTTCGAGCTGGTCCGTGTTGATGGTGTTCATCCTAGCAATAAGGTCCTCCAAACTGGATGAATCTACCCTTGTCGTGATCACGAAACAATGAGCACTCTCGTGGTCTCCTCCACTCTCTTGGCACCAGATCCATCGGTTGATGTCTTGTACAGTGGGGTTTGGATTGACATACAAGAACCGGTCCTCCATGAGAGTCTTCGATCTTGATATTAGATCCTCACAAGGAGGGCACAAATGGAAGAATGCACACCCTTGACAATCAATGTATTGGTCGTAGGTTGCTACTGAGGTGTAGCCGTAACAACCTTCTGCTTGATCATTATGACCATCCATCGTTATAGTATCTATTCGTTTATGTTAAGTACTGGGATTATTTATTTATGGAATGATGTGATTATTATTGGATGGATTGTTGTGTGTTAAATTCCCGCATTTACAACTTTAATGTAGAGCTGATTAACACTGACTTGGCCCGGTGGCTCAACCTGACCCGGCCCGAAAATAAAGCCCGAAAATCCCTTCCAAAAAAATTTCGGGCGGGCTTGGACAACAAATGAGGCCCGAATGAAAAACCGGGCCAGACTTCGGTAAAATTTTAGGTCCATAACTAAGCCCGGCCCAGCCCGGTTTATTATCTTATATAGTTTTATAAATATAATATTATACTCCCTCTTGTTCTCAATATAAGATTTTTTGGGTCCTTTCACTAATTTCAAAATATAACGTGTTGTAGTCCTTTTGTCATCTACTTTCCAATTCTATCCCTAATCTTTTATTTGACAACTCTACTTTTCAAATTATACCAATCCCCAATGCAAAAAGTAAGGGTAAAATAGTCTAACTTTTTCCTCTTTAATTCTTGTGCCTATAACTAGAAAATCAAGTATTGATAACAGAAGGGAATATATATTTAATTTAACTTATATAATACCTTTTACTATTTATTTAAATTATATATAATATCTATTAATGTTACATACAACATATATACATATTATAATTAATATATATTAATATTATACATAATCTATATATTTTTTTAAAAAATAATTTTAAAAAATTATAAAATCGGGTTGGGCGAGCCGGACAATGGCAATGATTAAAATAAATCCGAGCCTAGCCCAGCCCGGCCTGAAAAAAATTAAAAACGGGCTTGGGCAAATATATAGGCCCGTTTGGGCCTAAAATTTAATGTTAGCCCAGCCCGAACCCGGCTCGTCCGCCCGTTTGATCAGCTCTACTTTAAGGTATACTTGTAAACCGGAATAGCATGAATGAATTGCATGTTAAGATGACTAAATAACTTAAGTGATCTAAAGGATATAGGATTCACACTTTAGCATATTCAGCGTTTTACTGAGCCTATACAACATTACATTACAGGACACTGATCGAGACGTGAAGTCGAAGTGCGAGACTTTAGGGTAAATGGCGTTTGTTTTTTATTATCGCACTTCTAGACTTGTTTTGTATATATACTACGGTTGTATAACAGTTGGGATTACTTAGCTGCTCACTTATTCTAATATATAGTTTATGGATTGGTTATGTATATAATAGTGGTGGACTATCTCTAGTCATCACAGTGGTTATGAATTGTGATTATTTGGTAAGTGGAATCCTTGTTACTCACATAGGTGAGTGATGGCGTGTAGCACCCGAGTTAGAGAAGTTAGATTTATTTTATGTTGTGACTTATGTTTTTAAATATGCTACAACTGACGATTATACGAGATTAGGAGTAGGGGTGTTACATTCCTTGTCATGGTCATAATGTTTCCCGACATCAAGGTAGGATATTGTTCAAGCTCTTTGTCTTTGCTCTCCTTACTGAAGTTTAGTGGCATTGATGGTCTTTATCTCGTTCCTACTGAGGACTAATGTGTCCGTTCTTTTACAAGAGTTCATAACACAATCGGTATGTGTTGTTATGAGCATAGCATCGGCCCTCATTGTTACATGATCGTGTTTTACCTACAATTTTCTTTAAGGTTTGGGAATGAGTTGTTACATTGAGTACTCATGTATGGTCCCTCATCTGTTTAATTGGATGTATTCTAGCTTGTGTTACAGCTTGTGCATCTCGGTTCCTTACTCCCAAACCCTCATTAACGATGGTGGTTTATACATGGAATGTTATGTATTTCCTACATATGGTTGTGCTTGTCCTAAGGACTCAACACTTTTCACCGGTAGTAACTGGTATTCAATGCCGGTATAGACTTCACGTGTTTGGCTTGTAAGCCTCATTATGTTATTGACTCATACAATGATTCGATACTCACTCATTGTCATGGTAGAATATCCTTTGTCTACATGGTCATTTGAAATTGGTTCATTGTCGCAGCACTTGCTATAGCAAGTGCGCAATGCAGGCGGCCACCGTTATGGTGAATGTCAGCTGTTGTACCTATTCCCATCCTACACTTGTTGGTCTTGTTAACTCTTCTGTTGCCCTTTTGGGTCTTTGTAATTTGATTTATTCGGGTTTCCCCTAGTTTCCCTAGGTACGACATTCTCTTATTAGGTGTTGCCCCTATTGACGAGGCTCTTACTCTCTTTAATACCATCTTCTTCTTTTTTACTCATTTCCACATGTTTTATTGTGGTAGCAAACTATTAACCCCTTTCAAGGTGCTGCATTTTAGCAACCTTGGAGAGTCTTGCTTCTTAAGCTCTTGCATATGTAGCATCACGCAGGTCAGGTCTTCAAGAACCTTTAAAGTTGTATAGGCTTGAAGTTATCCCTTTCAGGCGAGCCTTCTAAGTGGTCTTTAGTTCCGCATGTTATGTATGTTGATAGTCGACTTAGATTCATTTTTCCATTCTTTATGCTACAGGTGCACTTATCAGTGCTTTCCTTTAGTTAACTAGACATGGTTACGTTACTTGCTTAGCAGGTCAACCCCATTTGTCCTAATGATTTAATCCCTTTGTCTTAGTAGGGTTTACTGTTTAACTACTACTGATGTTGCTATCGGGACCTTCTGGTCCTACGTGATCCATTGTATCACAAGTTCTTTTCTCTCTTGATGTGACAACATCAGTAGCCACATCGGGTCTTCCCGAACAGGAGGAATTTTCCTTCTCCTTAGCGCTTTTCATACTATTGCCTCTCTAGACGGCACTCTAGGCACAAGCAGTGGCGGATGGGGTACTATTGCTATTTCCTAGGATGTACTTCCAACGAGTGAGAGCGGTTATGATGGGATCGGGGTGCTGACCGAGTAGGTCTGAGGTGTTAGTCTCAGACCAACTCTGCTTGAAGAGTAAAGGTGTGCAAAATAACGCGGAAGCTTTTGTTTAAACTTAACAAGATAGGATTCTGCTTGTATTGAAACTCAATGTGAATTACAACCTGGCTTCCTATCTTGGGATTCAATAGAAGTATTCTGTTTCATCCAACACTCGCTCTACTCTCGGCTTTGATCAATGCGTCACAAGGAGTAAAGGGGAGTGTTCTATGTGTGCTCTCTAGGTAATAAATACCTAAGCTAATTGACACTATCTCACTAAGATCTCTCAAGAATATTTCTCTCTCAAGGGCAAAGTTTCTCTCTGAATAATCTCGAATGCACAAATTAACTAATTACATTCGCATGCTTATATACTTGGTAACGATCTTCTAAATCTTCGGTGAAGTCTTCAAGTAAAACGACTCCTTGGGTTGGTTCCGCAAGTATCAGAGTTGTGGACCTCCTTGTGCGTCACGTTCTCACGTTTTGCTATTGCTCCAACTATGCGAGATTTCCGCAACTACTTCAGTAACGTCGCGTTTCTTGGCATATAGGAACTCGTGGACAGATGCTTCTGCAGAGGTACTCGAACTGTGATAGTGGAACGTCTTTCTGTATCGCGCCTAGTTTCTCTGCATCGCTACTTTGACTGAGGAGGCAATCATCTGCAAAACTTAAGTCTTCAACAAATTCCCCCTTTTTGCTGATGATGGCAAACTCAGTGTATCCAGCGTAGATTTGAGGTTTTGTATAGGATGTACCTGCAAAAACCAGACACACAGCGGAGCAACTATCTCGGGAGAACAACTTTCTGTTTGTTCCCCCTTAAACACATATTCCCCCTTAAGGTAATGCAGTTGATAAGAACAGATAAAAAACGATAGTACGTAAACTACTTCAAATACCACTTGTAGAAATAAACGACCAAACAAAACAAATGAGGCCTTCAGAGGCACTCATCATCCACACATAGTTACCCGCAGACACCAGCCGCGGGATACACCGCTTCCCCCGTTTGCCAACATCAGGGGAAACGCACAACAATATCCAAAAAAACCATAATCTGAAAGAGTCAGTTAAACAAACCACCAGCGTAATCAAAAGTATTCATGAGTCAGTACTTCCTAAGGGTTAGAAAAGGGGTAGGGGTAAAATAGTTAGTCATCTCCTCCATCCATTCCTGTGTCCTCATCCCTTGCTCCATCTTCCCCCGAAGTTCCAGCGCCATCCAATCGCTTAGCCGCTTCCAGAGTTTCAGCAAATGTTTCCCGGAACTCCTCTGCCAGCTTCTCGACTCCCCCTGCAATGATGTTCATCGTCTGTTTGTGGTTTTTGTTGAGGACGTCGATGAGCATGTCTATCTTCTTGGATTGAGTGGCGAGGTTGTTCTCTACCGCTGCTACCCTTTCAGATAAAGAGGCTGTGTCAGGGGGTGATGCAGGTTTTGGCGGAGCTAGCTTTTTGGAGGGAGGGTTTGTCTTGGAGACCGATTTGATCTGGAAAGATGGGGTTTTGTTGTATAGGATCTGACCAAGAATGTCAGTGTCCATTATGCGACTGGCTTTGGAGGGATCAAGGACAACATCACAGTGGGCAAGAATTTTCGGGAGCCAGAATATGTACCCCAGGCTATGTCGGGGTGAGGAGATGGTTGAGGCTATGTGGTTGAGGATTAACTTTGGGAGGTTTATCTTTTGGTGGTGGATCAGACAGTACATAATAGCAAGGTCAAGCGGGCGGACAAACTGGTTTCCTTCCTTTCTAGGGACTAAATTTTGATCACCAAGGTGTGAAGCATTTGATGGGTATTTGACAGAGCTGGTCGGTCCAAAGAGTGACCGACTCTGCTGTTTGGTAGGAAGAAGTCATAGACCTCTTTTGCACTTATAAACCCTAGATTAGGAAAACCAGCCCTATCATAAAATTCTAGTCCGCTAGTTGGAATTGCTAGATGGGTTGCTATTGAGTTTGAATCGAGAAGGATAGGTTTGCCGTGTACCTCTGTCATTATTTTCCCTTTGCGAATGACGCAATTTTGGTAGAATTGATACGCCTCTGCCTCGTGGTAGGTCTGAATGCCGTGGAAGAGATGGATCCAGTTTTGAACGCGGAGTATCTCTTCAAACATATCGAACGCCATCGAGTGGAGCCAGTCCAGGTCGAGTAGCTTTCCCTTTACCAAGTGTCGGGACTCAGCAGAATCGTCGGCTGGTAAGGAGTAGACGGCAGAGTGGGTGTCGATCAGACCTAGTCGTTGAGCAGGTGAAGGTGGGACAGACTCGGAGCGAGGACGGAGTCGCTTTCTGGTGGAAGTCGTTGCCGTGTCGGAGTCTGTTGCAAGAGGTGTTTGTGGTGCAGGGATAGTAGCTACTGGTATTTCAATGAAGGTAGTATCTGTGGCATCTTCGTGTGGTTCATTTTGTGTGTGTTCACAGTCGCTAGAGTTAGAGAGTTCTTCAAAACGAATATGAGGACTTTCTTTGAGACAGGCTGTACGTTTATTGAGTACTCTGTAAGCTCGACTCTGTGATGAGTAGCCAAGGAAGATTCCTTCATCACTCTTAGAAGCAAACTTGCCGAGATTTTCTTTTCCATTGTTATGTATGAAACACTTGCATCCAAAGCGCCGTAGATGTGTGACTGAAGGTGGACGGCCTTTGATAATTTCATATGGGGTTTTGCCGAAGAATGGATGAATTGATGCTCGATTTAGGATGTATGCTGCAGTGTTGATAGCTTCTGCCCCAGTATGTGGCTGGAAGGTTACTATCGATGAACATTGTTCTTGCCATTTCTACTAGCGTGCGATTCTTTCGTTCTACAACTCCATTTTGTTGTGGAGTACGAGCAGCAGATGTTTGATGCATGATTCCCTTTTTCCTACAGAATTCTGAAAACTGAATATTGCAAAATTCTGTACCGTTGTCAGATCGAATTGTCTTGACAGAGGTGGACATTTTGTTAGTAATCAGTTTGAATAGGGTTTCGAATTCAGTAAATGTTTCCGACTTGTTCTCAAGAAAGAGTACCCATGTCCAACGTGAATAGTCATCGACGATGACTAGAGCGTACTTCTTACCACTTTTGCTTTGAACACGCATTGGTCCACATAGATCCATGTGTAGCATGTCCAGTGGAGATGATGTAGACATATCTGTTTTACCTGGAAAGCTTGCTCTAGAATGTTTCCCTTGTACGCATGCAGGACAGAGGATGTTGGTCTGGAAGAAGTTTGTCTGAGGAAGTCCCACTACAAGATTTCTGTTTTTGATTTTGTTTAGTAGTTTGCCGTGTGCATGACCTAGGCGAAAGTGCCATAAGGAGATATTCTTGTCCTGTACACTAAGACAGAGAGTACCATCTAGGTTAGGGTTTTCAAGAGATAGTTTGTAAAGATTGTTCACCCTTATACCAGTGGCTTTCAGCAGACCTGTTTGCTCGTCAAAGATTTTGCAGTCAGAGGCCGAAAAAAGAACAACATTAGAGAGATCACAAATTTGAGAGATACTTAGAAGACTGTGTCCAAGTCCATTTACTAAATTAACATTTTCTATTTTAAAGAGAGAGGGATTACCGACGGTTCCAATACCAATGATTTCACCATGAGCATTGTCGCCAAAAGTGACTCTCCCCCCGTTGTGTTGAGAGAGAGTCGTGAACTTGTCAGGGTCTCCTGTCATATGTCGTGAGCATCCACTATCCAGAAACCAAGAGTCATTGTCCACGGTCTCTCCCTACAGGATAATCAAAAGTTAGACTTGGGAACCCAGGCGAACTTGGGTTCCCTCTTTGAAAGAGAGTTATAACCATGTCGTGCTTTAGACAGAGTATGTAAACGTTGCATATTGAAAGATAAATCTTTGCCAAGCTTATGACACGAGGAGTGAATATGCCCGTCGTAGCCACAATAACCACAAATTAATAAAGAAGGTAGATGAACGTACTTCTTTTGCCAACGGAATTTGTTTTCAAATTTTTCTTTTTGGAGTTTCCTTCTTTGAAGATCATTGGGTTTTGTGGCTATTTTTGGTAGGTTTACTTTGCCCTTATTTTTCAGCCAACTAGGGGGATTAGATGATGAGACCGATTCCATCCGTGCCTTTGTAAGAGCGATGTTCAGGGAATCGACCTCTTTCTCAAGTCGAACTTGTCTTTCTTTTGACTCACGGAGTTCGTTCTCAAAGAATTTTGGCTTTTGCATTGCAGCAACCTCACGAACAAAGGTGATTGGTTTGAAAAATTTTTGTGGAATTTTGGAACGATTTCTCTGTAGGGAAGAGACTTGAGTTTGTAAGGAGTTGATGAGGTTGTGAGCATCTTTTAGCTCTTTTTCAAGTTGTTCGGCCTTTTCTTCAGATTTTTGCAATTTTAGACGATCGTTGTTGACATGACCTTTTAGCACATGGATTTCTTCATAAAGAGAGGCTATTCTGTCTTGTTCTTCAGTTAATTCAAATTCAGGATGATTTGGGTCGATGTAGTAAGTAGATAAATCTAAAGAAGGAATAGCACATGAATCTGAGAAATATTCAGTTACCTCTGCAGAGGGACTCTTGCATGCCTGACTTTTGTGAGCCATGAGGCAGATTAGGCTTGACGTTCCCATCTCAGGTTCTTCTGAGTCAGAGTCTCCCCATGCTGAATTTGCCATTAGTGATGATTGCTCGCGATCATCTTTCTTCTTGAGAGGACAGTTGTTGGCGTAGTGCCCCGGCTTCAGGCATTTGAAGCATACTCGGTCTCCAGTTCCCGTTGTACCTTGCTGATTACAGTTGTAGGATTGATATTGACGGTTTTGATTTTGGCTGAACCTGTTTGGACTGTTCCTTTCTGATCGATCTCGCATGAATCTCTTAAAGTTCTTGACCAGCATGGCCATGTCTTCGAAGGTGTTCGCTGATCCTTCTTCTATTATGCCGTCAATCAGAGTGTCCCGAAGCTGCTGGATTAAATCCTGATTTGAGAGGTAGCGTCATAGTGGAATGATTCATTCTGGTGAACTGCTGTCTGGCTGGGTGTAGTCTTTACCTGCAAAGCTTGATTCACGTTGGAAAACGAAACAGCATGGTTTGAGTGAGAACTATTACCTCTATTTTGATATTCATCTTGTATTTTGATGGACTGAAGATAGGATCCCAAGTCAGTCAAAGTCCATTTTTCTAGACTTTTAGACGCCTTCGTGGAGATAACGCTGTCGGTCCATTCCTCACCCAGACTGTCCAGAAATTTGTTGTTGATGTTTTCATTTGACTCTCCAATCTGCAGCTCTTCCATAGTAGCAGTGAGTTCAGTGAATCGAGCGAGCATGTCGCTGAGGGATTCTCCAGGCTTTCCTACGAAGTTTTCGTAGTCCATCTTCAGTTCTTGTATTTTTGATTTTCGAAGCTCGGTATTTCCTTCGTGAACAGCTCGAAGGTGATCCCAGATGTCTTTGGCTACTTTGATGTGATACACTCTTCTTCTTTCAGGTGGAGAAAGACTGGTGTAGATTACTCGTACGGCTTGGGCATTTAGCTCAACGCATCTTGTCTGCGCTCCTCAGCAGTATAGGAGCTGGGATCTTTCCCTTCAGGTACTGGGAAGTTGCCTTTCGTCACTACCGTCCAGAGTTGTTGATTCAAGGACTGGAGGTGTGACTCCATCTCGTTTTTCCACATGTTGTAGTTTGTGGAAGTTAGCTTTGGATTCTCCACTTGCATTCTGTTGTTGTTGTTGGTGTTTGAGATTTCCGCCATTTTTGAGAGATTTGTCAGCCAACGCAAGCTCTGATACCACTTGAAGGGATCGGGGTGCTGACCGAGTAGGTCTGAGGTGTTAGTCTCAGACCAACTCTGCTTGAAGAGTAAAGGTGTGCAAAATAACGCGGAAGCTTTGTTTAACTTAAAAGAACATATATGATCTGTTGTATTGAATTCAATGTGAATTACAACCTAGCTTCATATCTTGGGATTCGACGGAGGTACTCTGTCTCATCCAACACTCGCTCTACTCTCGGCTTTGATCAATGCGTCACAAAGGTAAAGGGGAGTGTTCTATGTGTGCTCTCTAGGTAATAAATACCTAAGCTAATTGACACTATCTCACTAAGATCTCTCAAGAATATTTTCTCTCTCCAGGGTGAAGTTTCTCTCTGATAATCTCGAATGCACAAATTAACTAATTACATTTGCATGCTTATATACTTGGTAACGATCTCCTAAATCTTCGGTGAAGTCTTCAAGTAAAACGACTCCTTGGGTTGGTTCCGCAAGTATCGGAGTTGTGGACCTCCTTGTGCGTCACGTTCTCACGTTTTGCTATTGCTCCAACTATGCGAGATTTCCGTAACTACTTCAGTAACGTCGCGTTTCTTGGCATATAGGAACTCGTGGACAGATGCTTCTGCAGAGGTACTCGAACTGTGATAGTGGAACGTCTTTCTGTATCGCGCCTAGTTTCTCTACATCGCTACTTTGACTGAGGAGGCAATCATCTGCAAAACTAAGTCTTCAACAGATAGGTTTTGTGAGTTAATAAATTATGGAGTATAATATACAGTTTAAATGTTAAAATATAACATTTATAAAACTTACGGGTAAGAATTGAAATTATCGAAAGTTTAGGGGCTAAATGGAATTTAATTAGCCTTAGGGGCTGCTTTGAGATTTTAGAAAATTATGGGTTAGTTTTGGTGATTTAATCAATTAAGGAGTATAATATATAGTTTAAAAATGTTATAATAATATACATTTATAAAAACTATAAGGATTATATGTAAATGCCGAAACGTAAGGGTTGAAAGTGAATTTATAATAATGGTGGGGCTGTTCGGAAATTTGTAACATTTTTGGGGGTTGATTTGGTATTTTTAATAATTAATATGTAATATAAAGTTTAAGGATTAATTAGTAAGGTTTATAAAGTGATGTGGGTTAGTTTGTGAGTAAAGGAAAGTTGTGGGTTAGAGGAATTAAAAAGTGTAAATTAATGGTGCTGTTTCAGCAATGTTGGGAACTTTGGGTTACATGCGAAAATAAATTAAGTTGGGAAGATTTATATTATAAGATTGGGGAATGTCATAATGTGACATTAGCATAAAGTGGTTAGAAATTAAATAAAAGTTAATAAAGTATTATGAGGGTATTAGTAGTTACATAAAATAATGAACTACTTGGAAACATAAGGGTATAAAAGAATAAGAACTTTAAAATAAAGTTCCAACCTTAAGTTATTAGGTAATACAATGTCATTGAGACATTATAAATATTACCAAGCTAAAGGTTGTTGGGATTAGTGAAGGAGTTAATGTAAGAACGGGAAGTTAAGTACTCGCGTAAAATAAGGAGATTCTATATAACTACAAGAGTTATAATATAAGGTTAGAAACCTTATGAAATTAAAGGAAAAGATATAATGCACTTAAGACATTATAAGTGACCTTGTTATATACTAAGATTATAACCTTAGTGAATAAAGTGTGAGAAATAACATTATACATTTAAAATAATCTCACATGAAGTGATAGAATAATCCCTATAATAGATGATAGATTATACTATATCTATATGAGAGCTATATATTAACTAATAGAATGTAAGGGATTAAGTGGATTAAATGGAAGAGACTATATAACCATATGGGTTGTTAATGAAATGTGTTGTAAAGTGGGGATGTAGACATAAGTATTAAATGATGTTACATCATTAATCTTGGAAGTAACTAATATAGGAATAACTTCACATAAAGTGATGAAACTATTATGCATATAATAAATCCTATCATTCATATGATCTAATATGAACATGTGAAGTGAGGTGAGGAATATTATGTGATTTGAAGAACATATAATGACAAGTGTAATAAGATTTATAATGGAGGATTCAATTATCAAACCTTAGTATTAATATTATACTATAAGGTTATAGGAGGATGAATAAATATGAATTGTATAATTCAAGGTATTATATTAGGAATTATATAAACACGTTGACTTAGAGACAGTATCCAAGTCAACCCATATTGACTAAGCAAAATAGTTGACCAAAGTGGTCAAGTTGACCAACCTGAAGAGTTATTAAGTACATGGTCAATCATAAGACATGGTTACTAACGTACATGAATATATACGAGCACATATATGATGTATACATAAACTTATTTGTATAACTATATGCGTATAAGGGATGGGATATAGCCCTATGGGTAAACAAGGTAAATTTGGAAATTTAATCCCTAAGTGGAGGATTATAATTACCACATATGGTATTAACCTAAATAACGAATCCTTAAAGTTAATAACGTCAATGGAAACAAGTAACGATCGAGGGGTTTATTTTGGGGTTTAGTTATAAAGGAATAAGATCATTCGGAAGTTATAGCATGCTAATGTTAGCATTATATTCCAAAGTTATGAATCTATGGAAACCTAAGGAAGGACGGGAGTGGTTGTGTGGGGGTATTAGCGACTCCATCCATGGTGAAGGTATGTTGGATTCTATGGTCTGAACCCCTGATGGATTCTTTGGGTTCAGACATTTGTGTGCTAATTGCTTAAGATGATATGGTTGAATATGCATGTGCTTATGAAATGTCATCTGCTCGCTCGACTATCTAGCGTCTTATTATTTGTGCGTGAACACCTTTGGCTATGGATATCGATTATCATTCGACTACAATACGAGCAAGGATGGTAACGCGATGGAGTACGACACTGTCAATAATACTCAAATTACCTAAGAATTAAAACTTAGGAAGAAAGTTCGGTATTACCAACATTAGAGCATTGGCACAGAACATGAATATAACCTTGATCTCTCCTAAGTATGCGTAAGACCTTACGAGGCATCAAATAAATAAAAATGTATTCTCCAAGGAACTCACAACTAATAATGATGAGTTGGTTAAAACACATAACTATGGAGAAATGGTGGGTGAGGAGGTGGTGTGATATATGTAGGGGAAATCTTGGTCTGCATCCGTTCCAGCAGGTTGCACAGTAAGATCACCAGAGGGGAGTTCAGGCATGGAGCCCCTCGTTGAGGAAATCTAATGATCGTCTTAGATCGTTGGCGGAAGGTACTAACGTAGGTACACGGCTTCGGGCCACATGGACGTTCTCTCGAGGCGTCGGGGAAGTCCAATGATCTCTGATCATTGGCAATGGGACTTCTGTCCAATAGTAATTAAAACTTGGTGAGGTGTTAATGGGGAATTGTCCATCTTACGTGACACCCAAAGGATAATGAGAGAGTTGGTGGGAGCGGGGCTCCAGGTGATTTGGATAACGAACTTGCGATTACGATTTCGATCTAGCGACTATTGTGCATGGTTTATTAATATGTTGTTTGTGGCGATTATTTGGTGAATTGTTGCGTGTTTACATTCCGCTTTTACAGTTTCATATATACTTGTAAAGTGGAACAACATGAAAATTGAATAGCATGATAATCAAGATGGCTAATGAACTCATGTGGCCTAATGGGGCCTAGGATCATATAGTTCAACATATTCAGCCAAGTGTTGAGCCCTCCACGGCCACCCACAATTTATTTGCAAGTGATTAACGTTGATGATGGAGCGCGGGTTCTCGGGTTGTCATTATTTTGGCTAGACGGTAGGTATAGATGGTTTCTATTTTACGACGTTGTTGGATTTGATATGAAGGTGGCATTGTATTAAATATGTCAGGTGATAGTGGTTGTAAATCATATTAATACCTAGTTGCTCACTACTTCCTAGGATGGTACACATATTTAATTTTAATTGGATGGCTTGGTGGATGTTGGTAAGCGTTTTGGTTGACCTTGTCTCGTGCATCACTGCGGGTGGTTGGTTAAGTAGTTAAATGGATGGCTGTGACACCCGTTTAGCTAGTGAGTGGTTCCGCTGCGATTAGAACGTTTTTAATTGATATTGCGATTCGACGGTAATTACGGTGAGGATTATGGTTAATAGACGGGGTGTTACAAAAAAATGGTATCAGAGCATTGTGGGGAAACATGGGAAACGTGGTGAGGATTTGTAACTAGGAAATTCCTAAAAATGCGAAATATACGTGAGTATTGGCCTGTAGAGGCACTGCGAATGTAGAAGGGTTGTGAACACGTGAATCAGAAACTCCCTGTGTATATATTAATTAACCTTGAGGTACTACCTAAGAGACGAGAGATACATATGATTACGTGGATAGGTAAACCACAGTCGCTACAAGAGCGAACAAAAGTGGAGACGAGGGATACGAAATCACGAGAGGACTGTCTTTCCCGTCACATCAATCTTCTATGGCCATAACTATGACCAGTAAACTACTTGCAACAAGTGTTTTCGAACGCCTATTCCCACCCTCCTCATCCAGGGGACTAATGACAAATGAAGAGCACATGGAGATGGAAAGTTCCTCAAATCGGGAAGATTCAACCTGGCCGCTATGAAATTCTACACCGACGACACGCGGAACCAGAACTTAAATGCAAAGGAAACTGGGACTAGATAAAACCGACAGCAGTATGCTATCTGAAGGGAGCTACTCGAACTCAGTAGCAACATAATGGAACCCTACTAAGCGAGGGAACCCCATACCAACGACAATGAAAAGAGCCAGCAAGATTAGCGAATATGTGATGATGTGAGCATATATATATATATACCACAGAGACAGGCACTGTGTAATAATTCAACCTGCATGGCGTACTTGCTACAACAAGTGCTGCCATAACAACTGACCCGGAAGGACGACGATGACCTACTACGGTAGACAACTGCAAGGGCATCTGGACCGTACCCTCTGGGACTACAATAAGTTAATAACTAGAGAGGAGAAAAGGTCACATAACCCTGACAATGCGAGAAAGTCAAATGCATGCGCAAAGGCGAAAGGAAGGCTAATAAGAACCCCCACGGAAGGGGCAAAACCTGAATTTTTTGGGATACCCAGGCACTGAGCCAACGCTCAGTGCGGGACTGATAATCCTACAACTTTGCATTGAATTCATAAAAGGAATAAATAACACGCTACACATACCTAAACCGAATATACACAATGGATAAAGCCTGCTAAACTGACTTACCTTGGAAAAACCTTCTAGACTTTCAAAACCTTTTCACAGCTTCAAAGCCTTTTAAGTACCTCATTCCTGCAAATAGACACCGATTAAGCCTATGAACGAGAACAAAAGTATACGGGCAAGGTTCACCGACTCATTGGACCGGGCACGACCCTACTCAAGGAAAGCCCTAACCATCAGCAAGCGAACTATCATCGCAAAAGAATTCGAAACACCAAAGGTAACGACCAAAGAGGACCAACTACTAGACGTTGAAGAAGATCTAAAAGTGAGTTACACCTAGTGTACTTAGGCGAGAAATGAACGCATAATTAGAAAACTCCAAGATACGAAAAAGGAGACGGTATGGGTACCTATAGTACTAACCCGGTCCCAATCAATGAATAGGCTAACAACCAGTATAGCTCGACAGTTTGAGCCGAATACAATGTCAAGATGACGCCAATTATCACATGTAAAGGAGGACGCATCCATCGTTGATAAACACGGGACAAGCACCTGAACCAATAGCAAGGATCTTAGATAGCATCACAATGTGATAATTCCAGACCCCTAAATAATGATGAGAACAGCACATGCACAATTAAAGTAGATGTTCTAAAGTCCAGAGAGGGACCGGCTTGTGGAGGCAGCTGAAGCTATCACACTACATGGTAGGAAGATTCAACTAAATACGCACTATGAGCATCACTAAATGCTACCCATATACAATATAGAGGTTAATAACCTGGAAACTTAGAGTACTGATGCAATTCTGAAATACCCCAAACCTTGATATGTTGTTTAAATGTTAAACTATGATATTTAAAGGCTAAAAAGTGCCTTAGAAACATTAGTGAACAATTTAAACCATAGTAAACACAATAAGCACTAAGACACAGTTGAAGCAAAAACATGCTCTAAGCTTGGAGTGAACTTGGTTAGGACCCAAAGAGCCTACCAAGACTTTATAACATTCAATTATGACTTAATAAGGCTAATTAAGTCCTTAGGAAACTTTGGTAGACAATTAAACCAAACAAAACACAAATAAATACCTTAAAGCCAATATGGGCGAAAATGTGCTCTAAGCTTGGGATAAGTTTGGTTAAGACCTAATAAGCTTACCAAGACCTTATTTATATGTTAATGAACATATTAAATCAATTACTAAAGAAAACCAAGCTTGAAAACAAGCTAAAACACAAAATGTGCTTTAAGGAGCCTTAAAGCACATTTCTGAAAAATTGTCTTGTAAATGAGTTTTGAGTGGCTAAATGTCCATCATTACTCTTTAATCAACATGTGTACTACTTAGTATCACATTAGGAAGTCTAGATCAATGGGAAATCAAAAATTTCACAAATATGTGCCTTAGTTTTTGAATAGTGCTCAAATAGTGCTAGTTTAAGTCATAAGTCAACATAAGTTGTTTAGATGGTCAACAAAGACCATATATATCTCTAATATGTAAGGGGCCACGGTTTTAGTGGTGTGAGTCATCACACTTGGCTAGCCAATTAAAAGAAAGAAAAGTAAGTAAAAGGGTTACTTTTGCTTTATAACTTAAATATCTCCAAAACTTACCTCTCTCCTCACTTTCTCTTCTTTTCTTTTTGATTCCCACCGTCTCCAACCTCATCCTCCCTTCTCCATTCTCGTTTGCTACAGCAAATAGCCATTCTCCATCTTTGAATGCTTGTAACTTATGACTCCATGCTCCAAAATCAATTTCAACTACCTTTGTCTTAGTTAGAGTGAGCTCTTCATTTCCCTCTTTTCAAATCTTCAAGGACTCAATTTGGTGCCATGGAGATTCACTATTGAAGGAGCTTGAGCTCATATTTCCATGCCTTGTCATTCTCCTTTGTTTCAAGGTAAGGAAAATCAAAGAAAATCCAAGTTCCCATCATTATCTTTGTATAGCCGAAAATTCAACTTACAATGGTGCCTTGTCTTGCTATTTTCTTAGCTTAATTCAATCTTCAAGGGACTAGGAGGAGTCCTATCTTGCCACTTAACCAAGCTCTCTTTCAAATTCCAAAGGTAATCATCAAATTTTAGTGTTTTAAGACACTTATGTAAACCTAGGGTTTAATTATGAGTTTGAGTATTAAACTTAATACTCATTACCCTTATATGTGTATTGGTTAGAAGTTTGACAAGTGATAAAAGCTCCTTGCCGATTTTCAATCAAGAAAAACAAGAGAAAACAAGTGAGAAAGCTTGGAAAACAAAGAGGTAAATGACCTCTCTTAATGTGGTTTTGTGTACTAGGAAATTGAGCTATATTTGCTTAATAATTAACCTAAAGAGCCAATGGGAAATGAGATAGAAAATTATCCACAAGGTGGACTAAAAGGACATGGGAGCATTGTTGTGTGTATTCGCAGGTTGAAGGCATTTAAATGTGGAAATTCAGTGTTTAAGGTTTTGCAATTTAAGGGCCTAGTGCCAAGCAATTTAAGTTTGTGCACTATATTGTGATGTAGTGTTGTCTAAAGGTTTAGTTGTGTGTAAAGAACATCTCTTGTGAAGATGGATATCTTTGGTGGTTAAAGGATGAAAAACAATATGTTTGTGTGTAAGGAATGTGTATTAAGAGATTTAGTGTTCTTGGTTGTATAATGGTGAAAAACTATGTGTTTTGGTGTAAGGTGATACAAGAGAAGCTATGGCGAAAATTTAGTTGATAAACAAAGGAAGTATAATACCTTGTGAAGGATTAAGTATGAACTTGTGGGAAAGACTTGAGGAGTTTGTGTAAAGGAAGTGATGAGGATGCAAAATGATGCTTAGGAGTGGTTATCATATTAAGAAGAAACACCTTGGTTAGTCTAAGTCGTAGGTATGCATTACCACCTAGAAATCCAAAGGAAAAATGTTGTAAGTGTTAGGAATTTTTGTAAGAAATTGAGTAACAAGTTTGGTGATGATTAAGGAAGGTTTGGTGCATGTTTTAAGGTGTTTAACATGTGGGAAACATGTAGAAAGAGTGTGGATAAGTGGGAAAAGATTGGGATGAATTTGGAGTTCAAAATGAGGAGAAAAACACTTTTTTAAAATGGGGTCTGCTGTGGACCGCCCCTGTGGGGAGGTCCAGCGCAGGAGAAGTAGTTTCTGTTGTGGACCGCCCCTGGGACCTCCCCAGAGGGGCGGTCCAGACCAGAGAAGACAAAAAAAGTGTTTATAGGCTTCTAATGATGGGGGATTGGATGGTGATGGTTTTAGATGATGTGTTTAGGCCTTGTTTGTTGACATGTAAAGGCCTTAAAATGTGTAAACAAGTGTTAGGAGGTGTGGCGAGTAAATGAGTGAGTGTTTAAGGACTTTAGAAGTAAGCTTGTACATGCATTTGGAGGATGTTATGTGAAGGTTTAAGTGTGCTAAATGATGTTAAAGCATACTAGGATATGTAAGGTGAAGTTTGGAGTCAAATAAGCATTTTTAAACAAGGGTCTGGAGCAGACCGACCTTGGGGACCGGACTTGCAAGGTCGGTCGGGCTTGAATTTTGTATACGGAATATGTCTCTGGAATAGACCGACCTTGTGGACCGGACTTGCAAGGTCGGTCGGGGTAGAATTTTTAAACGGTAAAAGTGTCTGGAATGGACCACCTTGGGACCGGACTTGGCAAGGTCGGTTGAGGTGTAAATTTTCAAACCTGGATGTCACTGGAATGGACCGACCTTGGGTAAGGTCGGTCGGTAAGGTCGGTCAACCTAAAACTTGTAAAAAAAAAACAAACAAAGTGTGGCCTAGGTAGTTAACCCTAGGGGGGTATAATGAAGGTAATCAAGGGTAAGTTTACACATAAAACATGTCATATAATCATGAAAAATGCTTAGTGAATCGGAAGCTAAATAAGGTAATTAACCGACGTTATTAATCATGTTTAGGAACTATGTTTGGCGGGACTCCGAACGCAGCAGGACCAAGGTATGGTTTTCTTGCAACCTGTGTCCTACCGGATTACACCGGCTTGTATGCCAATGTGTTTTTCTGTATGTTTGCCACGTTGTAAGATAAAACATGTAATGAGTTTATAGTAATTGATTTATGTGGTGTGTTCAATTCCGATACCGTTTAACCACGAAAGTGTTATACCTTAGCTAACCAAATCTAGGATCACATAAGAGAACGGTATCCGGATTTAACGACCCAAACCATGGGAACGTTCTAACCATGGCTATGCGTGAGTTAATTGTGTGATGTTTCACTAGTAGAAAAAGGGCCTATTTCGGCGGTTCCAATGGGCCTATTTCGGCGGTTGTGAACCGCCGAAATGAGCACCGCCGAACTAGATGCACCTATCTCGGCGGTTCTTAGAGAACAACCGCCGAGATAGGCCCCTGGGATTGACCGATGGTGAGATTGACCATGGGTCTATCTCGGCGGTTGTTCTCTAAGAACCGCCGAGATAGACTCATGGTCAATCCCACCATCGGTCAATCCCAGGGGCCTATCTCGGCGGTTGTTCTCTAAGAACCGCCGAGATAGGGGTATTTTTTTTTTGTTTTTTTCCATTCCAGCTTATATATATATATATATATATTCACCGCATTTGCTTCAATGAGACCTGTAATAAAGCTTCATCCACACAGGGAGCTCCAGCACACATTTAAAAAGTTATAAAAGCTCCCAATTAATACCAACGACGCACCACAATTTGAGAGTTAACAAAACCAATGCAATTCACTTTTTCATTACAAATAAAAAACACCATTACAATTCAAATCTACCATTACACTATCCACAAGTGTACAGAGTTACATTTACATACTCAAAAAAGTTCACAAAACATCTTCATGATCATCAATTCATTAAACTTGTGCAGACGAACTCCGACCATTCCTCAAGCATCTCAACAATTTGAGCATCATCATACTGACCACCTTTGAACACTTTCTTCGTAAGCCTTGAGAATACATTAATCTAAATGTACGTACAAATATAACAACATGTAAAGAGCATAACCTAAACTTCTCAAAGAATGTTACCTTGTCTAACGAGTGCGTCTGGTAAAAGGTTTGCCGCTCCTACTATGTCACTCATGAATCTCATGACAATATCCACATTCTGAACCCCCAGGCTGCACCGGACACTAGACAACGCACATATTGACAGTTATAAACAAGTTTAAACATTATCACACAAATTTTATCAATTAATAGAGTACCTTGACAGTGTTCCAAGGGATGGTACTCTTCATTGTTATACCCTGGAGATATAATGCAGCTCTCATGGAACTATATACATCAGCAATATATATAATTTTAAGCATCAGTAGCAAGTTATGAAACAGTTAATGTTAAGTAATAATAATTGTTGTTTACGATAACAAACTAATTACCCCAGTATTGCGGTAGAGATCTTCGGTCTCTTGGCACCCCTACCAAGTGAGTCAAATTGCAAGATTCGTGGGTGCTTCGACATCACCAGCACAAGCAAAGACCAATGTCGACTGTCCACAAATACACAATGTGTTGAAATCATTAAGCAACTAACACAACTATATGTTTTAGATAATACTAGAGAAATAGTCAAATATCATACTCTGAATGATATGGCAGCATAATAAATGACTTGTTAGAACATTCAAAGAGGGCATTCGTCATATATTGCATAAGGCCTTGCATATCACTTGTCATCTGGACTGCACTGCACATAGCAGGACACAGGAATCCAAATCTTTGATCTTCATAGACATTGATCGCCTTATCATGCACCCACCTATGAGGCAATATCATTAGTCATAACTTTTTATTCAAACATCTAATTCATCACCAATTAATGAATTCAAAATATAAAAGGTAGAAGTCACTGACATGGCGGCCGACTTGATAATCGACACATTCAACCAATCCCTCCTGAAGCACTCCTCGAAGTCGGACATATACATCCCAAATCGATGTATATCTTCTCCTTGAACTATATAGTGAAATATCCGCTCGGGATCTTCTACAGTGAGGGAATCAGAATCAGGTGGTAGCAGCAACAACGAGGAATGCAGAATCTGCATGTTAGTCGACAAGCCGGCCAATATTCTCTTCTCCACCAAAGCAGGTCTAAGCACAAAATTTGTGGATGCCTTTGATTGCACAGGTGTGGCAATTCTTTTTCCTTTGCCCTTATCAGTCTTCGGTCGGCTCATATCCTATGATATTAGTCTAATTAAGTATATGGATGCAAGGTGGTACACCAATAGTTTTTATAGCAACGGTTAAGAGTAATACCTCCTGCCCAGGGAGTCTGATCATCGTACAGGCCACTGCACTGTCGCAGTTTGTGCAGAACGCAAGGTAGGTCTTTGTGGGATCGGCACCGGTAAACCGACGTCAGCATGCTCTGCAACAAATTCGTCTAGAAGCACTCGTGCATGGTAATGTCGGAGTGGTTCACCCGTGCACAATATCACTTGGAAGAGAGGGGAAAATTTTTCCCATGCAACCATGACCTCTTCTACTCCAATTTGTAAAAACAGATGGCACTTAGTGGGTGCCTGAGTGTTATGTGGAACTTGTTTAGATAAAAATTGTGAATTCTTCTATGATGATATTAGTGATCAAGTGAAAAATCATAATCGTCATGTACTCAATTGAAATGTTAGTCTAACCTTTAGAGATGCATAGGGAAACGGATCAGCCAAGTGGACACTACTTCTCACTACCGGTGCACTCTGCTGCTGAATGGGTTACTGATCAACTGGTGGTCGAGAAACCTCTTGGCTTTCATGCTGCTGTGGCTGAATCCTTGATATAGCCTGAGCGATCCTCTCGTCGACATTCTGAGTAATCCTCTGCTCCATCTCAGCCAACGCTCTCAGGTGCTCCTCGTAGCTAATCGACTTTCCCTGGCTGATTCTGGACCCGGGTGCGCCAAATGCCCGGCGGATACCAACGTGCCCACCAAACCCAATGGCACGACCTGGATGATCCTTCTTACCAAGAGCGCGTGTAAGAGGATCATCATTCCTCTGTGAGGTCCAGGTGCCCTGGGTGAGCTGAGAGCTTAATTCACCCTAATACAATACACAAATACAGTTATTAGTTTAACATAAGTTCATATACAAATGAAATGAACAGTTTGACTGAAAATGAAATGTTATCACTTACCATTTGACAATCTTGAATAACTACTCTCGTGGCTTCATCGTATTGAGGATTTTCGGGAGTAGAGTTCTTCGGAATGTGGCTTAACTCCCACACTTTCATTCTTCTGCCACTGGCATCCAATGAGCCATCCGTGGGCAGATATCCCTTTTGCTCCCATTCTGGTACCCTTTGAGCAATACTTTTTCCACCTAAGTGGTGAGGGTACAGATTCTTCTTAGCATTTGCTTGTTGTTGCGCACGGAGAGCCTGCATAAATTAATGGGATCATGTTAAGTGAAATTGAACACAAAAAAACATAAGAAATTAAGATTAATTTATGTATGTATGACAATAAAGTGCACCTGGAACTCCGGTGTGTGACGCCTCTCACCAAATTGTAGCCATTGCTCTTCTGTTATGCCCTCGTAAACCTCCCATGGTGGTCTCTCACCGTCTCCACCATGATCTGGCTCATCTGGATCTTCTGGAGTAGGCATCTTGTAGATGAACTTGTCAGCCAACTTATTCTTGTGGTCCCGGAACTGTTTCGACATCGCTGATAGCACATCCTTTTTAAGTGCGGGATCCACGGAGAACGAGACTACGTACATGATCATTCAGTTAGTAAACTAAACATAAATGTTCTATTATTTCACAAAAGATCATAGTAATAATGTAGAGATTTACCTGAAGACGCTGAAACATAGTATCCTTCAATGATTGAGGCACTTGCTTCCAGTTGTGGTTTATGTTGCAATATGACTTCACACAATGGCTACCGTAAGCGGTGAAGTCATTCTTCCATTACCATTACCATAGGTCGTGGTTTTGGGATACCAATAGACTCTGCCTCACTCAAATAATCGGTCACAATTCCGTGACTTCCTCAGTCACTGTTGCTTCAACAATGCTCCCCTCTGGTCGATACCTATTCTTCATTCTACTTTTCAGAATACCCATGTACCGTTCAAAAGGGTACATGTACCGTAAGTATACCGGACCACAGAACTGTATCTCTCGAACGATGTGCACAATTAGATGTACCATTATATCAAAGAAAGATGGTGGGAAATACATCTCTAGTTGACATAATGTGATAACAATTTCACGTTGTAGATCATCTAGAGACGTTACGTCAATTGCCTTGGAGCAAACAGCGTTGAAAAAGAAACATAACCGAGTTAAAGCATTTCTGACATCAGATGGCAATATCCCTCGAATTGCGACCGGAAGAAGATGTAACATCAGTACATGATAATCGTGAGATTTCATGCCTAAAAGTTTTAAATCCTTCATCGATACAATGTTCTTCCAGTTTGAAGAGTACCCAGACGGTACTTTTACCGAGTGCAGACATTTGCAGAAACTAATCTTTTCAGCCTTTGAGAGCGTGTAGCATGCAGAGGTAGGTAGATTCGTTTCCCGTTCTCTTGTGGGTGTACTCCTTTCGTATACCCATGGTTTGCATGTCCTTTCTGATTTTCAATCCGTCTTTTGTTTTGCCGGGTATATTGAGTAAAGTCCCACTCACTGCCTCACCAACGTTCTTCACAATGTGCATGATGTCTAAGCAGTGTCTCACAGAAATATGACGCCAATAAGGTAGTTCCCAAAAGATAGAACACTTTTTCCAAATGTTTTTCGCCGGTTTTGATGTGTTTCCAAATACATTTGCAATGTCCTTAACCTTTTCATACACTTCCTCAGAGCTCAGAGGTAGACGGGCCACACGAGTTTCGGCTTGACCATTGAACAACTTTTCTTCGTTACTCGATAAGGGTGATCTTCGGGGAGAAGACGTCGATGACACATATAAACATTCTTCCCACAATGTTTTAAACGGTCCAAACAAGTGTCTTCCTTCCTCGAATGGGACATGCAAATGCTCCTTTAACCGTGTAACCGGACAAGTTCCCATACGCAGGGAAGTCATTGACGGTACAGAACAACAAAGCCTTGATCGTGAAATTCTCTCTTGCATAAGCATCATATACCACGGTCCCCTCATTCCACAATAGCTTCAATCGTCGATCAGAGGGGCAAGGTACACATCAATGCTATTACCTGGCTGCTTGGGACCAGATATCAGGAGAGATAACATGATGTACTTTCGTTTCATACACAACCATGAGGGCAATTGTAGATCACTAGCAGAACAGGCCATGTACTATGTTGACTACTCAATGTGCCGTACGGGTTCATTCCATCAGTACATTACCCAAGCCTCAGATTCCTATCTTCATGTCCGAAATGTTCTTTGTACTTTGTACCGTCTATTGATGTTTCTCCACTGAGGCCCATCTGCTGGATGTCTAGGTTTCTCATCACTCTTTCTACCCTCCGCATGCCATTGTATGTTCTTTGCATCTTTCGATTCGCAAACAACCGTTTGAATCTGGGTATAATCGGCAAATACCAAACAAGTTTTGCTGGAGGGCTTTTTTTTGAACGGAGGAGTACTCACCATCTTTATGCTTATACCGGGACAACGAACATTTCGGGCAATTGTCCAGATGTTCGTATTCACCCCTGTACACACACAGTTGTTTGGACACGCGTGAATTTTTTTTGTACTCTACTCCCATTGGACACACCCATTTCTTTGCCTCATACGTGGTCGTAGGGAGACCGTTCTCATCCGTAGCATATCATGAATCAGCTCGAGGAATGTCGTGAACCTTTGTCACTCAATCCATATCTTCCCTTCAGGTTGAACAAATTCAATATAGCTGTCAATTTCGTGTACTTAGTGCAAGTAGGATACAACGCTGTTTTGGATGCGTCCAACAACCTTTGATACTCATCCGGCCGGTCGACAAAGTTATCCTCAACGTTATCAAGCATCTCGTCAATTGTTCATCATGATAAGTCGACTCACTGTCAACATTGACTCCAGAAGCGCTTGGGAGTTCTGACTCGTTGTAGTATCGAATGTCTGCTCGGTTCTTGAGTTACACCGATCGTGACTGTAGGAAGATGAAGCATTATCTTCAACACGTTCTCCATGAAAAATCCATTTGTATAATGTGGCATGAAACCACGGGTCTTCACATGGAGTTGTACGAGGTTGATGCTTGAATAATGTCTAACCACACACAATCAACACAAGGACATGGAATTTTCTCCGCCTTTATCCTGTCCATGTGTTGCACTGCAGCTTTGCAAAACTCTTTCAGCATTTTGTCAAAATGTTCGCCTCTATCACCATACATCCAGTCACGCTCCATACTACATGTGCAACAGATCACAGGTGTGAGTTAGAGCCTTTGTAGAATATGGCCTGTATTAAGTTGCACATGTTTATTTCTTAATGGAGCATGACTGGGATGATTGTCAATTAGTCTAGCCTAACTCTAAGGTTGCAAACACAAAATAAACTAGCATTTTAAATTTAAGAAATTGTTGCACTTCTAAAATAGAAACCGGTGTTTAAAAACAATATTACGAATACTTTTTTCTACAAAATTCGGCATGACCTTTGCATAATTGTACACATCCCGTGCTTATTATTCAGCACTCACCAAAGTCATCACTACCACAAACATTCCAACAATGGCAGCAACCAACAATTAAAAATAATTCAATTCTTTACTAGCTAACTGAAAACCAATTGCAAATTCAGATCATCAAATCAACGCTTTCAATTCTCCACTGTATAAGTTCAAACCGGTTTAGAGATTAACAAAGAATCGAGAGTTAAAATACGTACTTGTTTTTTAAGGATTTATGGACAAGGGAGACTGGTTCCTGAGAGGTACGCTTCTGTGTGAGAGATGCAGCAATACCACTTTGATATGTCTCTGCAAGGGAGCAACAAAAAATAAATTACAAAAGAAATGCATCAACAAATAGGGAATGAAGCTAAATTATGTACTAGCACTTATATTTAAATACATAATTGCATTTATTAAACAAAAAATAAGGTTTAGTTACTTACTTGTGCACAGAGGAGGAAAGTGCAAACAGTAATGGAAGAAGGCGGGAAACAAGAGAGGTGACTCACGGACTTGAATGTAGTGAGACCTGATAAAAAAATTAGATATTGTTAGACATATACACATACATCAAACAAATATTCATTACGAAGAGATTTAAAAAAACGGCATGACTTTTGCATAATTTTACCTATCCCATGCTTATTATTAAGCATTCACCAACCATTCATAAACACAAATTTCCATCACAAATCAAACTAATACCAACTTTATCCATCAAACCAAATTTTAATAATTTGTGGAAATCAAATACAAAGTAAAAAAAAGACACAACCATGCCTATTATTAAGCATTCACCAATTATTCAACAACACAAATTTCAATCATAAACAAACTAATATACCAATTTTATTCGTCAAGCGAAATTCCAATAATTTGTGGAAATCAAATACAAAGTACAAAAGAGAAAAATGATAAGTTAGATTATATTACCGGTTCGAAAATGAATTGTTCTCCGCTCCGCTCCGCTTTCAATATACCATCAAATGGTAAAGAAGCTTCTTAAGTATTTATCTGTAGAGACACAATACGTATATACACAAAGAGAAACTCAGTAGTTGTGTTTGTTCCTTATATGCAGTTAGGTTGCAAATTTACAGTGAGTGAACAGAATGAAGAGAATGAAGAGTTAAATTAAAAAAAATTTACCGGTTTCTAAATGAATTGTTTTTCAGCCCCTCTTCTCAATCGGGCGTGCGAGACGCGTGTAGCCAATCTCTACAGAGGCAACGCATAAAGATTGAACAACATTCAGATCAATTAGAATAATTTTATATTAAACTTAACGACTATACAATACTCTATATATATATATATACACACTACCGAATGTTTATTAGTATTTTTACCAATGAATGAAGTGTTCATAACAACTCATAAATGACAAGATCAAACTATAACTTACATAACAACTAAATTGTATTTTTCATGTTTAACATGTTATCCATATTTTCAATATACCACTTATGCATCACACTCGTGTATTAACGATAATATAATATCATAATAATATGTAAATTATAACATTATCGTTAGCTCATTCAAACAAGCACAATAGATTTTTTTTAGTATACGCTAATACAATCTACAGAGAATGGGGAACTTAGTGTCAAAGATGATAACTCATCAACTCGACTACATTGTTTATGAAGACAGGAGAAACTCTTAATTGCTTAACTTATATTCCTTGTTCGAACCAGTAAACTTACATTGTGATAGTACAAATTTTGCGTTATAGATAGAAAATTGGAAATGAGTGATTTACTTGATGCTTGAAATTGAAGTGGGAGGTGAAACTTGATTATCATGAGATCAAGGGAAGCCGAACACAAATTGGGGTGGAAGGATAGTTCAACACTGGTGCTGATCACATCAGGGTTGGATGATTCTTGAAGCTCCCTGTAAGTGGTCACAAATAACCACTCTAAGAAAGATGCAAAGAGTATAAATTGGACTTGGAGTTGTGTTGCATTTTCAAAAGGATTTTCAATTGGTATTTCCAAAACGTCGATTAATATTCGATTTTTTTGAATAAAGGATTCTCTTTAACCTAGTAAAGAATATTTTGTAGTACTTGCTCACGAGCCGAGGACGTATGAGCCTTTGTCTTCGGACCGGTGACATGAGAAGTATATATGTTAAAAATTAAGTGATTGTTTTGATCTCCCAAAGGAACGGGGACCAGAAGGTGTCCATCGCGACCGGGTTCTGCGGGATCACAGTTATATAAAAAGGTATTTTGGTATACATGTATATAAAAGATGTTTGTGAATAATATATATTTGATTATCTATATGGTTTTATGTTTGTTACCTAATGAGTAGTATAAATGTTTGTTATGTAGTATGAGTGTGATGGTAATTATGTAATGATGTAGTTAGATAGGTTGTATATGTAAGAATGTTGTTATGTTACGATGAGTCCATGTAGTGATGTTATGTATGTGTTATGTGTTATGTGTGTGTGATATGTGTGCCGACCGTTGAGTCCGAGGTATGTAAGTATGTATGTTATGTATGTATATGTTATGTTAGTAAGTAGGTTGTGTAAAGTAGTTTTATGGAAGTTTTTTGCAAGTAATTCCCGTATTCTAGTCTAATGATGCATGGGAAATGTGAACTTCGAGGACGAAGTTCTTTTAAGGGGGGTAGATTGAAATACCCCAAACCTTGATATGTTGTTTAAATGTTAAACTATGATATTTAAAGGCTAAAAAGTGCCTTAGAAACATTAGTGAACAATTTAAACCATAGTAAACACAATAAGCACTAAGACACAGTTGAAGCAAAAACATGCTCTAAGCTTGGAGTGAACTTGGTTAGGACCCAAAGAGCCTACCAAGACTTTATAACATTCAATTATGACTTAATAAGGCTAATTAAGTCCTTAGGAAACTTTGGTAGACAATTAAACCAAACAAAACACAAATAAATACCTTAAAGCCAATATGGGCGAAAATGTGCTCTAAGCTTGGGATAAGTTTGGTTAAGACCTAATAAGCTTACCAAGACCTTATTTATATGTTAATGAACATATTAAATCAATTACTAAAGAAAACCAAGCTTGAAAACAAGCTAAAACACAAAATGTGCTTTAAGGAGCCTTAAAGCACATTTCTGAAAAATTGTCTTGTAAATGAGTTTTGAGTGGCTAAATGTCCATCATTACTCTTTAATCAACATGTGTACTACTTAGTATCACATTAGGAAGTCTAGATCAATGGGAAATCAAAAATTTCACAAATATGTGCCTTAGTTTGTGAATAGTGCTCAAATAGTGCTAGTTTAAGTCATAAGTCAACATAAGTTGTTTAGATGGTCAACAAAGACCATATATACCTAATATGTAAGGGGCCACGGTTTTAGTGGTGTGAGTCATCACACTTGGCTAGCCAATTAAAAGAAAGAAAGAAAAGTAAGTAAAAGGGTTACTTTTGCTTTATAACTTAAATATCTCCAAAACTTACCTCTCTCCTCACTTTCTCTTCTTTTCTTTTTGATTCCCACCGTCTCCAACCTCATCCTCCCTTCTCCATTCTCGTTTTGCTACAGCAAGTAGCCATTCTCCATCTTTGAATGCTTGTAACTTATGACTCCATGCTCCAAAATCAATTTCAAGACTACCTTTGTCTTAGTTAGAGTGAGCTCTTCATTTCCCTCTTTTCAAATCTTCAAGGACTCAATTTTGGTGCCATGGAGATTCACCATTGAAGGAGCTTGAGCTCATATTTCCATGCCTTCTCATTCTCCTTTGTTTCAAGGTAAGGAAAATCAAAGAAATCCAAGTTCCCATCATTATCTTTGTATAGCCGAAAATTCACCTTACAATGGTGCCTTGTCTTGCTATTTTCTTAGCTTAATTCAATCTTCAAGGGACTAGGAGGAGTCCTATCTTGCCACTTAACCAAGCTCTCTTTCAAATTCCAAAGGTAATCATCAAATTTTAGTGTTTTAAGACACTTATGTAAACTAGGGTTTAATTATGAGTTTGAGTATTAAACTTAATACTCATTACCCTTATATGTGTATTGGTTAGAAGGTTGACAAGTGATAAAAGCTCCTTGCCGATTTTCAATCAAGAAAAACAAGAGAAAACAAGTGAGAAAGCTTGGAAAACAAAGAGGTAAATGACCTCTCTTAATGTGGTTTTGTGTACTAGGAAATTGAGCTATATTTGCTTAATAATTAACCTAAAGAGCCAATGGGAAATGAGATAGAAAACTATCCACAAGGTGGACTAAAAGGACATGGGAGCATTGTTGTGTGTATTCGCAGGTTGAAGGCATTTAAATGTGGAAATTCAGTGTTTAAGGTTTATGCATTTAAGGGCCTAAGTGCCAAGCAATTTAAGTTTGTGCACTATATTGTGATGTAGTGTTGTCTAAAGGTTTAGTTGTGTGTAAAGAACATCTCTTGTGAAGATGGATATCTTTGGTGGTTAAAGGATGAAAAACAATATGTTTGTGTGTAAGGAATGTGTATTAAGAGATTTAGTGTTCTTGGTTGTATAATGGTGGAAAAACTATGTGTTTTGGTGTAAGGTGATACAAGAGAAGCTATGGCGAAAATTTAGTTGATAAACAAAGGAAGTATAATACCTTGTGAAGGATTAAGTATGAACTTGTGGGAAAGACTTGAGGAGTTTGTGTAAAGGAAGTGATGAGGATGCAAAATGATGCTTAGGAGTGGTTATCATATTAAGAAGAAACACCTTGGTTAGTCTAAGTTGTAGGTATGCATTACCACCTAGAAATCCAAAGGAAAAATGTTGTAAGTGTTAGGAATTTTTGTAAGAAATTGAGTAACAAGTTTGGTGATGATTAAGGAAGGTTTGGTGCATGTTTTAAGGTGTTTAAACATGTGGAAACATGTGGAAAGAGTGTGGAATAAGTGGGAAAAGATTGGGGTGAATTTGGAGTTCAAAATGAGGAGAGAAAAACACTTTTTAAAATGGGGTGCTGTGGGACCGCCCCTGTGGGGAGGTCCAGCGCAGGAGAAGTAGTTTCTGTTGTGGACCGCCCCTGGGACCTCCCCAGAGGGGCGGTCCAGACCAGAGAAGAAAAAAAAATGTGTTTAAGGCTTCTAATGATGGGGGATTGGATGGTGATGGTTTTAGATGATGTTTAGGCCTTGTTTGGTGACATGTAAAGGCCTTAAAATGTGTAAACAAGTGTTAGGAGGTTTGGCGAGTAAATGAGTGAGTGTTTAAGGACTTTAGAAGTAAGCTTGTACATGCATTTGGAGGATGTTATGTGAAGGTTTAAGTGTGCTAAATGATGTTAAAGCATACTAGGATATGTAAGGTGAAGTTTGGAGTCAAATAAGCATTTTTAAACAAGGGTCTGGAGCAGACCGACCTTGGGGACCGGACTTGCAAGGTCGGTCGGGCTTGAATTTGTATACGGAATATGTCTCTGGAATAGACCGACCTTGTGGACCGGACTTGCAAGGTCGGTCGGGGTAGAATTTTAAACGGTAAAAGTGTCTGGAATGGACCACCTTGGGACCGGACTTGGCAAGGTCGGTCGAGGTGTAAATTTTCAAACCTGGATGTCACTGGAATGGACCGACCTTGGGTAAGGTCGGTCGGTAAGGTCGGTCGACCTAAAACTTGTAAAAAAAAACAAACAAAGTGTGGCCTAGGTAGTTAACCCTAGGGGGTATAATGAAGGTAATCAAGGGTAAGTTTACACATAAAACATGTCATATAATCATGAAAAATGCTTAGTGAACCGGAAGCTAAATAAGGTAATTAACCGACGTTATTAATCATGTTTAGGAACTACGTTTGGCGGGACTCGAACGCAGCAGGGACCAAGGTATGGTTTTCTTGCAACCTGTGTCCTACCGGATTACACCGGCTTGTATGCCAATGTGTTTTTCTGTATGTTTGCCACGTTGTAAGATAAAACATGTAATGAGTTTATAGTAATTCATTTATGTGGTGTGTTCAATTCCGATACCGTTTAACCTCGAAAGTGTTATACCTTAGCTAACCAAATCTAGGATCACATAAGAGAACGGTATCCGGATTTAACGACCCAAACCATGGGAACGTTCTAACCACGGCTATGCGTGAGTTAATTGTGTGATGTTTGTGGTGAATGTATGGACCTCCCTTGTGTGTTTAATCCAGTTGTAATACTGTATGGTGTATGGATGTGATAGGTTCCACAGTGGAGCCCTTAACTATGTTATATATATATTATGGGGGGTGAGGAATCCGGTCGTTCCGGTCGCGCGTTGTTTGGGAGTGGGTATCCTTCTTAGCTTTACCCTCCTCTCTGTTATGGTTGTTTCCTCCACGGGTTACGATCTCCCATTAGCTTACTCCAAAGCTTAGCTATTCTGACTTATGATCGGTTTAGGGGGAACATGTGTTTGTGTGGTGTGTTCGGGGCACTATATCCGAACCATCTTAACTTAAGTTACTCGTCCGACTATTAGGACGGTAATGAGTGTTGTATAACGAGTTTATCATGAGGGTGACATCATTCTCTAGGCTCACAAGTGAATTAACTATGTTTGGGTCGGTTCCTAAGAGAACCGTTCCCGTTATGTTATGTGTTATTGTTGTACTGCAATTCCCATTGCGATGTTATGTTATGTGCACGTTGAAACGTGAAAAGTGTTGTTATGTGGTGTATGTGGATCATGGATATGAATCCCAGTTTATAAAAGAGACGTTTATGGATAACCCGATTATTGGGTAAGTGTCGTCTATTAAGGAAGTAGCTCCACTAGAGGAGAACCCTCTAGGGTTAATGAACACAATGAGTGACTTATCAAGTAAGGATGTGTTTTTGTTTGTTGAGCCCATTGTGGTGGAATGTTATGTGTTGTGTGTTTATAGTTTACATGCATGATTCAAATATAATCAACCGCATGCTAAGACGACAATTAGTTGTGCGTGGCCCGGTAGCATGCGGGCTGCGGGATTACCATACCAGCAAAGGTGCTGAGCCCCTGGGGGGCCACCCTTTCTACTTTTCCTATTTCAGGTACAAGGAGCTTGAAGCCGTTCGAGAGTAGGACGGGGTGGTCACTTGTACATGGGTAGTCATTTAAGTTGTGTATGTACAGTAGGTGTAGTAAGACCGAAATTGTTATCGGCATTAGTTGGTAAAAACTCGGTACAGTTGGAATGTATATGTATAATGGTTGTTGTTAATGGAAAGGGATAGTCGCGTGTAGCTGCTCGGGAATCTAGTCCATCAGACCGATACAATGTATATGTATTAGCCTTGTTAGCCACGTGGGTGGCTAACGGCGTGTGACACCATTGAATTAAGTAATGTGTTGAGTTAAGTTTTCCACTGCAGTTTGATGTTAAGTGAACGGTTATAGTTGGGGTGTTACAAATTCAGTAGGGCTACATATTGGGAAGATATATCCATATATTCTTATCCATATAATGAACCGATACTCAACTTATTATGAGGCACATGTCCTACTCTATTCATATAAACATGTAAGAGCATCGGTCTACTTCGACAGCTCCAGTGCGTGAATATGAGTAACGGGATGTATAAATTCAAATAGAATTAAACTCCCGATGTGATATAAATTATAACACAAGCATGGTAATATATCACTCGGTACGGAACCGATGCGGGACCAAGTAAGAGAATTGGCTCCCGGTAAATGTATTGGTCATAACCAATGGAACTTAGTTCCACAATTGTGAAATGGATTGTTTATGAGTGTAAGATATGACCAAGGGTGGTTCAATAGTAAGGAGATTAGTTTTAGATTGAGTATGTATGACGTAACGAAAGTCTTAATAAGATAAAATTGGAAATGCAAAATTTGAGGTTGTTTGATATTGGACGTGGGAGGCCGAACTTGACCCTGGTCAAGTCAAGGGAAAACCAAGAACAAATTGGAGTTAAGGGATAATTCAACACCGACGCTGATATTTAGTATCTACAATTGACCTGACCTGATCCGAATCAAACTGAACCTGATCCGAGTGACCCAAATTGCCAGGTCCACTGTAAAGGGATAGGGTTTGCACACTATTCTCCTTGGACTTTCCCACTTTTTTCACATCACCATGAGGTGTGCGCCTACAGTCGGATCTTAGACTGACCAAACATTGGGCTAGGTAAGGGTACAGTTGAAGAGGTTCTAGGAGCTGAAGGCGTTGTATTAAGGGGATGTGGTTACACGACATCTTCCTCTTTTCCCCCACTTATTCACATCACCTATAAGGTGTGAGTCTCTGACAGGCGCCGCCTAATGCGAGGTCCGGGTGGAATCAGTTTACATGAACCCTACTCTCATATGATGCATAATTATGTAAAAATAAAAGAGCGCACATAAGTAAATCAAACAATAACAAAATCCATAAATGACAGTTCCAAGTTAAGCCCTCTTATCTTAAAATTAAGATTAAAGTCCCTGGCAGAGTCGTTAGTATGTGGGCCCTAGTTTTTTGAACCTTATCCTATGTTAATTGGGTTGATTAGGTTCTAGGTCCACTTATAACCTAATCATAACAACTATGTTATAAAACGATAATCATTAAAATTAGGGTTATCCCACTGGAATCTATTAGGAGTCGCCACCTAAGTTTTAACCTAAGTAAACTTAGAAAGGTAAGATTTCGGGTTTGGGGCTTGGTAATATAGCTTTTTAGGGTTCAAATTACTTTCACTACCCTTCGAAGTTATTTTTCCTTTACTAATGTCATGAAAGGCTTATTATGAGGTTGTCTAATGAAATTTACAGTCAAAACTAAACTAACCTAAATTAGGGTTTTGGGGGCCGTATTAGGTTGAATTTGCTGCCGTCCGTGCCCACGGACCCAAATCTATCCAATTAAACATAAAGATCAAAATTTAAATAGGGAAAATTTTGAGGCGTCTGAGGCCACAAATAGGGTGTCAGTGGGCCTAGAATCTAACTGAATTTTAGAGATAAATGCTAAATTTGATTTTGGTACCATCCGTTGGTGGTCCGGGAGCTCGGACAGGGCGTCTGTCGGCCCGGACACGCCATCCTTGGTCATGGACCACCACTGGACGGTGATTTTGACAAGATTCCCGATAGTGTTTTTGGATCAAATGTTATAGGTAGATAGCCACAAAGATTCTAAGTACAATGGTGGTTAAAGGTTTTGAATTTGGATTCAAAAATAATACAAAACTTAGCAAACAAGTAAACATAAAGAAAGTAATTAAAACTTAAAAATACGTAGATAAAAATTGAGTTTTTGGTGGAGATTTCCGTAGGTAATATGTGGAGTTCATAGGTTTAGGATTTTGTGATCTCTATCCCGCTTTGAAGGATCCAAGTGATCGTCCTTGCTTGACGGGATTCTTTGATCGGTTTGTTGGTAGTCTTCCAATTGGGCAATGACTTCTGGCTTCTCACTCCTACTTCCTTGTGATTTTTATCACGTTTTGGCTCTGGTTTGGTGGTGTTTTAATGTTTGGAAGTTTGATGGGAGAAGAAAGATGTGGTTGTAGTGATTTCGGGACAATTTCGGCAAAGTTTCGGTTCAGTAATGTTGGAAACATGGGAGGCGGATTGGAAAGGGTAGTTTATGATCTTGGGAAGGTTATCATTTATGTTTAGGTCATCTGGGGAGGTCTGGTTTTATAGGAAAAGTATAGGCAATTAATAAAACAAATTTTTTTTATCAGAAATCTTAATATGCTTTAAAAGAATATGATTTTGTTAAGTATGTTAAAGGCAAAGATAAATCCTTAATTTACAAACATAGATAAAGGAAGATTTTTATGAATTTTGAGAGTTGGAATCAGGTTATTTTGATTAATAACTGATTAGTTAAAAAGTTACAATTTTTCTAAATATCATCATGTATCATGTTTTAAAGTATCATGGCATTTTGACTTGATATAGGTATTTTCCAAAGGAGAGATAAAATTGAAAGAATGTTTGAATTCTCTCTTTAAAATTTTGGGTGAAGGTTCCAAATAAAAATTTTCAAGTATATGACTGTTTGTAGTCATGTTAACCATGTGAAAATTTTATTCTTAATGTTTGGAGACATTTTCTTTCTTTTTCGTGGCTATACTTCCAAAATAAAGATTATTTGAAAGTTGTGAAATGCCTTTCATAATGACTATGGTGTTTGAAAGTGTTTTGAGATGATTAATAAGTCATATGAAAATAGAAAGTCCCGAGAGTGTTCTTGGAAAATCCCCTCTGGGTGCATTTTGACCATTTTTGCCCTTGTCTTCGCATTTGTGCACTAGGGCCCTTCCCGATGGTCAAAATTTTAGGTATAACACCACCCTATCCCACTACTCCCATTTTCTCGTGTCCAATCTTAAGAACCCTATAACGGCAGTAAATCTTTAGAGAAAAATAATAAATAAAGTATCCAGTAGTGATTGGTTCGGTAATGGAATCAAAGCTTGCCCGAGCAGCAAATCCTTGTTGTAGCATCTTGATATCGCATTTCTATGATTTTCATTCTTAGAATACTATTTCTCAATGACATTTTAATCTCTCCAAGCGACAATTTCTATTTTTTCCAGGTTTATGAGAGCTATATTTTCTATAAATGAATCAACTGGCTGAAAATCGTGATACTTTATAGAAGTACTTGGAATACTTGCAAAGTGGAATCAAAGAAGCAATAACGGTAAATGGACCAGAACAATTAGGTCTGAATGAATAATCCTTTCCAAGAAGATCAATCTTTGGCGAGCACACCTAAGCGCAAAATAAATATTTCTATTTGTATTTGAAAAGCAAGGTAGGTAGGTTAGTTAACGAAAGCAAGGATTCACCCACATCACCAGTAGAGTTTGTGAGACCATAAAAGTGATCAGAGATGTAATTGTACATACCCACAAAGAACAAGTATTTGGAGCACTTGCGGATTGGAATTAAAGATGATTCCCGTATGACATTTACGAAGCATTGTTGACAAGACTGACTCAACTTACTACTTTCACCTGCTTCCGGTGCTAGATTATCCCTAAGCCCAATGTTAGGTTATCTAATTAGACTTGTTGTGACTGAATGAGAAAGGATATGGCTCGTGGTCTTTATTTTACAATCCGACTATCATACAACGGTTGTACGATGCTTATGACACTCTCGAACAATCTTCACAATTAATCTGAACAACCATCATATAAAGTTGAACAACTTTTATAATAACACATGTAACTTTTACATGGGATGAACAATCAATACAAAAACTTGAACAACACTTGAATTTAAAATGAAAGTTGTACGATGCTCACCGTACAACCGGTTGTATAATAGAATTTGCCTTTATTTTAATAGTGGAATCCACGAAGGGATTGACCCGGTCGGGGCTGAGATGCAAAGACAAAGGAAGATGTCCGGATGGTTGCGCTCGTAGTGGGACTTAACCGTTCACAGATACTATTAAAAAGTGCATCCGTTTGAAGGCTTCTCTATTTATTATAGCCTTCATTGCAGCTTTTATATTCTTTTCTAATCGGTGCAAAAAACAAGAAAAAAGAACAAGAGGATCGGGTGTAGGGTCGAACGAACGGTTAGTTTTCTTAGTAAAGGGTTCTTGAACGGTAACTTTCTTTCTGCTTTGATGCTCTTCAAGCTCTCTTGTGATCACTCTCTAGTGGTTGTATTTGGTTTTTGTAGTGCTGTTTTGGTTTTGGAAAAGTCTTGAGGTGGTGACTATTTTTCAGTTTGTACCTGTAATGCTAGACAATATTAAAGTTGTTTTTAGCCAAACAACCCAACCTTCATATATGATAAAGTACATACCTAGAATTCAATTCTAGTGAAACAAGCTGTAACAGTCCAAACCCCCCGGAAGGTTGTTCGAACAGCCAACAAGGAAATTGTATCATGCAAGATGCGAACAAGCCGGAGAAAAAACCAACCCACAAACTTCACCACTAGACAACCGCACAAGTCACAAAGGAACCCAAGACAAACCAACAAAGACTAATTAAGTCGCCTAGAAACCTAGAACAAAACCAAATAACAACAATGAACTGATCAAGGGGCAAGCAAACCCTACACATATGATGAACTATACCAAGACAATAAAAAAAGCATAACACCGATAACAAGGACACACTTAGAGAATTAGAAGACCCAAAACATCAAGTTAAGACTTGTAGAAAACAAGGTAGCTGCATGGTTGAGCCTTCTTCCAAGAAGCCCCCAGGGAAGTGCAACATCAGCCACGACAACTGAGTTAGACTCAGAGATGCCTGGTCATAAGAATTGAGAATTCTGGACCGCTCTTCTACCGTCCTTGAGTTTCAGGGTTCAAGCAAAACATCGGACTCTTACCTTCTCTAATCCATATAATAATTTTGGTTACGAGCCCTTCCATCAGTGGAGGTGTAGACGAGATCCAGAGCGCGCTTACGAGGGGGATGAGGGAGCCCTAAGTGGAAATCGAGTCTTTCCTTATGGTCACAGCCAGAGATTATGGGACCGTCCCTTGGGCTAGTGCAGTGATTGAATGGTCCCAAAAGATTAGTGGCCATTAACTGAGAGAAGGCCAAGCACCAAGGAGCACAGCTCTTTCCTTGAAGCGAGCTAAGTACACATCTGTACATAGCCAACTACCATACGCAAGGTCACCACAACAAAGAATCCTTTTATAGGGGAAAACCTTCGTGGCATGCACTAATCGACCGCATCCCATACAGACCTCTGGCAAGTCATCATACTTGATGATAAAAACATAGTCTATACCATACCAAAACAATATTGTTAATGATCACAAGATGGGAGATGAATATTAAGGAGAACCTTGATACGAAGAAAGTTCAGACCCGCAACCGAAATGTCCTCCATTAGCCCGGTGAATCACCCAAGTTTGGCCGCAGCTTCCTTTGCGAAGAAGATGTTGCAGTATGATTAGGGAACTTCAAAATTCTACCGTAGAATGGGACCCATTTGAATTCGTGATCCTCGAAGGCCATATTGGGGTCCCATTGTCGGAGGGTAAGAAGACGGCCACTGATCAACCATGGACCTCTAACAACGATGACTTGCAAAGTGGAAATCGAATCAAACATAAACAGATATAAGCTAGCAGAGACTCCCCCGAAAGAGAAACTACTGAATCAGGTCCACATATGGTGAAGAGTAATGCCCACACACCCTTGAGGCGCTGAAAGATTCGAGAAAAATTTCCCCATAGGACATCGTTCAGGAATAAGGGAGCCTTAGTGATGGAAGTAGTTTGCATTTTGAACCACAAAAAAGAGGTTGAAATCAAAGGTAGGAACACAAAACCAATAATGAAGAGACACTAATGGAGAACGACATAAAGGTAAAGATGATTTGAAATGGTTAGCAACATTTTCCAGCTGGACAAATACACAAGTGATCGAGGAAGAGAAGAGACGCTAAGCTGACAAGTGTGAGAGGGAATAGTAGTAAGATTAGAAGCATGCACATAGAGGAGAAGATTTGGTAGATTTTCTATGCTAGACGGATGTGGGAAAGCAAGTAGGCGACGACCAAATAGAATACGAGTGGAACTTTTGCTAATGATGGCATTAATGTATTTAAACGCCATGTACCTACTACTCATATGCCCACACTTTTAAGTTCAAAATAAGTGTGGAAAATTAATTTCCTTCACTATAAGGGCACCACAATAAGGGTTCTTGACACGGTTACATATATGAAATGTTCTACAATGGGTGGATTCCACCCATTTCTCTCTCAAGGTTCTTAATAAGAACCCCACTTTTTATGACACATTAGACCCACTATGTGTATCTATCTTTCATATTTTCTCTCACATCTAAATAGTGAAGTTGATTGGTTGTTCATTAAGAGAGAGAAGATTAAGAAACTTGTTATTGTAGTGAATAGAGTTCTTAAGTAAATAAAATATAATTTTTAGATGCATGGCATCTAGGAATGTGTTAAGAAACTTAAAACATTGTGGATGCCCTAAGTGTCTTCATAATGATTTAGAGATATAGAGATTTTTATTTTAAATACATATTTGTAGTTATATTAACATAAACTCTTACTATAAAACTTTACACAAACAAGTGTAATTAAATAGAATAATTATATTAAAAATTTTAGGGATTAAAAATATCATTATTTATACTTTTTGTAATTTAGTAAAAAGATCAAGGGACAAGCCTGCACAAGTTAGAAAGGACGTCTTCACCGATTCCAACAAGGAAGGCCATCCTCACTGTTTGAGAGAGCTACGACATCTTGTACATGACCCTGATTTTCCACTAAACTTGTTAGACAACATTAAAGTTGATGCATGCAGCACTCGGATCAGTGGGTCATTATCATAGTGTCGGTCGACCCTGGATTCATTTCCGTCTTTACAAATAAACAGGATCTTTCCAAATTATAACAGGATTGGAAAGCGATAAAATGATAAACTTGTTACTAAGCATCTCTGTTTTTTTTTTTTTACCGGATGTTTTGTGCAAAGTAACTTTACGATTCAATGTAATTTGGTTTTAGAACATAGTTTTTTCACCGAGTCACCCAAGTGAGACGCACAGGGGAGATATTGATAGATTCGTTTCGTTTAGTTGTTTCTTTTCTTAGAAAAGCACTAGAGCATTGGATCAATAAAAACGAAATAACTGCAGAAAGTCAACACGTGGGTAGAATGCGTTAACGTCTGATCGCAGTGATTCATACCAGTGCTTTTAATTAATTAATTAGAAAACAACTACTACTATAATAACAATAAGAGTAATAATAATACTAATAATAACGCTAGATTAACAAGGGAGGAAGGAATCTTAGAAGCAAGCTATAAACGAGAAATATATTTTTTGAAACAAAGAGAATGTAATAGTAGCAGTACTAGTAAAAAAAAAAAACAATGAAAGGAAACCTCTCACTACTTTCTTGCCTGTCTGCCCTCCTCATCTTCTTCTCTCTCTTTCATGTGATGTTGGGGTGGCAATTGCATATATGCATGTTACTTCCACCCCTTTTTTTATTTCTTTTTATGTACAATATAAATTTGCTGTTTCTTGAACATTGAGAGCTGTTTGATACAAAAAGTGCACTGTTTGCACGTTATCTCTCCCTCTTTCTGTCCCCCACAGTCCTTCCCATTCATCAGCCCCCACCTCTCTCATGCTCTCTTCCCTCACATCACATATATTATAATCTCAAAACAGAAAATATTCTCATACACCGAAAAGAAACGAACAATTTCCATCATATTTAAAAATGGAAAGCTCGAATAAGAATATGGCATACTCTCGCCTCTTGAGAGTATATAGGGTGTTTGGTTGAAACCGAACGGTGAAGACAGATATGAAATTGAAAATTAATTTTTTACCAGAAACATCGATAGAAACTATATTTCCCATATTGTTGTTGGTATATTATAAAAAGAAAGAACCGGATATACACTTTCTTTAAATCATGTGGCATTGATAATTGGTCGTTAACGGACGCATGAGTTATATGTGAAGAGAAAAAAAGTGTTTTTTCGGATAACATGAAATTGTTTTCCTCAGCCACATCATCTCTGTCGAGGCGTACGTATGGACCCATCCAAAGTGAGAGCGATCTTGGAATGGACCCTTCTGAAGGATGTATCTGAACTTCGCTTTTCATGGGTTTGACGAACTATTATCGCCGATTTAGAAGGGTATTCTCAAAAGATAGCCCCTCTTACCAACTTACTCAAAAAGGGTGAAAGGTGGGCGTGGACTGGTGCGCACCAGGAGACATTTGACTTGTTGAAGAAAACTATTTCCTCAGAACCAGTGCTTAAGTGCCCGAATTCGACAAACCTTTTAAGGTTCACACTGATGCCTCAGACCGAGGGATTGCTGGTGTCCTTGTGCAAGAAGGTCACCCGTGCACCTTTGAGAGTCGGAAGTTGACAGGACTGGAACAATTATTCTGCTCACGAAAAAAGAAAGTTTGCGGTAATTCATTGTCAGTACGATTTGAAGGCATTACCTTATGGGAACCAAGTTCATTGTTCTCATAGATAATGTGGTTAACCAGTCGAAGAAGAAGTTGTCCTCTAACCAGGCGAGATAGGAGGATTTTTTTTGGTGAATTTGACTTTGAGTGGATCACAAACCAGGTCGGCACAATGGTGTACCTGATGCTCTAAGTCGGTATTGTTTTGGGGTAATAAACACTATCTCTCTCGTGTGGACAGTGACTTGATGATAAGAATCCGAGAAGCATTGAAATTCGACTCGACTTACAATCAGATTCGCGGGAAAGTCTGCGCAGGCAAGACTCGTCGCTACACTACTTGACGACCTGTTGTTGGAAAATTCGTATCGAATTAATGCAGAAGTTTCATGATGCAAAGTGAACGGGTCATGCCGAGGTGTACAGAACTCTAGCTCTAATCCATTGGAGCTACTATTGAAAGAAGATGGTCCTAGACATTAAGGATATGTGAAGTCTTGTCAGGTATGCCAGCAGGACAAGGTAGAGAGAAAGAAGACGGTGGGCCTTCTGAATCCATTGCATATTCCTGATCGTCCTGGGAGTCAATCTCCTTAACTTTGTGTCGAGCTTCCTTAGTGTTGAGGGTAAATCCTCAATGTTGGTGGTTGTTGACCGTTTCTCGAATTATGTTGTATTTATGGCCACACGCAAAAATTGTCCGGCTGAAGCAGTAGAGTAGTTATTATATGCTTATGTGGTCAAGTACTTTGGCCTTCCCCGGGACATTGGCAGTGATCGTGATAATCAGTTTACTGGCATGTTTTGGGTGACGTTGTTTTGGACTGATGGGTTCCAAGTTGAAATTTTCAACAACTAACTATCCGTAGCCGGATGGACAGATGAAAAGAATAAATGCGCTTCTAGAAGAATATCTTTGTCATTATGTCACGGCTTCCTAAAGGAACTGAATACATTTGTTGGACACGGAACAATTGTGCTACAATATGCACAAGAGAAGTGACACAAAGCAATGTTCCTTTGAGTTAGTTATGGGCTGCAGCCCTTAACTGCCGCAAAAGTTACGAAGCAAGCTGCAATGGGGTAGTGTCCTGCTGCCTATGGATTCGTTCAAGACCGATAAGAATTATTTATGATGGCAAAGGAGAATTTAGAACTTGCCTCCAACCGAATGAAAAAGAATGCAGATGCTAGGAGAAGGCCATTGGAGTTTAAAGTTGGAGATCATGTGATGCTTAAGCTTACTCCATAAATCTTGAAGAAGTTCAGAGACCTTCGCATAAGAGACTTCTCCTATGCTTTGACGGATCCTTTGAAGTTTTCCAATGGATTGGCAATGCCGCGTATCGCTTTGACCTTCCAGAAAGGTTAAGGATTCACCCAACCTTCCATATGAGTTTCTTGAAGCCTTACACAGAAGATGAAAAGAACTTACATGAGGGTAAAGCCAGGGTCCGCCGACGATAATAGTTGAATATGAGAAAGGAATCCAAGAAGTGCTTGCCCATCGACGAGCGGGTTGGAAAGCTAACTAGCAAACAAACTTCTTGATCCATTAGAAGGGAGAGGCTAAGAAAGATGTGACGTGGGAGCGAGAGGATAACTTATGGCAATTCAAAGATGAGAAACAAAAATACTTAGAATCTTTGTCCAAGACGACAAAGACTTAGGTGAGGGAGGTTTATTACGTCTCATTTTTGCACGGACAATGACAAACAGCTTGACACCATAGTGTACTTGTACATATCAATGTAAATGTACGCTTTCGAACCTTGTATCTCAATCAATAAAAGAAGTAGCCTTTTTTTGTACCCACATTGTGATACTCGGTCTCTCTCTGTTATACGCCCTTATGCTAACTTGCATGTAGCCGACAGGCCCCATTGGGGATGAAGCTTCAAAATTAGGGGTGTGCTTCTAATGCCCAGATGTCGAAAGCTTGTAGCATCAATCAAGTAGTTACCCTTAGGGTAAAGGAACTGTTGGGTTCGTGCAGTTTGAGAGCGCTCGAGGGAGATCACCTCCGAGTGTGACCCAGGTTAATCTTACCCTTGGATGTGTAGGCGACACATCATCAGAACCTTTGTGGCTTGTACAAGGATGAGTTGGACCAGGGTGAGGATAAGTGTGTGGCGTTCGCCCAATGCCTTCACCCTCGGCCGTTGATGATTTCATTGACTGTGTGGATTAACCTTGTTGTAACCCCGGACACTGGCATTACTCGTACCTGGGCTGTGCACTTAGGAAGGAGATGCAAGTGGTGCGTGGATCCCTTTGACCTTGACGCTTGATGTTAAGGTAATTGGGATGGTCGGAGAACTAATCTATCAAGGGTGGTACAAAATCCACTCTCATCCTTGTGGTTGTGAGTGGCGTGCCCGACATGCTAGCTGTGTGCCGCATCGCCGGGCCCTTGGTTAAATTACCAAAAGGCTTGTCAAGTTGTGTGCTTAGCACCGTTAACATGTGAATGTTGCTTGCTTGTACGCATATGTGTTCAATGTCTCTGCGTGGATGTGAGCTTTTCTCAGTGCTTGAATGTTTTAAGTGTTTTCCACTACGTGATTGCCTGAGTTTTCTTTTCGGGAATTCATGCGTAAAAATGTTGGTATCAGAGCAAGAATCCACCCCATAATTTTTTTAAATAGTACATTCTCTTGTAAATTCGTATTTTTAGCAATAATTAAGTTTATATCTTAGTACTAATGATCTTACATTTTTTTCAAAAATGTATGCTATGCTTATACAGTTTCCCGTATATTACACAAGGTCGTTATACTTACCCCTTTTGTCTTACACAATTTCGTGTTATACTACTCCTTCCCTCACCTCTTCATGTTTTTCTAAAGGCTCATTAATTATGCAATGTAGCTTAGATATCTCTAATCATACCTTCATGGTCATCCACCTTGCCGCCATCTCTTTAAGCCATGTTGATACACTTCATGGCCTTCCCATGACTCCCCTTGTTCTCTATCTTCCCTTCATCCGGTGAAAGACCATGTGAGAACAATATTGATTTTTCAAAGAGATTTCTTAAAGCATCATCTACCAGCTCTTGTTCCTCTTCCAAGATCGCTGCCCCTTCTACACATCTCGTGCTTCTTGAATCTCCTTATGATCCTTTCTTATTAGCTATGGGTTGATTGTTTTGGAATATGCATCTTCCTGTTCTCCTTGCACCTTCATCCCAAAGCTAGAACTGCTAGAGTGTCGCGACTCTCCTTATTTGCAAATCAAGTAAAGTTAGATGTTGTCATTTGCATAATATTTACCGTTATGAGCCTCTTCTTACATTAGGTAGACTCATTCAATTCTTGGTCTCAAGCTTCAAAGCGGCTACAACCCAAACCACCCACTCTAGTAACCCCCCCCCCCCATCCAACATGAATTGGAATAACACTACTTCACTACCCTTGGCTCCTAGCGCTACTTGAAGAGTATATATAGGTACATGAAAACACCAAAATAGCACAATTCCACCCGACTTGGTAGTCGCATTCGATGCTTGCCATTTTGGGTTCCCACACACAACTTTCCCTTCCCTCTTTCCTCCTTCACCAATTTTAGTGTTTCCAATGTATGTTAGATGAAGTAGATGAATGCTTTGTGACTAGGGGGCATTGTTTTGGGGTGATCAGGAAAAAGAATCAGAATGATTCTGTTTCCTGTTGTTTGTTTAACCAATTTTTTTTAACTTTCAAAAAGGGAAAGACAAAGAGAATGAGATTACCGTAAAACCTTCTAACTTGATTTCCCACCTCTTACTAGAGAATGAGATTCTCTTTACCCCAGTACACTTTGATCGGTGACACTATAATCATTGATCGATGACTAATGACCATTGACTGGTGCCCGCTGAATGTTGATCAGTAATTAATAGTCATTTACCGACATTTGACTACCATTGACCAGAAGCTGTTGACCAGTTATTTTTTTCCTTTTCTCATCATAAACAAATAGTCAGAAAAATCAAACGGAATTCTTTTCCATTCCTCTCCATTACCTTTCCCAATTCCTTTATGTTTCCCTCGTTCAAAACTAACGTCCCCTAACAATATATGGATAAAATTGTTAGTATATCTGTTATTAGAAAAAAAACTTATCACATCCTTGATTAAAAATAAAAGACTTCCTTCATAAAAGAAACTAGACAACATGAGTGTTCTAACTTGCAAAATCACATAATTCAATAGAAAAAATAAGAACAAGACAACTACAAATTTAGAACCAAACAAAGCCTTAATGTAAAATATAGTTGAAAATGACCACAATCTATTTTTAGAGGGAGACAGTGCGCGTCTTCTGTTGTCTCTAATTCAAATGGACATGTTTCTACTTTAATATGTTCCACAACTAATCTGTATTAATTCTAAAACAGTTAGGAGAAGCTGGAACGGGCTCCACCTTCTTTTGTGGCTTCATGCCACATGCCAGTAATCTACTAGCTAAATTTAAAGTTAGAGAAAAAGAGGAGTCAGTGCAAAAATAAAAAAATAAAGAGGAAAAATCTGCAAATACGCGCGGGAGAATGTGGTCTTTGATATTTGAAGAGAGAAACAAAACAAGTTTTAAATGTTATAACTTACAAAATATAAGTGCAAAAATTAAAAAATTATACCATTGTTCATCATAATTCGTGCTCTTCAAAACAAGATTTTGATAACAGTCCACTAGTATGACAATTATAGTTACTGCAAAGTTATCAAAGTGAGTCTTATGTTTACGTAAAATGAATTAGTAGTGTTATAAAAGTGAACTATTTTCTGCTATACAATTTAGTTTCAGATTATAAAAGATTCACATTTCTTAACAAAAGGTTCATATTGTTCTCGTATAAGATTCACTTTTCTTTAACAAACGATTCACTTTTTCAAACGCAAATGATTCTCATTGTTTAATGTGAAAGGTTCATTTTTCTTAAACATTTGATTCACTTTTCTTAAACAAAAGGTTCATATTGTCCTCGCATAAGATTCACTTTTCTTAAACAAAATAATCATTTCTTAAAAACAAAGGATTCACATTGTTTCATATGAAAGATTCACTTTTCTTAAACTTAAGATTCACATTTCAGAAAGTCAAAGGTTTATATTGTCCTGGCATAAGTATGTGGTAAGATTCACTTTTCTTAAAGAAAAGATTCATTTTTCTTAAACGAAAGATTCACTTTTCTATGTCTACATTTGCCCCGTTAACAATTGCATAACTATAATTTCTCATTTTAAAGATCCGATTAAACACTAAAAAATAGCTGATCATTCATATGTATTCCACAAATGTCATCGGAACATATAGCTTTGATAACAAAGTAACATTCGATCGATTCATGAGTTAATCCGATTGATTCAAGAATTTATACAGAAGAAAAGGAATTAAATGAAGTAGGTCAAGCGATCTTTGCACGAGTACATTCAACTCCAAGATGTTCACAGAATTGTAGCCATTAAAACTACAACAAACGTGGCAACATACAGATAAGATTTTACAGGATGCCCATAACCAAAATTGGTAGCAGCCCTTGCTCCACTAACATCGGCGCCCAAAAGACCATCCTCGTGCACAGCTACCGAAGTCATAGGGGATAGAAACAACGGTTTCAGAGTAGTTTTTCGAGGTTAGATCTTGAAAAGTCAACCCTTAATTTCTTCTCTGACATATATACTACCATTGATCACCATTAATTTTCTTTTGTTTTTACTTTTTGTTGAATAACATACCTTTCTATAGAGATTTCATCAACAGATTAAAGATGTGTGGAAACTGCAAGCCGGTGATGACCAAGATGAAGAGGAATCCCACTGTACATATCATACATTTTCATGATTAACGAAAACTAATCTATCTCTGCGTTGCTCTTTCGATTATACTACTATATATACTTTTTTTTATATAGTTTCTGAGTTACCCAAGGGTTGGGAAAAACCCAAATAGTAAGTGCCTGTACAACACAAATAGAATCAGAGATAAATTATTACAAAATATATAAAGTAAGGAGTCATATGTACGCGGAGATACTAGACGTGGTGCCAGACTGAAGCGAAACAGGGGCAACTATCAAGCGACTTTGCATCGAATGGAACCGACAACATGTTCACCTGCCTCCTCATGCAGTCTTATCTGTAAAAAATCTCTTCACTCTATTATTCTCCTAGTCTTAATACTTGGTTTTTCATTTCTACTTTGTTTTTTTGCTTGTTATCATAATTTTGGTGAGAAAGGCTACGCCAAAGTATCACCTTGTAAGCTGGTCTTTCAGCTATTTATAAAAAAACATAAAGTAAATAGAACCACGGTTTCACGTAAAAAACCCCAGGAGCTCCAACAGGTTTGGAGAGGAGTTTTTGTCTCAGGATGAATCGGCCATTGTCTTCTCTGGTGGGATAGCTTCATCTAGCTCATCAATATTTGCCAATTCTTTAAACCATAAGACTAGAACTATGTTGGAGTTTTGAAAAACATATGAGTTTTAGAGCTTGATCGAGGATTTAATATGATAACATATGAGTTGGGTATGGATATCTGATAGGTTTCCTTGGTCGGGCTGATCATGATGTTTATTTGTGGAGTTATGACCATTTGCTTTGTTTCTTCTAGGGCGAGCAATCTAGGTTTAGATTCGGTTTCCATCAAGCGTTTTTTCGTTTGTGGCCGCCATTGCTGGCTGAGCTTCTTTAGGATACTAGAACTCCACGAAAGCATATCATGTTCTTGATATCGTCCTCAAGCTCTTTGCAATGGTGATCCTGATTATATGGCCATGGAAGTGAAAGAGTCTCTATAAGGATGTTTGTGTGGTGTTGCGATGAATGTTATCCACAAAAACTGTTTGCTTCATGACAGTATTGATATCTACGTTTACCAAGATGCATCATACTTCTTCAGCTAGTTGTTAGGAACTAAGGGGAATGAGACGGTAGCAAGCATGGCAGAAGGTAGGTGGTAGGTGAGGATCTTGTGTAATACCTTTGAGGTTTACCTCCCACATCGATTGGAGGGGAGAATGAACCACTCCTTATATGGGTGGGGATACCTCTCCTTGTTGTGAGGCCTTTTGGGGCTAAGAAACCCCAGGAACAAAACCGTGCGGCCTGCGTGCCAGAGCGGACAATATCACAACCGTGGGATACTGGGATGTTACAGTTGGTATCAGAGCCAGACCCAGGTCGGTGTGCCGGTAGGCCCGCGAGGGCACTGGGCTCTCAGGGGGGTGGAGTGTAATACCCTTGAGGTTTACCTCTCACATCGATTGGAGGGGAGAACGAACCATTCCTTATATGGGTGGGGATACCTCTCCTTGTTGTGAGGCCTTTTGGGGCTAGGAAACCCCTGGAACAAACTGTGCGGCCTGCGTGCCAGAGCGGACAATATCACAACCGTGGGATACTAGGATGTTACATCTTGTGCGAGGGCCGACGATGGGATAGGTGGATCTGGCGGTGAATGGGGTCTTAGCTGGTGGTTCGTGGGGCGCAAGCATGGTGGTAGGCTCCTTTTTGGTTAGGGAGAGGAAGGGTTACGAGGAGGGAGAGGAAGGAGAACGCAGTCATGACCCCTTAGCTGGTGCACCCATTTGTTTCTTTGTTTGTGTACGTATGATATGATTGAGTTATACTCCCCTACACAATATATAGGGAAGAGAGTCTATGAAAGAAAAAAATTTGTAATGCTTTCTTTTTGTCATCTTCAACCATACGCTTACCCTCTCTCATCTCCATCCATACGCTTCCTCTTCGTTCCAGCGAATTTCTCTCCTTCTTCTTCACTCAACCATTTCTAGCGAATTCCTCTCTCTCTCTCATCTCCATCCATACGGTTCATATTGTTCTCGCATAAGATTCACGTTTCTTTAACAAACGAGTCACTTTTTCAAGCACAAATGATTCATATTGTTTAATGTTAAAGATTCATTTTTCTTAAACATTTGATTCAATTTTCTTAAACAAAAGGTTCACATTGTACTCGCATAAGATTCACTTTTCTTAAAGATAGCTTTGATAACAAAATAACATCCGATCGATTCATGAATTTATTCAGAAGAAAAGGAATTACATGAAGTAGGTCAAACGATCTTTTCACGAGTACATTCAACTCCAAGATGTTCACAGTATTACAATCATTAAAACTACAACAACCAACGTGGCAACAAGCACATAAGATTTTGCAGGATGCCCACAAGGAAAATTGGCAGCAGCCCTTGCTCCACTGACACCGGCGGCCTAAAGACCATCCTCGTGCACCACTGCCGGAGTCACTGGGGATAGAAACAACGGTTTTAGAGTAGTTTTTTGAGGTTAGATCTTGAAATGTCAACACTTAATTTCTTCTCCCCACATATACTACCATCGATCGCCATTAATTTTTCGTTGTCTTTACTTTTTGCTGAATAATATACCTTTCTACAGAGAGTTCATCAACAGATTAAAGTTGTGTGGATATTGCAAGCTGATGATGACCAGGATGAAGAGGAATCCCATTTTACGTATCTCTCATTTTTCATGATTAACGAACACTAATCTATCTCTATGTTGCTCTTCGATTTTACTATGTTAGATTATGTATGTTATATTTATATTATTTGTTATTTTGGTCTGTTTAGTGGTTTAGTTGTACACTGCGTTTTGGCTGGTCTGTTGACCGTTGGTCTTGCTAGTATAAGGCTTAGTGTAGACTGAGTGGAAGATAGACTGGTGTCGTGAGTGGTTTGGAATTTCTAGGGTTTACTCTGTATTCTTCTTCTTCCTTCGTGAGTGTTAATCCAAGCCTTCCACGTTGTGTACCAGTTTCAATTGTTTTTCATACTACTATACTCCCCTGCAATATATATAGGGAAGAGAGTCTATGGAAGAAAAAATTTGTAATGTTTTCTCTCTGTCATCTTCAACCATACATTTACTCTTTCTCATCTCCATCCATACGTTTCCTCTTCGTTCCAGTGAATTCCTCTCTTTCTTCTTCACTCAACTGTTTGCTCCTCATCCTCTTCTTACCTTTCTCATCTTCTCTATAATCGCCGTGATCACCTTTCTTTCTCTTCTTCTTAGCTCTATACTCATCGTCTTTTTTTCCTTCGATCCCAGCTCCTGTTTCGAATTAGATGGAAGAAGAGAAGAGATGAAAAGATCTGATTTTAAGGTTACAAGCAGAAAAAGGCAAAGTGTGAGACTTTTCTCACACTTGCTGTGGTGTGGTCTTCTGCCAGAAGAAAACGTTTCTTACTGATGAGAGTATGAACACGAGGAGAGAAGAAGTCAACAGAGAATGAAGAAAAAAATAACAAAATAATTACAATTATATCCCTATCTAAAATAAAACAACAAATTAATCAGGTCACTTATACTAAAGAACAAGAACACCGATCTTTCTACACACCCCCACAGTCTACGAATTATAAAGAAGGCACTGATAATTAACAGAGAAAAAAATGAAATTACAATAGACATGTTGATAATAGTTTGCTCTCTTTTATTCCTGCTAATACATGAATATCTTCCTGTATCACCACCTTCTTTCCAATAATTATTCAGTAGGAAAATATAAATAAATAAATTATGAGTAGTAAAAATAACCAATAATGAAAATGAAATAAAGAAAGAGAAGTTCTCGTAATTAAATCTGAACAAGAAAAAGAAACTATAGCCTCCACGCCACATGCAAGCAGCAATAGCCTGTACTCTTGGCCACACTCGTGTGGTTTCCCTTTCACATCTGTGGTAAACAAAAGAAAAAAAAAAAAAGAAAAGAAAACTGTCTATTTCCACCGTTTGAAATTACCTCTATTATATCCATCCCATGAGAAATAAAAATCCGCGAAGAAACACCACCATCTCTCCTCCACTCCACCCGTTCATGTAATGTTGTTGTAGTTGTAGGGTATCTTCTTTTCATACACTGCCCACCCAACCATTATACTCTGACGCTGACCCCCGCTACTGCTGCTGCGCTTCTAAAATTGCCCCCTTTTCACCAAACCAATGATGATAATCGATCGTAACACAACTCTCTTCCCCCTTAATTGTATAGATTCCCAAAACAATAATTTTGTCTTTTTAAATATTCTTATTATTGATTTTTCTCAACCCGTTTCTCCCGCGCTTGTATCCTTTTGGGTTTTCCCTTCTTCTGACCTTAGCTATCTATTATCCATCGCCGCTGAAACAGCTGCAACACCTCTACCCATGGAAGAATCATTATTATTACCGTTTTTGTTGTTGTTGTTGAGGTTGGCCACAATCTCAAACCCACCATCATCATGTTCATCTTCATCCATATCATCATCATCATCATAATCCTCCTCTTGTTCATCATCATCTTCATCATCCTCTTCCATATTCACTTGCTGCTGTTCAATATTCATCCGCGGCGGCGGTGGAGTAACTTGCCATTGCTGCTGCTGCTGCTCTGTCTGAACAACCGGACTGATCGTAGTTGTCCCCACTGGCTGCTGCTGCTGCTGCACCACCGGTTGGCTAGTGGTTACACCAATGTCGGTAGAAGTAGTAGGATTAGTCGTAGTAGTTACAGTAGTACCTCTCCCTCTGTAAATAGCATCAAGCTGATGAAAGTAAGGACATGTTTTGGAATCTTCACGTCTTCTTTTATTACTCTCCTTAACTTTCTTGAAATACTTGTTGATATTTTCCCATTTCTCCTTGCACCGTTTAGCATTCCTGTTATACCCAAGTTTTTTCATGGATGAAGATATTCTTCCCCATAATGGGCCTTTAGGTCCGTTATCCTGGTACTTTTGATCCATGGTAGTTCGAAGTTGAATTAATGCTTCTACTTCTGTTTTCGGCCATCTTGATGAGCTACCTGATGGGCCAGCATGATCGTGGTGATGATGAGTTCCACTGATGGTGAGTGGATCACCGTTGGTGGATGGTGGTACGATTACTAATGCCATTGACATGGATGATGAAGTTGGTTGGGGTTGTATCTGCTGTTGTGGAGGTGGTTGTGGAGGTAACTGTTGAGTGGTAGTAGTTTGAATGGTGGTGGGTGTTGTGTGAATAGGAAGAGGTACTGGAGTTGGAATTGGAACAGGAAGAGATGGGGGTGGAAGTACTACCGTCTGTGTTGAAGGATGTGTAGGTCTAGATTGGGATTGAGATTGAAGATTTGTGAATTGAAGGATAGGTGGAGGGATTGGAATCTGTTGCTGATCAGATAATTTCTTTAGAAAGGAAATGAGTGCAGCATCTTTAGTTGCAGCCATAGATCTTTCCTGTATCAAGATCTCATGTTCACGATTAAGCCTTGCAGCTTCTTGTGCTTTCCAAGCTTCTTCTCTTACTGCTCGATCACGTTCCCTTTTCTCCATTGCTTCAAGGAATCTTTTGAAGATCTTCTTGTTTTTGAATGACTTCTCTCATTAATCTTTCAAAAAAGTCTTTCCATTTCCTCTTTCTCTTTCTTCTTTTGATTCCTTGTATTTCTTCATCAGATGAGGTTGAGGATGAGGAAGATGATGAAGGTGTACCGGAAGATGGAGAAGTGGGGAAATTCAATGGGTTTGTGTTGGGGATTTGGTTTGGGGGAATTGTTGGACCCGGTTGATGGTGGTGGATTGGTATTGTTTGAGATTGATGATAAGGATGGATTGTAGTAGGGTTCACTTGTGAATGATGATGATGATGAGTGACAACAGCTGGTGCGGCTTGAGAGATTGGAGTTGGACTTTGAACTGATGAAACAGTAACTCGATGTGATGGAGGGATTGAAACTGACAACTTTGTTTGAGTTTGAGTCTGAGGTGGAAGTGGTGGTGGTTGTGGTGTGTTGTGGTGGCGGTGGCATTCCAATTGGAACTGCCATTGAGACTGGAACTGCGTCAACTTCATGCTGCTGCTGCTGTGACGGTGGTGGTGGTGGTGGTGGAAGTGGATGAGATGGTGGTGCAGGAAGTTGAAGAAGTTGTGTGGAGGAAAATGGTGGCATGTGACTAGCTTCTAATGCTTCTAATTGTTCAAAAAAACGATAAGTCTTACCATCAGGTTTACCAGCTCGACCTTCCTTGGTTCGTTTATGGTATTTGTAGACGTTTTCGAATTTCTCTTTACATTTCTTTGAGCTACGGTGGTATCCCAGCTCCGCCATTTTTCTGTATATGTCAATTTGCATGATTGATGAGGTGGACGACAATAATAATTAGACTACTCTACAAAAAAATAATTTACACACCTCCAGTAACCAAATTCGGTAAAAAAAAAAAACAGTAATTTATGAGTACGGTTGGAGAGTGAATTACAACTACCACGCCACACTAGCTAGACCCATTTCATTTTTGTACGTATATGTAAAAAAATTTTTTCTGCTTTTTTGGTGTTTGATTAGATCGGTGGATATTGGTTTGCGGCGCATAAAAGCTCAAAGAAAATTATACACGGAAAACAAGGGAAGTCAGATTAATTTCTGAATAACAGTACTACTATGTGAAAGTAGTAAGAGAGAGAGAAAAGAAAAGAACACATATTCAGTGACGGAGGTGAGAGTTGGAGAGGCGGTTGAATTCATGCTGATTTCATTGAGTTTAAATTGCGTGAAGAAATTGGAGATTGAAGAGCTGAAATAATCTAAACACTTTTTTATTTTATTTAAAAAACAAATAATTTTTCATGGCTAAGCTTAAGTAGCAGAGCTTGGGAAGGACTAATCTTGCTTTCAAGTTAGAAAAAATCTGGAAATTAATGAAGGATTCAGGATTGATAGATGAACAAGAAAGGAGGGAAAAGAAACTATAGTAAGCAATTCATTTCAATTGAATTGCACTAAATTCACTAATTCACCATTAATTCATTCAATAGAATACTAAAGTACTGTGTCATTGAAATTTAGGATATCTTGAATTCAGATCTGAGATATTAATGTATTCACCATTAATGTTATAGATCTGTAGTATTATTCACATCCACAATTTTAATTTATTTAATTTTGTATTTTTTCGAAACAAAAACTTTCAATAACCTCCGCCCAATTAGCTCGGCAGTAATGATTGGGGCGGCGAGGGCTGATGAGGATGAAGAGAGAGATAGAGAGAGAGAGAGAAAGAAAGACAATAAGAGTAGTAGAAGGAAAAGAAAGATGGATATAGACTGAAGTTGAAATAGTAAAAAAAAAAAAAAAAGGAAATTTAACTATAAAGTAGAAAGAAGATCAAAATTTTACAGAAGAAGAAGCTTACCTTGAGACTTCATCCCAGAGTGGACCTTTAAGACTGGAATCACGGAAAACAGCATCCATATCAGAACGAATCTTAAGCAGGGCCAAAGTTTCTTGTCTAGGCCAGCGATTACCTCCACCTCCTCCTCCGCTAGAACCACCGCTTAAACCTGTTCTATCATGACCACTACCACCACCGCTACTCATCATCATCAAGTCTTGATCTCCTTTGCTCTCCATTTCCATTTGATGATGATGATCTGCTGCTCCCATAGCTGATGATGATGATGGTGGTGGTGGTGATACCACCGTTGTAGTAGGGGTGGTGGTGGGATGTGTGGTTGATGATGGTGAAGATGAATTGGTGGTGGTGGTGGGGCCTTCACCGCCACCTTCGCCGTCGGCTGAGCTGCCTGGTAGCAGTCCGGTTACTGAGGAACCACCGAGCATGGACTAGAAAAGAAAAAGAAAAAAGAAAAAAGAAAGATAGATGGATAGATAGATATAGAGGAGAAGAGAGGAGGATACTGTTTAAAAGCTTATAATTAAGGTAGAGAACAGAGAGAGAGATGAGGAGGAGGAGGGAAGTGAAGAGAAGGAAGAGTTTTTGATAGTGTGAGAAAAGGGGGTGTATTTTTGTGTGTTTGGGCCTTTATTATTACAGCTTTGATAAGGGCCCCCCCCCATCCCCACCCTTACCCCTTCCCTCTCTTCTTCCTCTCTCACTCACTACTTGCTCCTACTTGCTGCAAACAAATTACAGCCTTGCTTAACGATTCTCTCAATGGAATAGAATGCAATGTAAATTGTGAACAGATTAATTTCTTTTTGAAAGAAAAAAAAAAAGAAAAATTCAGAGCAAAAGAATGGTGTTGATGAGATGTGAGGTGAGTTATATAAGATAAAAAAGAAGAGAGAGAGAGAGAGTCAGTGGGGGAAAGACATGAGATGGGTCTTTTGCTGTGTGGGTTTCATTGTTTAGATCGGTGAATGAGAGAGAGAGAGGTAGACTATACAAAATTAATAAATAAAAGTTTATTACTATTACTATTACTCTATTTTTAAATGGCAACAAGCTACTTGAATTGAAGCAGTGGAAGGTTGTGTGTAATTGTGGGGATCTGGCTGTCTATTTCACCTTTCTTTCCTTTCCGGCTTTCCCAGCTCAGTTATGTAAATATAAAAATACATACTTCACAATAATTATTTGCTTTACTTTTTTTTTTGCCTCTCTACTTCCTTTCTGCCGGAGTATTGTAGTAGTATTTTTTTTTTTTAACTTTTTTAGCTGCGGAATCTTCACCGTCTTTTAAATTTTTATTTACGACATCTTTCTCTCTCCGCCTGTCTTTCCCACTACCCTTGAACGTGAGATGTTTGTGTTTTTTTAGAGAAAAAAAATTAAAATAAAAAAAGAGAGAGAGAGAAGAGAGATGATGAGGCAAAAGGAAAAGAACAAATTCAACGAGTCACTTGGGTTGTCTGGTTAGCTCAGTTAATTAAGACGTAACATGATTATTATTTTTTAAAAAAATTAAAAGCGATTATTTATTATCAGAATCATAACACCAACATGAAACTACAGATCGAATGGAAATATTGATATGCTGTAAAATTATGAGAGAGAAACATGTGAATGTACAGATAACAATTACATTAAAGATAGTAAAAAAAATCATCCTATTATTTGATTTATTTATTACTCCCTCCGTCCTGAATTGAACGTCCTGTTTACTATTTGGAGTCGTTTGACTTAACTTTTAACATATAAGATAAATTAATTTTGAAAATTTAAGTTTTGCATATGATTCCTTACATGATAAACTATCTGTTACAAAATTTATTTTTATAAAATTATTTAATCTTATATGCTTAATATTGAAGTGGAAAAACGTGCCATAAAACAAACAGGACGGTCAATTCAGGACAGAGGGAGTATTCTTTTATTAAAGTTTTTAAGAGGAGTCAAGTAAATTACACTCATTATCGCTATCCCAATTTAAAATTGACTATAATATAAACAATTAAATACAAAAAAAATGATAAAAGGCAAGTAGTACATGTCATTACACTTATTACCCTACCTTTCATTTTGTGCCTTTGGGATTGCAGTGACCTAGGGTTCGCAACCAGTTAATATTACACCTATATATTCCACGTTAGTGTTACACCTAAGCAAAATGGAAATAATTATGAACGGACTCTTTACCCCCTAACATGAACCCCATCCGTCTTAATGATTGAAACAATTTTCCCTTTTCCCCAATTCGTTTAAATTACTACATACAGGTGATACCATGAGCGGCGCCTACCTTATTATTAAATGTTTGTTATCTTACATAAAAGCTTATATTATTATTTTCTCTTTTCTATTTAATGTTCTCTGAGCCTTATCTTCGATCGCATTTCACTTATGATTTATGATCTCAAAATTTATTAATCAGTCTTAATATACTTCAATATTGGAGTGTACGTAGTATATAGTAAATGCTAGTAATTGAGTTGTGCTTAATTTGGTCAAGTATTGTAATGTTGTTAGCAATTAGAGCATTAATTTAAATTTATAACTTTTGGGTTTGAAAACATTGGGATTGCTAGGGTCTGTTTTTTTTTTGCCAAAAAAAAAAGAAATGCGCGCAGAGACGCTCGTATTATAAGAGTCTTTAAAAAAACAAATAATAAAGGGTAAACACTATACCTAAACCACCTGTGAATTGTTAAAGTTGTATCAACACAAGCCCATAACTCATAGAACCTATGATCACCCGCGTAAGAAAGTGTTCTTTCAACCTATATGCTTAATCGAGGAGGCCACAAATGATGTGATGTCAGTTTATCCCGGTAACAACAACCCCTCGTGGTCATGGCTCAAATACACACCCAAAGGCGTATACTAGATCTCGTTGGATGAAGGGTGCTCGTTCAATTTCCTAACCATTATAGTGTTCAAGAAGCTCTGGGTACCCCTAGAGTGGGTCAACAGTACAAGAGCAGTCTCACTGAGTCAAAAGGCGTGATGGAGTAGGTTGACACACTCGAGAGTGGTGATCATCACAAGACATAAAATGTGGAATTCCTTCACATGGAGGATCTTCCCTGTTACAACGCCTTCATGGGTCGCCCGTCAATCCACACGTTTTAGCCTTTGAAAGCACCGTATGTCTCAAGATGAAGTTCTTGATCAATACTAGGAAGATCATGGTCATAATAAGGGGCCAATAGAAAGTATTTTGGGTGGGTATGCTAAGTGGAATCATCCAAAGTCCAAACCCCCGCCAATCGTGAGAAATTACCCGCCTCATCAGCTTTTCGCCACTCGGTCATTTAGGATTAAAAACTCTAGCAAGATTGATGGAGTGTTGATAAGTAGTTAAGTGATGTAAATTCTAGCGCAATATTCTTCCCATTTTCTATGAGTTCACACTACTTATCTTTTTTCTTATGTCGAAATGTCCAGTGGTCGTGTATTTAACTATACTTCAAGAGTTTTGTTAGAGAGATGGGCCAAGCGATCAAGAACAAGAAAGGTTAGAAAAATAAAAAAGGGAGGACAACCTGTTGACAATTAACCTCGGTTATAAGTTGCATTCGGGATATATTGTTACTCACACCAATATTTTCAACAGGGATGATCATGGTAGGTAAACTGAATATCACCGGTTAACTGAAGTTTGATTTGATAAAATTGAATTCAATTACCGTTTCATTTAAAACGGTAAACCTAAAATTCAGTACGATATAACCGGTTTACCAATATCCGATTAATACATAATATTTTTTTCATATCATAAAAAGTAAATTAAAGTGTGAACATTATTTAAAAAAACATAAACGTTAGATAAAAGTAACTAACCATAAAAAACCATATCCATCAAGTATATATATTTTCTCAAACACAAGCATACACTACTACCGAATAACATGAGCTTAAATTGAAATAAATTGGGAGAGAATACTAGGACATTAGGAGGGTTGTAAACAAAATGGAGGAGAAAAGTAGGGATATATATGTTAAAATATCTTGTAACTACCTCCTATTTCTCCTAACTACTCCCTATTCTTTAGCCACTAACTCTCTTACATGTATCTATATAATATTGTAATACAGACGGTAATCGAACATGGGTTTTACATTACTCTTTCTTACATGGTATCAGCCTAGAATTCTATTCCCGATCCTACCTCCCTTCTTTCAGTAACAGAATTCTATTTCAGTCAAAACGACTCTCTGTTCTCGCTATTCACCTTCCGCTCTCCATCTCCTCGGCAATGGCAGACCCAAATCCCCCTGATGCTTCTCCCCATGCTTCGGAGCGCACCCTCCTTGCTTCCCCACCACAGTCCCCACCACATGTATCCCATGCTTCCCCACCGCAGTCCCCACCACATGTATCCCAAACTGCGCCCAACCTTTCACCCGCCGCCATTGCTGTCTCCCAAGCGCTTCATGTAAATTCAATCACGAATCATGTGCGCGTCGAACTGACCCAATCACCGCCAAATTATACGATGTGGCGCCACTTATTTCTGGTCACTCTAGGCAAATTTAATCTCCTCCGCCACATCGACGGATCTCCTCCCACAAACGACGAGAGTTGGGCTTTACTGGACTTCACTGTCTTGTCCTGGATCTACTCTACCATCCATCCCGATATTTTCAGTTTGATTATGCGCCCAAATGCTACCGCCCTTGCTGTTTGGCAATCCATCGAGGATCTCTTCAGAGACAACAAGAAAGCGCGGCAATACAAATCGAAGCCGAATTCCGCAGTTTTCGCCAAGGTAACTTATCAATCACTGAATACTGCGCACGTCTCAAAACTCTATCCGACGCCCTCGCCGACGTTGATAATCCCGTGACTGACGAAAACCTAGTCCTCCAAACTTTGAGTGGCCTGAATGAAAATTTCTCCAACCTGCGCAGCATACTCCAATTCCAATCTCCCTTCCCCTCCTTTCAAACGGTGCGCAGTGCCCTGATTCTGGAAGAAACATGTCGCACAGCTACTACACTCGCTACCGCCCTCGTTACTTCACCGGCCCAATCGAATCCACCCCCTTCCTCGCAAATCCCACCGGCGCCGACTGACACCAACTCCACCGACAATCCCACCCCCAATCCTGCTCCGTATCGATCTTCATCAACTTCTCGCTCTGGCCGACGTGGAAGAGGACGGGGCCGCGGACGAGGAAGATCACCATCCCTGCAGTCTCAACTCTGGACCCTTCTTCACGGTTACAACCACAACACTTGGCAGCCCAACTGGTCAGGCCCAGGACTATTAGGGCCGCGCCCCTCCAACCTGGCGCCTGCTTTATTTACGGCTCCAGCGCAGTCTACGTGGGATCAACAGGGCCTGGTCAACGCCCTAAATGCTATGACTTCCTCTGCACGTCCAAATGACTCCCAGTGGTACTTCGACAGTGGGGCCTCGTCTCATATGAGTCCCACGACTGGTAATCTCTTTTCTACATTTAATCCTAGCACTAATTCCCCTTCTAAAATTATTGTTGGTGACGGTACTCTATTACCCATTACTTCTGTTGGCCACACCCGCCTCCCTTTTTCTCCTTTTTACTTACATAATATTCTTGTGACACCTTATTTAATTAAAAAGCTCATATCCGTTCGTCAATTCTGTCGTGATAACAACTGCACTATTGAATTTGACTCTCTCGGTTTTTCGATCAAGGATCTTACCAACCGGAACGTGATCCATCGGTCCAATAGCTGTGGTGATTTGTACCCGTTCATACCTGCAAAACAGAACAGCACTTCACCAACAGCCCTCACGACAACCACTCCTTCCCCATCATGGCATCACCGGCTGGCACACCCGAGCCATGCATCTCTAGATTTTTTATTTAAACAACATTTACTTTCTTCAGCTAACAATACCCCGCTACACTGTCATGCCTGCTCGTTAGGCAAACAAACAAAGCTTCCGTTTGCTCGTTCATCTAGTATTACTTTGCAACCTTTCGATATGATACACTGTGATTTATGGACCTCCCCGGTTCCCAGTATTAGCGGTTTTAAATATTTTTTGCTTATTCTTGATGATTACTCTCATTATTTATGGACTTTTCCTCTTAAATTAAAATCTGAAACTGTTATTATTATACAACACTTCCACGCGTACATACGCACCCACTTTCATCGATCTATCAAAACTATCCAATGTGATCATGGTGGTGAATTTGACAACTACACCCTTCGCACATATCTCGCCACTCATGGCACTACCCTTCGATTCTCATGCCCTCACACCTCTCAACAAAACGGCAAGGCCGAGCGAATGATACGAACCGTAACAAATGCTATCCGTGCCTTACTTTTTCATGCCCATCTTCCTCCCCCATTTTGGGCCAAGCTTTGGCCACCGCCACATATTTACTAAATCTCACACCCACATCTACCACCAAACACCGACCCCCTCATACCGTTCTCTACCGTCACCCTCCACAATACACACACCTCCGTACTTTTGGATGCTTATGCTACCCACACACCGCCCACACCACCACAAACAAACTCGCACCCCGCACCACACCATGCATATTTCTAGGCTATGCTCCGCAACACAAAGGATATCGCTGCCTCGACTTAAAAACAAATCGCATCATCATATCCCGCCACGTCACGTTCAACGAATCCGTCTTCCCTTACAAACCCAATGCCTCATCACCAACCACATCTTCGCCCACTTCCACACCTACAGATACTACCACCGATCAGCCAATTTTCGTTTATCCCAACCCCATCCCAACTCACACCCTCCATCGACCCACGCCAGCTCCTATCCAGCGGCCCACTCGCCACGGCCCAACAACCAACAACAACCGGCCCCCCTCTATGCTATCTCCTGCACACTCTCCCCCTCCTACCGATTGCGCTTCACTTGACCCCACATACTCTCCAGTCCCATCACTCTCCCAAGGCCCAAACCAAACGGCCCATCAACCCACACCTTCCTCAAGCGCCACTGCCACACCCTCCTGTCCCAGCCCAACGTCCCACACCGACACATCCTTCCCAGCCCACGTCATCTACCGGCCCCATAGCACATCGCAGCTTTTCCCAGGCCACACCCCCTCCTCCCTCGCTAGCCACTCCTCAATCAACCCACCCAATGGTCACACGGTCCAAAGCGGGCATATCCAAACCCAAAACTCCATTCAACCTACACGTAACCACCGCCTCCCTACCAAACTCCTACAAAGAAGCTCTCCAACAACCACACTGGTTTAATTTAATGAAGGAGGAATTTGATGCTTTGATTAAAAATAGAACTTGGGATCTCGTACCCCGACCTCCTAATGCTAACATCATTTCTGGCAAGTGGCTATTTCGTCATAAGTATGATGCAGATGGAAATTTATCCCGCTACAAGTCTCGCTGGGTGGCCCGCGGCTTCTCTCAGGAACACGGCCTGGACTTCGATGAAACATTTTCACCGGTCGTGAAACCCAGCACCGTACGCACTGTTTTATCTCTCGCCGTCACCCGCCACTGGCAAATACACCAACTTGATGTCAAAAACACCTTTCTCCACGACCATCTTACCGAAGACGTGTATTGCCAACAACCACCAGGCTTTGTCCACCCCTCTTATCCCAAACACGTCTGTAAACTCCGCAAAGCTCTCTATGGCCTCAAGCAAGCCCCTCGCGCCTGGTATCGTCGCTTCGATTATATCACCCGTCTCTGCTTCCACAGCTGCCGGTCCGACCCTTCTCTATTCGTTCTCAACCATGGTCCACAACAAGCTCATCTCCTCGTCTACGTCGACGATATTATCCTGACCGCCTCCTCCTCCACCCTCCTCCGCAGAATCATACACGCCCTCTCCGCTGAGTTCTCAATGACCGACCTTGGTCCTCTACACCACTTCCTCGGCCTCTCTGTCACCCGCACCTCTTCCGGCCTTCACCTCCACCAAACCACTTATGCTAAAGACATCCTCCATCGCTTTGGCATGACCAACTGCAACCCCAGTCGCACTCCTGTCGACACCAACCCCAAACTTAGCCACAATGCCGGCTCCCCCGTTCCCGATCCCACTGCATACCGCTCCCTCGCCGGCGCCCTACAGTACCTAACGTTCACCCGACCCGACATCAGCTATGCTGTTCAACAGTGTTGTCTCCATATGCACGACCCTCGCGAAGCTCACCTCAATGCCTTGAAACGAATTCTGAGCTACATCAAAGGCACCATTGATCTCGGCCTCAGCATCACTCCCGCCACCACGGACCAACTCACCGTTTACTCCGACGCTGATTGGGCTGGCTGTCCCGACACTCGCCGCTCCACCTCTGGCTACTGCATGTTCCTCGGCCCCAACCTAGTTTCCTGGTCCTCCAAACGCCAGGCCACGGTATCCCGATCCAGTGCCGAGGCTGAATACCGGGCTGTAGCCAATGCCATTGCTGAATACTGCTGGCTCCGTAGTCTACTCCACGAACTGCATACTCCCACCACACGTGCCACCATCGTCTTCTGCGATAATGTCAGCGCCGTCTACATGTCCGCCAATCCCGTTCAGCACCAACGGACCAAACACATAGAACTAGACATCCACTTTGTACGAGAAAAAGTTGCACTCGGTCAAGCTCGTGTGCTCCATGTCCCAACCACCAGTCAATTTACGGACATAATGACAAAAGGATTACCGTACCAGCTATTTGTCGAATTTAGGACCAGTCTATGCCTTCGCCCCGCTCCGGCTTAGACTGCGGGGGGCTGTTAAAATATCTTGTAACTACCTCCTATTTCTCCTAACTACTCCCTATTCTTTAGCCACTAACTCTCTTACATGTATCTATATAATATTGTAATACAGACGGTAATCCAACATGGGTTTTACATTACTCTTTCTTACAATATACCGAGAGGGATTACTAAGAGATTAGATAGTAGAAATAAATAGAAAATATATTAATAAAAATTATTATATATGAATATTTTGTGTAAATTAGATGGTTAAACCGATTTTATAAAATTTCAACCCATTCCTCAAACTGACTAAAAACTCGGTAAGGTAACCTATCTATTCTTAGGTGTATGGTTCAAACCCTTGATGCAAGCCAAAGAATTGACGCCTCTCAACCCTAAATAGAGAAAATGATAAGAGATCGCAGACACTGCCAGCAAAAATGACTCTACTTTTGAATGACTATGTTTTTGGTACGATGTAATCAATTCTACGTAAACTCTGTCATCAAAAGACCTAATCACATTCCCCTAACATAAACATATGTACCCGGATAAGAAACCAACAACCGAGCAGTAAGAACCCCTCCTCGACCACCAAACATCAAGTCCAACAAGCCGGCTTGATCATTCCTCAAGGTCAGTTCAAGCCAACCAAGGAAGGAAGCCAAGTCCCTAGCAACTGATTACCGGACTTCACCAGCGGAACCCCGACCAGATCCTCTCGCCACAAGAAAGCGCTCATGATTTAGTATGCTCGCCCCTGGCACCATGTCTTATCAGACTCATCAGCCGACCTGTCAGTACCAACTCAGATAACCATGCTTATTGACTCGCACACTTCCTTAACATATCGTTAGTACCCTAGATTTCGTGTGTCCTTTCCAAAATTAAGGAATGACTAAGCAAGGCGAGGAAGCTTCCTCTCTGACAGACCCATCCTAGATGACGTCCTCTCTACTCCACGTGGCTACAATCTTCATCATCAATCAGGCTAGAAGATAGGAAGCAAGCCGGAAAGACAAGACATCCAACCTATCTTTTTCTCTATAAATGACAATCAATGTCTCATTTATTAGGACAAGCAAGAGAAAACAACCGACAACGATGAGCATACACAACAACGAATAACAAAAAAGAATGCTCACACTCTCTCACCATTTTTACTCTTTTGATTATACGAAGAACATATGTCAACCTCCGTGGACTAGATCATTCAAGATCGAACCACGTTAATCATTGTGTCTCATTTATTATTGTTGATCATAACATATAAACCATTAAACACTATACCACGAAGTAGTTAGCTCTAAATCAATCCGCAGGTACCCAAACCTGTAGATTACCACTTTGACATTTTTACGCCGTCTATGGGAACTCGCTTATCATCACTACAAAGCCTTCTCTGCCCTACCGACCATGACAAGCAACCTCCCGATGGCACCACCTTGAGGTAGAATAATCACAAGAAGCTCTCTCCTAGTGATAACCCTACCCCAGGGGAAGAAGAAACACCCCATGGGGACCAGACAACATCCTCCGATCACACCAACAACACTAGCTAACAGGAAGTCTCCATGGACAAGTTTCTGGCTCTACAACAACAACTGGCTGATCAAGTGGTTCACACACCAACAAGCAACCACCAACTTCGGAAAAGAGAAAGTGGAGGACCACGACCACTTCTTCGACAAAATAAACCTGATGCCACTCCTTCCCAATTAATCTCGCCAAGAACATCACTATGTACGATGGTTCATGCGACCATGTGGTGCATTTGACACGCTTTGTGGCTCACATCAATTGTCACTAGTACCTAAAATGTCTATTTCAACGCCCCTACATCGGTGGATGTAAAAAGAAATGTCAAAATAGAGCCTTAACATTTTTTAAAACAATTAGTCTATTTTGGTGTTTTCTAGTAACAACCGTCGAAATAGGATAAAAAATATGTATTTTGGCGGTTCCTAGTAACAACTTCAAAATAGATCTTTTTGTGGTTTTTTTATCACTGTTAGTCTATTTCAGCGGTCCCTAGTTACAACCACTGAATAAGCTTCTTCTTTTTTTACATTGTTGGGTCTCTGTTTCGCATTTATAAATAGGAACCACCGAAATAGATGTAGGTATATATATATATATATATATGTTTATTCTCTTCATTCACGGTAATTTTGCAACCCTAACTAGTGAACAAGGAACATACATGCCCCACGCCCTCTTCTTCATCATCTTCTTTGTGTATGTGTTTCTCAAAGATAAATCACTGGAATCGTTGTGCTTCTTTTATTCCTCACTCACGGTAATTTTGTAACCCTAACTGGCAAACAAGGAACATACATGCTCTACACTCTCTTCATCCACTTCTTTATGTTTACGCTTGTCTTCATCATCTTTTTGAGTCAGTGCCTCTCAGAGATGAATCACTGGAACTACTGTGCTTTTTTTTTCTCTTCACTCACGGTAATTTTGTAACCCTAACTGGCAAAAGAGGAACATAAATGCTTTGCGCCGCTCTTCATCCTCTTTTTGCCTATGTGCCTCACTTCATGCTCTTATTGTTTCTACGCCTCTCAGAGATAAATCACTAGAACTGTGCCTCTTCTTGTGTTTACGCCTCTCATAGATAATTGTGGTAATATACTCATTCTTATAATCTTCTCTCTGCCAGACAAGGAACATATGCTCTGTGCATCTCTTCATTATCTTTGTGTCTGCACATCTCCGAGATAAATCATTATATCAAATTGCTGCATCTCGCTCACCGGGATGGAGACGGGGCAGAAATAGTTCATTCCAAAATGGTTAATATACTCAAACTTATCTTCTTCTCTCTGGCGAACAAGAAACATATAGCCTGCACATCTATTCGTTCTCTTTTGTGTCAGCATCTCTTAGAGATAAATCACTGGAGTTGGTACATCTCACAAACTAGATGGAAGACAAAGATGAAAATAGTATAAAAAAAACTATTATGGAGGTTGTTAGCTAAGAACCACCAAAATAGGTGAGTTTTTTATGGGCACCTATTTTGGCAGTTGTTACTAGGAATTGCCAAAATACGTGGTCTATTTTGGCAGTTGTACAACTGTATAATAATTGAGGAATGTGGATATGTTTATATATTTTAGTGTTTATTTATATGTAATATAATGTATAAGTTTCCTCACTTAAATGCTTAATTATGTAAAATGTTGATATTATTCCCCACATGGGATTTTATGCTAAAACGAGTTTAAAACGCTGAAGAAAACGTCTATGAATGTGTGTTAAGACCTTAAAGATCAAGAAGGGACCAAAAGGGAGTCAAACAGTGTTTTCTGGTGCATTTTAGAGTTGTTCCGGGTCTCTGTCCGGACTTACAGACCCGGACCAATCCCAAGACATACATTCTGCCTATTTTACGACATAGTCTAGGAATGTGTACTTGGAAGCATACCCGGACCAATCATTTATGGAAGTTTATGCCAATTTTACAAAGTGGTCCGGGTCTTTATCTTGGAAATAGATCGGACCCGACTCAAAGGAACGTAAATCATACTCCTGTCATGATAAGCGTCCGGATCCGGACATAGATCTTCTCGTCCGGACGTCACACAGTGGTCCAAGAATCACACCTGGACGCACTCCCGGACTAGGAAGATATAGTAGCGCCGCAACGTTACATTAAAAAGAGAGCAGGGTTATGTAAATAAATGAGAAGGAATCAATCATATTATCTTCAATTTTGGCAAACCTTAGTCGTGGAGAGAATAGACCATTGAAGAGATTGGAGACAATAGTAGTTCAATGGGAGACCGTGTTATACCCAAAATTTTGACTCTCGGGGAGGGCTCTAATGCGTGAATTCGAAGACAAGGGCAAAATGGTCAAAATGCACCAAAACAGGATTTTCCACGGACACTCTCGGGACTTTCTATTTTTATATGTCTTGTTAATTATCTCAAAACACTTTCAAATACCATAGCCATTATGAAAGATATTTCATAATTTTCATATATTTTTATTCTGGAAATATTGCTTTTATTTCATATCATAAACTAAATTTATTAATGATTAATATAGAAATAGCCTAAAAAATGAAAAGAAAAGGTCTTGAAAGATTAAAACAAAATTGTCAGATGATTCATGACTACACATAGTCATAAATCTGAATATTCTATTTGGAACCTTAACCCAAAAATTTGAAAGAGAAATTCAAACATTCTTGAAATTTTCTCCCTCCTTTGGAAAATACCCATATCAAGTCAACATGGCATGAAATTTTAAAACGAGATAAAGGATAATTTTTAGAGAATAACCCTGTTGGATTTTCAAATTTTCAAATAATACGCTATGAATTATAAGAGGTGCCAGATTGTAACATAATTGTCTAATCGATAATTTATCGAAATAACCTGATTTTAACTCTCGAAATTCGTAAAAATCTTTCTTTATATATGGTTGATGTTTCAGAATTTTTCTCGGTCCATTGCATATTTTAAAAAAATAATATTATCTTAAAGTGTATAAAGATTTTTGATAAATATTATGTTTTATCAATTGACCATGCTTCTCCTATAAAACTAGACCTTCTCAAATGACCTAAACATGAGGTAAAACCCTATCGAGGTCAGAAACTACTCTCTAAGCCCTGCCTCCCACGTTTTTTGAAATCCCGAAGCCGAAACCTTACCAAAATCATCCCGAAATCACTAAAACACAATCTTTCTTCTCCTATCAAACTTCCAAACATTAAAACACCACAAATAAAAAAAAAAGAAAAATGTGGTTAACAATGCAAGGAAGAAGGAGTCAGAAGCTAGAAGTCGTTGCCCAACCGAAAAACCAATCAAAGAATCCCATCAAGATAGGACGACCGCTTGGAGCTTTCAAAACAGGTTAGAGACCATCAAAACTCAAACCTACAAACTCCACATACTCCATAGAGAAATCTTCAATAAAACTCACCTTTGGTCTGTGATTTTTTTATTAGTTTTTTATTTACTTTCTATGTGTTTACTTGTTAGATATGTTTCATGTTAAATTTGGCTTCAAATTGAAAACTTTTAATCACTAACTTGTTTAGAATCAAATTAGGAACACACCCATAAAATTTGAGCCAAAAACACCTTCGGGAAGCTTGTCAAAATCATTGTTCGATGGTGGTCCGGGACCATGGACGGTGTGTCGGGCCCACAGACGTCCTGTCTAAGTCCTCGGATCACCCATTGACAGTATGAAAAATCACGTTCTATATTTATCTCATAAAGTCAGTTAGAATCCGGGCCCACGGACACCCTGTCATGGCCCCGAACGCCTCAAAATTTTCACCTTTTAAATTTTTGAACTTTTTGTTTAATTGGATGAATTAGTGTCCGTGATCTCGGATATTAGGTCTGTGGGCACGAATGAGAACAAATTTGACCTAAATCTGCCCCCTAAACCCTAATTTAGATTAGTTTAGTATTCACTTTCAATTTTAGTAAAAAAATGTCAAAAATACATAAAAATACAGAAGCATGCACACTTAGGTTAAATCAACTTTATAATAAGCCGTTAATGGCATTAGTAAAGGAAAAATAACTTAGAAGAGTAGTGAAATTTATTTGAACCCGGAAAAGTTATATACCAAGCCCCGAGTTCGAACTCTAACCTTTCCTAATTTACCTTAGCTTAAAGTTAAGTGGTGACTCGTAATAGGTTCCAGTGGGCTAATTTAGGTTATAACAGTTATGATTTTAAGACATAGTTGCTAAATTTAGGTTATTAACAGACCTAGAACCTAATTAGATCCTAATCAACTTAATGAACATAGGATAAAGGTTAAAAAACCTGGGGCTCACAGACTAACGACTCTGCTGGGGACTTTAATCTTAATTTTAACTTGATTAATTTTAAGATAAGAGGGCGTAACTTGAAAATGTCATTTATGGACTTTATTGTACTATTTCATATGAGAACGAGGGTCCATGCAAACCAATTACACCCAAGACCTATACTAGGCGGCCCCTGTTAGAGACTCACACCTTTTAGGTGATTTGAATAAGTGGGGGAAAAGAGGAGGACGTCGTGTAAACCACGTCCCCTTAATACCTGGGCTTCGGCTCCTTGCACCTATTCGGCAATATCCTTACCTACTCCAACGGTTGATCAATCCAAGACCCGAATGTAGACCCACCTCAGGGTGATGTAAAAAAAGTTGGGAAGGTCAAGGAGGATAACGCGCAAACCTATCCCTTTGCGGTGACCTGGGCTTAATCCCCAAGCACCTCTCTAGATCGATCCTTACCCAGGTTGATTAAAGCGTCTAGTGAGGACATACTGAACTTGTGTGTAAACCTTGTATGCTTGTGTGATCGGCCCACTACCAGCCTTAGAAACTGATAGGAGCTTTCTCTACACCCGATTCAGCCCAACCCGAATTTTGGGCTCTATCGTTTATGGCCCAAAGGCCTTGCTTAGATAAGAAAGTCATTTTTGGGCCTTGGCCGAAAACCTAGATCTAGGTGATTTCCCATTTTGGCCCAATCTGAATCATTCATATAGGTTTTGGCCAAAACAATAATACATTTGAATTTAAGATAATTTGCAAGATTCAAAATCGATGGATCATTTTTAACTTCTGGCCCGAAGGCCCAACAAGAATTCAAAACAAATCTTGGACTCTAAAGTTTCTCTTGGCCCAGTAGCCCATTCATATTCCATACAGTTTCTTTTGGCCCGTGTGCCTTACTTCCAGGCTAGGGGACCCATACACATATTTGCGGTTTAGAAATCATCCTGGCCCATGTGCCTCAGTTCTAGCCTATAGTCATTCTGGCCCAAGTGCCACATTCTTAAAATATTTTGGCTCAAGTGCCGCACCCACAATACAAAAGCATTCAGGCCCGAGCACCTATTCATAAATCAATTCCAGCCCAAGCACCAATCACATCTCAGCAATCATTTCGGGCTGAGTGCCTCTTTCTTGAAATATTCTGGCCTGCGTGCCTCACTCTCGATTCAAAACATTCAGGCACAAACACCTATACATAAACATTCCAGCCCGCATGCCACACTCTTGATTCAAAACATTCAGGCCCAAACGCCTATACATAAACATTTTAGCCAGAGTGCCACATTCTAAAAAACATATTCAAGCCCAGGTTCCTAGCAACAGTCAGGAAACCATTTCCGACCCAAGAGCCTCGTTTTCAGTCAAGAGACATCCTCAGTTCATACTTTACAAAAGCATACCTGGAAGTCATGGACGAGAAGAAGAAGAAACCAATCACCGTCATCTCAATGATATCCCGACAGTTGAAAGCTCGAGTCTTCTAAACGCCAGATAGATCGGCCAAATTAGAGTTTGATAAGGAGTCCGAGATTCACATGCATTCTATTGCATAACTTGTCATGCATCATTCATGAAAAATTCCAGCCAAAAAGTTTTCAAGAATAACTGTTTTTAAATGAACTAATAAGAAGATCGGTTTTTTTCAAATCATCTTCTTCCTCAAGTTCACAAGAAAACAACTTTTTCAAGCTCTAAACCTTTTACGATAAAATCATTATCAATTTTCTTCAAATGTTTTCCAAGACAAAAGTTCATGAAATATACATTTTCTGGCAATGGAATATAAAGACTTGTCTTTTGTTTCCGAGAAATCGAGCATCCTTTGCGAGACACCACACCCCATTCTCGGAGCATTCATGTAACCCACAAAAAACACACAACCCTCAAATTATTGTTGAAAACTCTATAGAAATACTGGAAGCTTTCTGAGTTAGGATTGTTTATTAGAAATCTCTTTCTAACGAACGTGTGAAAAAACTTTTTAAGTGAAAAGAGTGCGAGAGCTCTATGAGCGGAAAAACCGCGAGTGTATAAGCGTGTCATTTTTACATGAATTCGGTGAGGCCATAAACAAATTAAGGTAAACAACATAACTATGACTGAATAATGGGCACACAATTATCAAGAATGACGAAGCACCTAGGTATACCACCACATAGCCAAAAAGCTAATGAAACCCAGAAATCAAACCCTAGGCACCCTTGGTGAGCTTTTCATACATATCCATCTTTTTAATCATTAATCTCCACAAAACGAGCCAGCCATGATGAGTATCCGACCCAGTGACCAAACGACGCAAGGAGCCCGACTCCCAGACAGTGACTACACCAGTTCTAAAGAAGTTGCACTACAAAAAGATCCGTAAATGGTCCCAAAGTGACCCAAGACCAAAAAGGTCACATCAAAACAACTATGAAACTTAAAGACCAAATAACCTTGAAGAAGGATAAAAAGGCTAATCTGAAAAGCTTCAAAAATCTAAATGTCAACAAGAGAATGATGTAAAGGATGACTCCAAAAGCAAAGTCAACATCAAGTAGCAGACAACTTCAAGACAAGGAAGGTGAATCCGAGAGAAGGCGCAAGTTGCAGCTTTGGTCACCCCTAAGCTTCTCAAACCCAAAATATCTCTCCATGGTCCCATTGTCTTTCCTCACACCCTATGGCCCCGTTATAAGGTTCAAAGACTTTTGACTTGATACTTGTTTGTCAAATTGAGTGAAAGTAGCAGAACTAATGCGTAACTCCATCAAATATCGAAGTCAATAGTTACGTAGTTATGACTGTAATTGAGGATGAGTGCAAACACCAAACACACTGAGTGTAAGTAGAAAAAGCACCACATTAAATAAGCCTTAACCCCGTGAGGACGAGGTTTGTTCACATGTTTAACAAAAAAAATACTAGGGGCAATCTATCGTTGCGATAGATTTCCATGAACCTTTTAACTCATATTGCTTAGAGAAAACACTGGGAAAAATGTTGTCTCAACAATTTCCACGAATACAAAAATTTGAAGGTCGCCAAAAACACCACAGTCTTGAACACTAACCATCCCAAGTTCATCATAAGCCCTGACCATCACCCACTACTGTAGGCAAGTCATAAGTCCTAAACACCACACATAAACCACACTTCCAAAATCCTAAGTTGAAAACCACAGACCCGTCATAAGCACTGAGCAGCATCTATCAACCCTAACTACCATAGATGCCATTAACTCCAAAGCTTGAAAGCATGCCCAATTTCAAAAGAATGAAGTTCTAGTCTAAAAAGCCATGCCATGACTTTAAAATCCATGAGTTTCTGTTGAGAAAGATGTCTGTCAATACACAAATGGTCAAATTTGTTTACCCCTGTTGACACATAAATGACACCATGTTTTGACATCGAGTCAACTCCAATTCTAATAGTCAAATTAATCTTGTTTTGACATCAAGGTCAGCCCCATTTTTTACACCAAGTCAACCCATTTTGACAATAGAATCAACACCTTTTTGACACTAAGTCAGTCCCATTTTGAATCCAAGTCAACTCTTTTGAATTTAGTTCAATTTTGACACCGAGTCAACATAACTTTTACATCATTGCATCATAGCATCTTTCAGTATGATACTCCTCAACATAAAACCGAAGATATATTCTTCAGAGATACACATTCTCATCTGAGTAGCAGAAATCACCCGAGTACCAGAACTCACCCGAGTTGCTGAACTCACACAAGTATTAGAACTCACCCGATTAGTAGAATTCGCCCGAGTAGTAGAACTCAGTAGTAGAACTCACCTGAGTAGTGGAGCTCATCTTAGTTATAGAATTACCCAAGTTGAGAACTCACTTCAGTTGCGGAACTCAACCTCAAGCTCGTCATAAGCCCTACCCACCACTCATAAATCGTACCCCCAAGTACCATTCCACCCAAGGCCCATAATAAGCCATGTCCACCACACATCATTTTGAAAGGGCATATTTTTCTCAATAACTACGATGGTTGGCATGCCCACAATCACTCTTCGCACTTTGGCATATGTTCCGGTCCCTAGATGCACCCGGATCATATCTTTCATTACCACATTAAACACATCTCATTAATCAAACACATTGCATCGATCTCGATACAATTCACACCTCTTTCCAATCGTTTTTAGGTTTCTAACACCTTAGATGCTTGGTGGAGTTGATGGGGCAATGAGTCCCCTATCTTAGTGTCAACTTTTTAGAGAGTAAAAACTAGTGGGTAGTGGCAGTAAGTCCCCTTAGAAGTTATCCCTGCACCCTAGTTGGTGGGAGAGACAATAAGTCCCTATAGTATACCAACCAGGAGTGTTAGGTTCTGGGCACCTTCATGCTCGGTGTAGTTTATTCACTTTTAGGTTTTCGACGCCTTCATGCTGACATAGTTTATTCATTTTGAGGGATGAAAACAATTGTGCGAAGAATGAGAAAATTTAATGCAAAGAAAAGGAAAATTCTAAACGCTGAATGTCTATTGTAATGTTCTTATTTTGATCATGAGTGTGTGGTGTTGAAATGTGTTATAACCCGGATTTTATATTCGTTATCTTTAAGTTGGTTTACAATCGTATATTATTTTGTTGGACTATTAGGTCAGTTGGGACATGTGCGGGATTTGAAAGGAAGACGGGGGCAAGGAGGTACTTTTTAGTCTTTAAGTAAGGTAAACAGAATTATAATAAGGAAATTATAATTCCCTTTTCATTTCCCTCTTGATTAGTTTTTGAGTCGCCAGTTACGACGTTTTCTGTAGAGCGTAGTGTTTTCCCTCCTTCTTCCTCTAGATCCTTTCCTTTTGTTCGGTTGGAGAATTTCTACTCTGGATTGAGCGATCGGTTGCTCCCTCCTCTGATGTGTGTTCTTCCTCTCCGATTCTAGGTTTGCATTGCAGATTTTGGTGTGGTTACGTTTCGGTTGTGTTCTCTTCCGTTTTCTGATTTTGAGTTACAATTTGCTGCATTTAGTGGTCGTTCTAGTTGCGTTGTTCTACCGGCTGTTGAGCATCGCTTCTGCTGTTGCTGTGGGGAAATGTATGCGCATTTATCAAGGTAGGTGGTGATGTAATTTGGTGTGGAAGTGAAACACCCCCAACCACTAATTCGTAATTGATGATAATTAAAGACGCCCAACATAATAGAAAATTGCAGTGGAAAATAATAAAGAACTCCCGGGTGTTACCGCCGTTAGTTACCCACGTGATTAACTAGGCCTTACCAACTCCATGTAACGGTCTAACGAACTGAATACACTACCGGATAACGTCCACAAAATAAAACCGATCCCAAAAGATTACATACCGAGTTTCCAAAGTGCTGGAACAAATACAGGTTTAAGATGGAAGTTCCATATACCAAAATGCGGGTATAACCTAACTAAGGTATAATCAAAACAAAAGTATACCCTGTACCTTATGTCTACCCCGCCTACTCTCAGTCGGGTCTCCTCAGCATCCGGTACCTGAAATGGGGGTGTTCGAAGGTTCAACAACGATGCTGATATGAAAACGTGCAGCCCGCAAGCTACCGGGCCACACCAACTAATTGGTCGTTAACATGCAATTCATTTTACATTCTTATAAATAAACTATAAACACACAACATGAAAGCATACCACTCAACCAATTCATCAGAAGTGATATATACCAAACAGAAACGAGACAGTAATAAGTTAGGTCAGTGCTCCATTCTAATCTCGGATTTGTCAATATTGAAATCTTGTTATAGGCTTTATTTGCTTATAGAGGACAATCCACACAGTGGAATTGTCAATTCCTGATTCAACGTGGTTAACCAACATAGTTGTAATTAACTGGGTTAGATGAGTATGTAAACCTTGATGAACCACCGTCTCAAAAATGCTTATTAGGTCGGGTATGAATAAACCCTTCAGACGAGATGGGGACTCTCGTGAATTGTAAGTGGGTAGTTAGCCCCGTAGGAGAAGGTAGCCTCTTTCTGGCCTCAATTGTGTTTGGGTAGTTAGCCCCGTAGGGGATAATAGTCTCCACCTGGCCTCATTATATGTGGGTAGTTAACCCCGTAGGAGAACGTAGTCATCTCCTGGCCTCCGTCGTGACGTATATATTTGGAAGTCGACCTGATGCAGCTACGACCCCCAGAATTTGCACACATGCCTTGTAATCTGGGCTCCTCGCTTCCCATATCTCGAATGTATCAGAAGTCGCATATGGACTTTCATCCTAACTCTAGGGTGATTAGTCGAATACCACGTTACGGATATTGACTTGTGTTATAAGGGAAATTAGTGAGAAACTTGAGTGCAAGTTCCCTTAACGCAAGCGCAGAACATTAATCCACTTGTTATCGTTAGTACGTATGAGTAAGTTTATTGTTCCCAAAGGCATGGAAAATCAATTAAAGGTAGTCACGAATAACACACAATCACATACACATATAGTCATTTTACATGCATTAATCTTGGTCATTAATTCACACAACAAACATCACACAAGCCGGTATAAACCGTTAGCAAACACGCTGCAAGAATCCATACCTTACACCGAAGTTGGCCCTCGCCTAGACCCGATCTACGTCTCGTATAACACCGCCTATAATTAATTAATTGAGAGTGTTAATTATTTATCACTCTCGCATGAATTTAATCTCAATATGAAATGTTTAGTTGTTCTTCTTTTATTATTTACGTGTTTTACATGATTATCCCCTTATTCTTAGTCAATTCCTAATACCGTAACCTTTCTCATATCTAAGGTATTATTTCATGGGATTTAAATCTTTCATCCTTTAACCCACATGATTTTTATTCCTAGACTGTAACTATCCCCGTTATCTTTTGATTTATTAAATATTAACCCAAAGTAACACTTAACATTTACAGATTAACCTTTATGTTTGTATACCCTATTGATTCCTTCCCCCTTATTTAATTATGCTAAGGTTTCATTTCCGACTTTCTTCCAATATCTCCAACCAGCCCTTTAACTTCTCTTACTTATGAATTTAGCCCATAACTCTCAGTTATTATATCCTAACCACTTTAAATTTCACAATCTTCACAATTTACCACTTATTACATTTTATTGTTTAGCTTTAATCCTACCTTATAAAATTCTAATCTTTCCCTCTAATTTTTGGAAATTGTTATATAGCCCCAACCAGTTTTCGGTTTTATCCCAACTTAACATTAATCATATTTTTGTCCCCAAAATTTATAATAATTATATTTGTATCCCTATCCTTATTCAACCTATAGTTTCCTTCAACTCATATATTTAATTAATTCCAACTTATAACCTAACACTTAAAAATTTACAAAACAGACCCACTAACTCGGCTTTCACTTATGATCTCCCTTTAATTACGATTTTTCCACAAATTCTATAATCTTTATATTTCATGTTATATTTCACATTTAATCCTAAGTTTTAATATTCAATCCCAAAATTTGATCAACCCTTGACCAGCATTATATCTAATTACATTATTCCCCTTATACACCCAAACTTAATAGTATTTACGGTTTTCCTCATTAACTTTCCATAAATTACAATTTAGCCCGGTAAATCTCCCTAACTTATATCCTCTCGCTCCTAACCAAAGTAACCTTATATTTCAACTTAATTACTAGCACCCAAATTTTACCTTCTCTACATTTCATAACTTTTTAATAGCCCAAGGTTCACTTGATACTTACATAGACTCCTAATTCATTTTTAAGGCAGTTTCTTACACTTAAATTCCACCAAGCAACCCCTAACCACTTAGATATTTTCCCTAAGTCCCCAACATGATTTGTTTAACCTAAATGACCCTAATTCTATGCTTATTACAGTAGGCACCCTTAAATTTCTAGAAATTACAATTTAGGCCCAAAACTCACTAAAGTTATCATTTTAATCCTTAACTCTTACCTAACTCAGAAAAAGCTTATAATGTAATCTTATAATCATATTTAGGCCATTATTAACTCTAAACCATAGTAGATTCTCGGCCTATTACTAACCTTACCCCAAACTTTTAAAAATTACATTTTTAACCACAAACTTTAAAACTTGTCATTTTAAACCTTTAGCACTTAGTTAAAATGTCCAAAACTTATAATATAAGTTGATAATAATATTTGGGTCATTATAGCCCTTAAATTACAGTACACTTTTGGCTATTTACAGATTTGACACCTAACTTTATAAAAGTCACATTTTAGCCACATAACTTAATAAACTTGTTATTTAAACACCTAAACTTTATTTTATCTTATCCAAAACTTATAATATAAGTTTATATACATTTTTAGGTCATTATGAACATTTCGGCCCTATATAGAACTAACCCTATAGTTTTCAAAAATTGCATTTTAGCCCATTTTACTTATTCCTTTGTGCATATAAGTGTTTTAAACTTAACTTAATGTTTTAAACTTGATATAAACGCATTATTAACTTAAAAATACAGAAGTAAAAAAGTAGGCATTCAGTATTAATGATTACAACACCAAAACATCATTAAAATGACATTAAACCCCAACTTAAGGTGTTTACCTCCTAATGCCCAAAAGTTAATTTTTCAAGGAGACTTGTAGCTTGGTTCCTTCCTTGTTATTGGCCCTATTATACAGAGGAGGGTTCATCAAAACCTTGTACAAGTTTAATGCTTAATGAAACCTTTAACCACCAAGGATTAGCTTAAAGGCTTTACCTTTCCAAAATATGACTTCTCACACTTGATTTTCTTGGTTTCAATTCAGTTTTGAGGGTTTAGGGACTCCAAATTTACAGACATGTTACAAGGAAGAAGAGATTTCCAAGGTTAGGACTTTCAATGCTTCATAATCAAAGCTAGAAGCTTAAAGCATGAATATGGGGTTTTAAATGTTGTTCTCACCTTAAGGAATCAAAATAGAGACTTGGCAGCTCCAAAGTTTTGGCCTTGCCTAGGGGGAAAACTTGGAGGTGAGTTCTTGGTAGATCCATGGAAGGAACATAGATTAAACACTTAAAATCTAGTTTTTGAAGAGATTTACCTTAGTAGAAACCTAGGATATTTCAGAACTTTCTTGAAGATGGAAGAAGCTCTAAGTTTGAGCATGAATCAAGTGGGGAAAAATGAGTTAGAGGGGCTGGAACTTTCGGCCATATTGAAGGAGGAAGGAAAAATGGAGTTTTAGAGCACCTTTTTACCTTTTGAGATGAAGAGACTTAGTCTAGCCCCATGTCTATGTTGATGCCGAGTTGATTGGCTTTGAGAAGTGCTGGAACTTTGTGATTTTTGTTTGGAGTTTGTAGATCTATAATCTCCTTGAGGAGTAGGTGAAGAAAATGGAAGTTTTGGTGAGAAAAGGGCTTAGAACACTAAACCACCATGGATGAGTTCTTGGAAGAGCTTGAGGTTGAAGATGAGAGAAGGGAGGGTGAGAGAACAACACACATGAGAGAAAATCAGAAGTTTTCTCTAATCTTTACCTAATGTGTTTCTTAAATGAGAGAGGAGTCACAGGATTATGCCATGTCATCAATCCCATACTAATTGCCTCTACTTTTAATCTAAGCCATTAGATAGCTCTTTAAGTACTTAAATTTTGGCCCCCATGTGTTAGTAGGAGGGTGTTTGTGTCTTTGTTTATGTTTTCTAATATTAAGGCTTATAAGTTGTACATTATGACTTGTTTTATGTGTTTGTAACATATGTTGTTACCTTGTATTAATGTGTGTTTGTAAGTGATTATCAACCTTATAAACTGTTGTTATAATACAAATTATGCTATATAATCTTTTCTCATGATTTAGGTATTTAATTTTTTGTCTTAATGTATTATATGTTACCTTAATCTTAGGAGTATAATTTCTCCTTATAATTGTTCTCTTATTTAATCCATTATCTATGTATGGTTTCAAGCTTATTTGGACTATATATAATAATATATTGTTTCAAGTTATCAAGTATATATATTAAGGGGTTTTACATTTCCTTAATGGGTTTAGGTTATTAGCCTTTATGATTTAATGGACTAACCTTTGATTAAACCCCTCTATTTAATTAATTCCTAATTAATTACTGTAATAAGGTTTGGGGTATTTTCAATCTACCCCCCTTAAAAGATTTTGCCCCCGAAGTTTTCTGATTCACAAATCAATTGGTCATAGAAGTCCAGTTTCCATAACGAATGTCATCCTAGGATTAAGTCCAGCAATCAAGATGGTTATAATCACAGGTGCATATTCCGTACAACAACAACCCAGTCATAGTGCAACAAGTGCACATAGCATCTCATCATAATGTAACAAGGTACACATAAATCAATTACCTAAATAAGATCATAGTGTAACACAAGTTCCCATATAAACAAAGTGCAATATCCAATCATAGTGCAACACAAGTGCTAATACCACATCCAAACATAGTGCAACACAAGTGCACATGCAAACAAAGTGCGAAAGTGTACTTATCAACCCAAAACGCAAAGGCTCCACCCCCCTTTAAATAGGGTACGCCCACGTACCCAAACCTATTAGACTAGTAAACTATCAAGCATAATGAAGGAAACTTCGCTCTCATATCATCCTCTAACTCCCATGTGGCCACCTCGACATCATGGTTCGACCAGAGAATCTTCACAAGTCTCACCGACTTGTTTCAAGTGTCCTGGTTCTTCTTGTCTTGAATCCTCTGAGGAGTCTCCACATATCGCATGGTCGACTCTAAAGATAGCCTCTCGAGCTGTAGGACATGAGACGGATGGGGCATGTACTTCTTGAGCCGAGACACATGGAATACATCGTGTATCTTCCCCAACTCGGCTGGCAAATCAAGTCGATATGCAACAGGGCACACCCGCTCCGTAATAGTATAGGGTCCTACGAACTTTGGGCTCAGCTTGCCCTTCTGTCCGAACCTGAATACTCCCTTCATCGGAGATACTCACAGAAATACCTGGTCGCCAACTGTGAACTCAAGGTCTCGTTATATCTCATCAGCGTACGACTTCAGCCTATCCTGAGTGGCTCTCATGTTCTGTCTAATCTACTGAACCTTAGCCTGAATCTACTCCAAGTACTCCGGTCAGATGATGACAGTCTCACTAGACTCATCTCAACATAGTGGCGTGCGGCACGGTCTGCCGTATAGTTCCTAGAAAGGAGACATCTTGATTGAGGCATGATAGCTGTTGTTGTACGCAAACTCGATCAGATGTAGCCTGTCTATCCAGCTGCCCTGAAAATCTAAGGCACATGCTCTCAGCATGTCCTCTAGTGTCTGGATGGTTTTCTCTGACTGACCATCTGTCTACGGGTGAAACGTTGTACTGAGCTTTAATTTTGTGCCAAGCGCTTCCCTCGTGGATCACCAATATCAGGAAAGGAATCTTGTATTCCGATCCGAAACTATGGTCTTTGGCACTCCATGGTGCCTGATGACCTCCTTCTTGAACAACTCGGCTAACTTCGGCACCTTCCAAGTGTTCTTCATCAGTATAAATCGTGAACCTTGGTCAGCCGGTCAATAATGACCCAAATCATGTTCAGACCTCTTCTAGTAGGTGGAAGCCCGACCACGAAATCCATCGAGATGTCATAAAACTTCCACTCTGGAACTGGCATAGGCTGCACCATGCCCCCAGGTCGTCTATGCTCAAACTTCACCTTCTGACAGGTGAGGCATCTCAACACATAGTCCGTCACATCACTCTTCATCCCACTCCACCAGAAGTGCCACTTCAAGTCCTTGTACATCTTCGAGGTTCCTAGATGGACAGACGTGGAAGAAGAGTGTGACTCTCTAAGGATCTACTCCTTCAACTTTGCGCTGTCTCTAGGAATGCATAATCAGCCCTTCAGCCTAATCAACCCGTCGTCATGTAACTAGAACTCGTACTTCCCGCTCTGGAAAGTACCGTTAGACAGCTTCTGATTGATCTCTCTCATGCACTGGTCACTCTGATGTGCACTACGCACTTCGTTAATGAGACTAGTGCTAGCAACTATAGAATGCAGTGAATATGCTCATCGACTCAAGGCATTGGCTACGACATTCGCCTTCCTTTCCTTGTACTGAAGGTCAATGTCATAGTCCTTGAGGAACTCAACCCACCTCCTCTGTCACATGTTCAACTTCTTCTGAGTGAACACATACTTTAAGCTCTTGTGGTTTGACTAAACAGTCAGCTGGACACCATACAGATAGTGGTGCCAGATCTTCAGAGCAAATACGATCATGCCCAACTCTAAGTCGTGAGTGGGGTAGTTCTCCTCATGCTTCTTCAGTTGCTGGGAGGCGTAGGTAACCACTTTCCCATGCTGCATGAGTACACGCCCTAGACCTCTATCTGATGTGTCGCAGTAGACTTCGTAACCCTCTGTGCCCTCGGGAATAGTCAAAACGGGTGCTGAGGTCAACGCATCCTTCAGTCTCAGAAATGAGGTCTCACACTCGTCAGTCCACACAAACGGCGTGTCTTTCTTCATCAAACTGGTCATCGGCTTCGCCACCCTGGAGAAGTCCCTGACGAATCTCCGATAATAGCCTGCTAGACCTAGGAAACTCCGGATGTCGGTAACCGTCTTCGGCCTAGGCCAGGTGCGTACTGCCTTGACCTTCACTGGATCTACAGAGATACTAGCATCTGAGATGACATGACCGAGAAAAGAGACTCGATCAAGCCAGAACTCACACTTGGAGAACTTAGCAAATAGCTTGTTCTCCCTCAGAATCTCAAGAACTTGTCTGAGGTGGCCCTCATGCTGCTCTCTCGACCTCGAGTATACCAGAATGTCTTCAATAAAAACAACCACCGATTTGTCCAGCTGCTCTCTGAACAATCGGTTCATCTGATCCATAAATACTGCCGGAGCACTCGACAGACCGAATAGAATCATTGTGAACTTGTAGTGGCCGTATCTCATCCGGAATGTTGTCTTCTCTATGTCATGCTCCCTGATCGATATCTGGTGGTACTGTAGGTTCTTACGATAGCAATTCTTAGTGAGGTTGTTACTCAAGATATATCTGCTTGTGAGTTACAGACTGACGATGAACTAAGCAACCTAGAAAAGCTTAAAGATAAAATAGAGACTTGAAATTACGTGGAACCTCACTCCATTAACACGTATCAACCACAATACAAACTATACGCACAAGGAGAACATCCTCTCCAAGTGCTTGCACGTAATAAAACTAGATCCTTTCACAACCTAGTGATTTTACAAGTTTCTCGAGAGCTCTCTCTCAATCTCTGTTTTCTCTCTGATGGAAAAACGTAATTTGCTTCAGCAAGCAATATTACTTATATAGATGATGTAATCTAAGGTAAGATATTCACCTAAAAGATAAAAACTGTTTTAAAGCATAAGAATATAAAATCTAAACAACTTTTATATTTGTTAATGCTCAGAATAAAAACCTCCCTAAAATTACTCCAGCAAAGATTCTCCGGAACGTAATCTTCATTCTTCACTTATCTCTGACTTCAGATTACTGGGTTTGTACCTCAGACACAGTATGTTACACAGAGTGACTAATCAAAAACATCAACATATTCCCCCTTTTTTGATTATGGCAAACTCTGTATAGTGTGTCTGTGTTGTTCACCCTGAATAACTGCAGTAATCTTGACATACGGAAAAAAACTTCCCCCTCAATATATGCTCTTATGTGCGTACGAGAAGTATCCAGTAACAAGATGAAAAGTCATTAGAAATACCATAGATAACGATCAAACAGTAAGCCATAAGCATAGTTCCAGGCATAGTTCCAGACACACATATCAACTTCCCCCTTTTGCCGAATCAAAAGAGGAGAATCACAAGTCAAAAGAAGCCTAGCAACAATCCAAAAACATAAGTCTGTGACAAAGCAGAACCACAACAATCTAGGCAGCAGAAGAGAAACACAAAAAGGAGCAAAAAGAAATTAATAGATGAAAAAGTTTTTGCTGGATGGAGGAATTTTAAGCTGCCAACCGGATTAAGTATGCTCGGTGAACATTTGGGCTAGTGTGAGTCCCTAAGTAGTAAGAACCCTTCATTGAGACACTTTTAATGGGTCCAGAGGAATATTATAGAACCGAAGGACCTTTTTCAGCTAGACCTTTGTCTAGCTTGTGTTCAAGACACCGCATCAAAGCCAAATCTGCCGGATTGACACGCTCCTTCATGTCATTGCGGGGAGTAAGGACCTGATAAGCAAACAAGTGAAGCAATCTTGGGAGGACTCCAAAATCACGCTGTAAGTGATTTCTCAGTCGTGTACTGGCATTTGTCAGACCATAGTGCCTATGAACATCTTTAAGAGGTACAACATCAAGTTTTTGAGAGTGGAACTCAGCTAACCCAGCCAATGGTACGTCAAGAATATGCACAAGGTGCCGGAGAAAAGAACGCAAAATTTGGGGTGCAGTGAGAAGAACAATTGGTGAAATGCAAAGTTGCAGAGAAAAGAAAAGAAAAGAGACAACCAGAAGTCTGCTCGTATTCCCCTTTTTTTGTTTTTTTATTTTCTTTTTTTTGTCTTTTGTCTTTTTTTTTTTTTTTAAATAAGAGCAGACCGTAAGGAAAAGACGGAAGAAAATGAACAAAATAACTAGAAGAGATGGCTGCCAGACCATTGTGGAACTACCAGTAACAAACACACGAATCTGAAACGTATACCAAAACTAATTGACCAATGAAAAACACATCTTTCGAAACAACAAAAGAAAGAAATTAATAGAATGCAGGAACCATACCTTACGGAACGTTGATCATTCCAAGCTCGAAACAGAGATAGTGAGCTTGATCCTGACTCAAAAGTTCGGTGAAGATGTCATCTATTTGTGTGTTCGTGAGACGATGAAGATAGCAGCTTGCTTTCGTGATGATCATGATATGAGACTGTTACCCTGACAATTGGTAAATCCAGATGTACTATTTCGATCAGACAGTTAGCCACCAAAAACAGCGGCAGTATAAGCCATCAAGGTAGGTGAAGTGCTCCGGTGTACGAGCTACTGTGTCTCTACTGAACTCTTGCGGAAAACAAAAATTTTCGAAGTCTGGTCGTACTGAGCACGGAGTGCTTGTCTATCTTCTTTAGAGGTCCTTGTTCATAGACTCGAAAGACGGGCTAAGCCAATCATGTTCTAATCCTTTGATAAGACAGACTTGATCGAAGCATGCCGCATGTCCAACTGTGCCAATGTCGACGATTTTGCCATTTCCATTGTTTCCAAACTTTCACCTTGCCTCCATTTTGCTCGGTAAGAGAACCGAATTTTCTCCTATCACCACGTCATATGCCTTAAGCACCCATTATCCATGAGTCACCAATGCTCTGTATGTGACTCTGTTTGTTCCTGTAAAAGACTAAACAGAAAGGTTAGTTTTGGGTACCCAGACTTGCTTGGGCCCTGTGGTGTATGAAGTAAATCTCTTCTTATTATGAATCAACGTTGAGGTTGTGCTTAGAGATTGCCGAATTCTTTAGAATTTTCTCCTTTAGTTTGTAACAATGATTAATGAAATGACCATGTTGAACAGTAACTACAGATGGTTTCTACGCTTCACATGGATTCTGATCATTTCGTTGATGGATTGTTTCAACATTGTTCTGTTGGTACCCTAGACCTTCTTTGTCGGTTTCTTTTTCTTGCTTAGCATGTTACAGAGATTGATTTTACCGGTATACCGATGAATGGATTCTTCTGAGTCTGCAACTCAGTTCTCTGTTTTTCTTAAGAACTTCCACGTGAGGGAATCTACTTCTTTATTAAGTTTTTCATTCGATCAATCAACGATTTAAACTCAGTTTGTGCCCAGTTTGGCAGTGTAGCTACCTCAGAAAGTAAGGACTGACAAAAGTAACTTGAGGAATTTTGGAACTATTTGGAATCTTAGAGATATTAGGATACCCGAGTTCTCTATTTTCCTTTCTAATCCATCTATCCTATCCTCAAACTCATGTTTTGTGTTTCAAGTTTTAACATAGCTTCATATAGAGTTCGAACAAATTTTCTAGACATAGACTCAATAGATCTTTTACATGAGATAACCTTACCTCATCATCTGGCAGAGTCTTCTTCACTTTTCCAAGGCCATAAATAGAATTCTGTTCCCTCACTGAACTATCTTCTTGAGCAATAGCCGTCATGCATACTTGATCCTCATTCTCTGGTTTGAGTCTGTTCCTGAACCATCTTCTCCCCAAGCCGCAGCCAGCTGTTGTTGAGAATTTTAACCTCTCCTGAAAATTATCCCTTTGTGGCAAGGGACAATTTTGACCTCATGTCCAGGTTTGTTGCACCTAAAATAGATTATTGGACCCTTCTTTGATTTGTTATGATTAAACTTGGAATTCTGACCTCGCGTCCTCCAAAAATCCTTCGAATACCATCAGCTATCTTGATAATTTCTTCCTCTTCACTCAATTCCTCTTCATCTGTCCAGCATTGACTCTTCCAAGCTTTCAAGGCCAGATCTTTGCATGTATTGGCGAAGAGATTTCTCCCTTCATATTACCTTCATAGACCATCAGCTCAGAGCCTAACTCCTCGAGGGACATTTTTTGACAAATCCTTGGTTGTTTCTAGCAAAGTTGTATAGTGCAGCAATCCTTTCCAAGACTGTCAAAGACACCTTTCATTGATAGGTACACCCCAAACACTGGCCTAGGAGTTAGGGGTGTCACACGCCGCGTATTATTACATAATAACGCAAGGCTCTAATAGCAAACTTAAACAGATAAACAAATAAGGCCCAAACGAAATACTTAAATAAAGTATAATCAAATGATGTCGTAAACATCCCAAAAGTATTACAGAACCCACCAAAACGAATATCAAAGCAAAAGCTAACAGAAGAGGCCCAAAGGCTCAAATTCAAATACAAGTCTCAAACGAATCAAATAACATATGAACAACTCCAGAAGCTGAGGGTAGACGATCCTCACTAATCAATCTGCAAAAACGTTAGAAGTAGGGGAATGAGCACACAACTATGCCCAGTAGATGACCAACTTCATCAACCAGCATGCTCAAACATTTTACAGAATGTTAACAAACTCAGAAGGAGCCGAGAGTCCAAGAGCATGTCAGAAAACAGAAGCAGAAGTCCACACCATAAGGGACTAAACAGAGCAGAAGCAGCAGAAGAAAAAAACAGAGTGGGACACTAGCGATCACAGCATACAGACAGAACGAGCAACCAGCTCGTGAACAGAACGAGGAAACCTCACTCGTAAACAGAACAGGTGTAAACACCCGTGAACAGAACGGGGAACATCACCGTGAACAGAAGGATCCTACATAGCGCTACGAGACAGCGTAACCAGCCATCCAAAGGCTCAGACAAGAGATAACTAGGCCCCAAAACAGAAGCTTAAATACAGATAAGCATATGTGCACCAAAGGCACCAGAAAGCACATAGATGGCTTGGAAATCAGATGGGGAATCCAACCCCGCAAACGGAAGTCAAAACGGAGCTCAAACGAGCAAGTTATTGTCAAAACAGAGGTATGTCCGAACTTGTGTCCGGACATCAATGTTCGGACACAAGTCGAGACTCAGAAGATGAAATCAGACAGATGTCCGAACATGTGTCCGAACTACGAAGTTCGGACACAGGTCGAACTTTAAAACAGTAGAGGAGACAGAGGTGTCCGAACATCCAAGTTCGGACGGATGTTCGGACGTTCTTCGGAAATCAGAACGTGCAGAGTCCGAACTTGTGTCCGGACATCAGATGTTCGGACACAAGTCGAAGCCAAAATCAGAGAAAACAGAAGGCTGTGTCCGAACTTCAAAGCTCGGACAGAAGTTCGGACACAGCGAAAACTTCAGAAAGTTTAAGCGCAGAAGGGCGTGTCCGAACGTCCAAGGTCGGACGGAAGTTCGGACATGCCGAAAAACTCAAAAGACAGAAGCGAATTCAACACGAACAGAGCCACAAAACCATCTCAAATCAACACACGCATTTACAAAACAACCTTGGGGGTTTAATCCATTGAAATGGCATTAAAACAGGCACAAATCACACACAAACACAAGGCAAACATTGAATTAATTTGCAGAATCCGAACTCCCCAAGGCTGAACACACGGATCGAATCCGAGAGCCACCTACCTCGAATTAACAGCAGACGAACCACTAACTGAACAGCAGAATCCAGCCAATGTAGACCCTCAAACGCAGACCGAACGCAGACCAATTCACTGAGCAAAAGCAATTGCAAAACTCCCAATTCAGAAAACGGAACCCAAACTCTGAAACTGAAATCACAATCCAAAACTGCACACAATCCTCACCTGAATTCGTCAACAAGGGAACCAACGGGAAGAACACGAGTGCAGCGCGCAGAGGACTGAAGATTCTGGCAATCAGATTGTAGAGACCAGAATTAGAAGGAGGAAAATTCCAAAACCTAAACCTCAAACTGAATTGTGTTAACCTTATACAATTCACAAACCTGATCGCAATGAAGAAGAAGAAACGCAGAATCCACCAATAGAACTCAGACTTCAGAACCACACTTGCAGGATTGAGCGCTTGGAAGAAAGTATTCTTGAGAGAGAGAAAAAGAGAGCAAGGAAGGAGCGTCTTACGGTTTTCAGAACTGATCGAGAGAGAAGTAGTGGGAGCGTGATTAGAATAATGACTAGGGAATTATTAATATAACTCACCTCAATTAATAATCCCTTACCAAAATCAGAAAGAAGAAAGACCACTTCGCCCTTGTCTTTAATCCAAAGGACTTCCATGTCCTGAATTAAGATTGAACCAACTTAAAGTTAAATTGTGACGAAATAAAATAATAACCAAATCTTGGGTTATAACAGATAGTTTGATTATCCAGTGTGACTCCCACAGTCTTCATATCACTCAGTATCTTGTCAAACTTTTCAAGCGTCTGTGTAACAGACTCACCTTCAAGCATTCTGAAATTATCAAACTGTCTTCTGAACTGTTTTCCTTTTGCCTTTCTGATCGACTCTGTTCCTTCATAGGCAACTTTCAAAATGTTCCAAACTTCTTTAGCAGTTAGTATGCCAAGAACTTTATGCTGATCACCCTCTGAAAGTGATGAGACAATCACTCTCAAGGCCTGCTTATTCTTGCTGAGTAGCTTCTTATCATTATCATTCCAATCTTTCTTCTCTTTACGCTTGGTGACTCCTCCTTCAGTGATCTGTGGTACCAGATCTCCTTCAGTAACAATAGTCCATAGATCATAGTCGATTGACATCAGTTGATGTCCCATCTGTTCACACCAACAAGCATAATTGAATTTGGTAAGCTTGGGTGCCTTGACGTTGTAAGAACCCATATCGATCACCCTTGGAAGATTTCTCTTCTAAATCAGTGAAAAAGGGAACCTGCTCTGATACCAATTGTAGGTTCTTACAATAGCAGTTCTTAGTGAGGTTGTTACTCAAGATATATCTGCTTGTGAGTAACAGACTGACGATGAACTAAGCAACCCAGAAAAGCTTAAAGATAAAATAGAGACTTGAAATCACGTGGAACCTCACTCCATTAACACGCATCAACCACAATACAAACTATACGCACAAGGAGAACATCCTCTCCAAGTGCTTGCACGTAATACTAGATCCTTTCACAACCTAGTGATTTTACAAGTTCTCTCGAGAGCTCTCTCTCAATCTCTGTTTTCTCTCTGATGGAAAAACGTAATTTGCTTCAGCAAGCAATATTACTTATATAGATGATGTAATCTAAGGTAAGATATTCACCTAAAAGATAACAACTGTTTTAAAGCATAAGAATATAAAATCTAAACAGCTTTTATATTTGTTAATGCTCAGAATAAAAACCTCCCTAAAATTACTCCAGCAAAGATTCTCTTGAACGTAATCTTCCTTCTTCACTTATCTCTGACTTCAGATTACTGGGTTTGTACCTCCGACACAGTATGTTAGACAGAGTGACTAATCAAAAACATCAACAGGTACCCTGATCGTAGATCAATTTTAAAGAATACTGACGCTCCCTTCAACTGATCGAATAAGTCATCAATGCGCGGCAGCGGGCGGGTACTTGTTCTTCACTGATACGACATTCAGCTCTCTATAGTCGATGAACAACCGCAGACTGCCGTCCTTCTTCTTCACGAAGAGAACTGGTGCGCCCCAAGGCGATACACTAGGTCGTATGTATCCCTTGTCGAGTAAGTCCTTCAACTGCTCTTTCAACTCAGCCATCTCTGCCGGTGCCATGTGGTACTGCGCCTTGGCTATTGGGCCCGTGCCTGGTAGTAGGTCGATGGTGAACTCTACCTCTCTAGCAGGTGGTATGCCAGGAAGCTCCCTAGGAAAGAGGTCGGGAAACTCCAACACCACTGGTATATCGACACTAAACTCGGGATCTCGCTCAATGTTTTGAACATAGCAGAGGAACACCTCACTCTGCCTCCTAATCTCTCTGCACATGGACATACCAGATATCACTTTGATCGAAGGCTCTCTAGGATTCTGCCGGTATGATACTGTCACCCCTAATGGGCTCTTGAGCAATAATCGGCGCTCTACACAAAGAATGCGGCCTCTGTGCCGCCCCAACCACACCATCCCCGCAATCACATCAAATCCCAGGCCTCTGAACTAGATCATGTCTATGGGGAAATCCTCATCTCTAATCTGGATGGTGGCGCCTCTATAAAAACGGGTACACCTGATCTTCTCCTTAGACGGAGAGTCACCATAAAATCAGATAACTCCACAGCGTCTAGCCCCAGCTTCCCCGCAAGTGATGGAGAAATGAATGTATGTAAGGCTCTAGAGTCGAATAATACTGAAGCTGCCACACCGTTAACCAGAAATGTACCTAATATTATAAATTCACAAGTTAATCTTCTACTCATTTTTCGGTATCGTTTACGGTCCTTAACAGTTCTTATTTCAATTTTTACCTGTGAGGATAGTGCCGCTCTTGCCGGCCTCTACCTCTGTAAGTATGCCGAGGGTACCTTCCGTCTCATTCCCATAACCTATTTAACAAACTTTAATAAGTAGCTCATAACGTGATGGAAATCGATAAAAACACTCAACATTTTATTCCATTCATCCATTGATTACATGGTGATCCTCATTACATGTGCTTAAAGAGATTACAACCCTAATATTTCCTAAAGGTTAGGTTTAGTCGTCCAGGTCTCATGTGTGTGGCATTAATCACTGTCAAGGGTGCTGTATTCAGTTTAACCCTATTAATACCATGAAATAGCATCCTCGACTTCCCGCCCATGACCAGAACATCCCCTGACTTCCGTGTGATCTTCTTGGCAAGGTCCACACGCTTCTGCTCGCCATAAAGGAACTCCACATCATCACCGATGGATATGGACACAATTGGTATCCCTTGACTAAGAGATTCTGGGGTCTCACCCTTATTTTGATGTAATCCCAAATAGCCTCCTTCTTCATAGAAGTTGATGATACACAGATCCGCCCGCAGGTTGGGAACTGGATTTGCCTCTAGCTGTTGAGCAACGCCAACAGCTCTTCCACGATTGGTAAGAATTCGTCAGGTATCTCGGATATCCGTGCCCCGTCTTCAGTTCTCATCTCTTGGTACATCTTCGTGTTGGGGTTCTAGTCCTTACCCAAGCACATCATCTTCAATCCACCTAGGTACTCGAGAGTGTAGAACCCTCCTGGTCCTACTCCCAATTCTCGACATCTCCTAATGATGACGATTTGTGTCTCGGGTGTCAGGTATCCCTTGAGTAAAATCATCCCTGGTCGGATGACCTGACACTGCTCACTTGCAGGTTCATGTACTTCGATGTCGTTTTCTTCTAGGGCAGGTGGTGAGGGGATAGGAAAGAAAAATTTGAATTTTCCTTAGGTGGGTGAAGTCTTATCTTATAAGTTTCCCTTGACTAATTACTTAATTTTGTATTTAGGCATTCAAGCACTCAAGTAAAGCACCCAATACACCTAGACATGCTTTTATTGGCTACTGGGTTTTAGTAATACCTGGTGTAGTAGGTTGACCAAACCCATCTGAGCGATCAATCACATGTAGGGCAGGCTGCCCCGATGCCGGGCCCTTGCCCTTCGCTCCCTGACCCGTAGCAGGCTGGGTGGTCTGAGTAGGGAGTGGACCGCTAGATCCACTCCTTTGATCACCACTCGGCTTCGTCCCCGGGCGATAAGACTTGCTCTCGGGGTTCCGGATGCACTCATACGCCCGGTGTTCCCACAGCTGGCAGTAACGGCACTGGACCTTCTCCCCCCGAAAATCCACCCTCGGGTGGTCCTTCCCATACTGTCCACATCGATAGTGGCGCTCAAACTTTCGGCCCGTGCTCGTACCGGATCTAGAACCTAATTCATTTGGAGATCAGTTAAGTGTTCCAAGATAACATGACAATCTTAAGGCATTTCTACACACTTATTTAAATAGAGTATCTCACCCTTAGGTGGGTGTAATCTCAAAGGTCTAGCTACCTCGGCATGGTGAACCAACTGGAGAGTCTCAGAAGACCGGCTCTCCTTCCCCTGGTGGTGCTTCTGCCCCTTCTGGAACGGCTTCCTCTTCGTGTTGTGGCCGCTCTGTCGGGAATCATCCGAACTAGGCCCAGCAGCCTTCCTCTTCTGGTTCAGATCATCTCTCCTCTGAACCACGATCTCCACTCTGGAGGTGGCATGATAGCACTCCTATAATTCCAAACATTAGTATTCATTTATCACATACATTGATTATATCAGCATTAAATATCAAAACGGTTTTCTTTTTTATTTACCTTGAGAGTGGTATAAGTAACTGCACCCATACCGTACTAAATGCAAGGGTTCAGACCCCCGTAGAAACGCTCGACCAGTATGTCGTCTAAGTACCCAAGTCCGGGTAGAAGGTGAAGCGGGGCAGTGAACTTCACGTAGTACCCGTCCACTGTCATCTTCCCCGTATGCTCTAGTGTATCGAGCTCTACCCTCTTCTTGGTTGGTACGTGGGCTGGGTAGTACTTGGCCCTCAGCAGAGCCTTGTAGGCTCCCCATCCAAAGTCTGGATCGGTCATATGCTCGGCCTTCACTAGGTTCCACCAGTCTCGTGCAGCGTCCTTCAAATAGAATGGCGCCAATCTGACCTTGTCCCCAGCTGAGACGGCCACTATCTCGAACGCGGTCTTCATCTCGAGAAGTTATGTCTCAAGGAGAGATGGATCCACTCCTCCTCTGTTAGGTGGTGGCTTCAACTCTGCGAGGCTCTTCACCCAATCATGCTCTCTAGGCTGCGGTGGAGGCGGTGCTTGTCCTCCTGGCGCTACTCCCGCCTAAGCCAGCGCCATAGCAACTATAGCTGCAATTTCCTATAGTCTGATGGGGTCTTCTGCCTCACCTCCTCGACCTCGGCCTCTACCTCGGCCTCACCTAGACATTTACATAATGCCTTAACATATCAGTTCCTGGGTTAACACACTTAGGTTTGGACAGTCGTTAGCACCTTTTTCGGTGGTCCATAAATAACATTGACTCCATACTACTATCACTCAGCCCTCAACCCAAGGCTTGGAAATCCTAAACTCGGTAGTATCATGTCATCAGAGCGTGATACCACTTTTTTGTAACACCCCAACCACTAATTCGCAATTGACGATAATTAAAGACGCTCAACATAATAGAAAATCGTAGTGGAAAATAATAAAGAACTCCCTAGTGTTACCGCCGTTAGTCACCCACGTGACTAACTAGGCCTTACCAACTCCATGTAACGGTCTAACAAACTGAATACACTACCGGATAACGTCCACAAAATAAAACCGATCCCAAAAGATTACATACCGAGTTTCCAAAGTGCTGGAACAAATACAAGTTTAAGATGAAAGTTCCATATACCTAAAATGCGGGTATAACCTAACTAAGGTATAATCAAAACAAAAGTATACCCCGTACCCTATGTCTACCCCGCCTACTCTCGGTCGGGTCTCCTCAGCATCCGGTACCTGAAATGAGGGTGCCCGAAGGCTCAAACAACGCTGGTATGAAAACGTGCAGCCCGCAAGCTACCGGGCCACACCAACTAATTGGTCGTTAACATGCAATTCATTTTACATTATTATAAATAAACTGAAAACACACAACATGAAAGCATACCACTCAACCAATTCATCAAAAGTGATATACACTGAACAGAAACGAGACCGTAATAAGTTAGGTTAGTGCTCCGTTCTAATCTTGGCCTTGTCAATATTGAAATCTTGTTATAGGCTTTATTTGCTTATAGAGGACAATCCAGGTAGTGGAATTGTCAGTTCCTGATTCAATGTGGTTAAGCAACATAGTTGTAATTAACTAGGTTAGAAGGGTACGTAAAACTTGATGAACCACTGTCTCAAAGACGCTTATTAAGTCGGGTATGAATAAACCCATCAGACGAGATGGGGACTTTCGTGAATTGTAAGTGTGTAGTTAGCCCCGCAGGAGAAGGTAGCCTCCTCCTGGACTCAATTGTGTTTGGGTAATTAGCCCCGTAGGGGATAATAGTCTCCACCTGGCCTCATTATATGTGGCTAGTTAACCCCAAAAAGAACGTAGTCATCTCCTGGCCTCCGTTGCGACGTATATATTATGAAGTCGACCTGATGCAGGTACGGCCCCCCGGAATTTGCACACATGCTCTGATACATCTGGGCTCCTCGCTTCCCGTATCTCGAACGTATTAGAAGTCGCATATGGATTTTCATCCTAACTCTAGGGTAATTAGTCAAATACCATGTTACGGATATTGACTTGTGCTATAAGGGAAGTTAGTGAGAAACTTGAGTGCAAGTTCCCTTAACGCAAGTGCACAACATTTATCCACTTGTTATTGTTAGTACGTATGAGTAAGTTGATTGTTCCCAAAGGCATAGAAAATCAATTAATGGCAGTCACGAATAACACACAATCACATACACATATAGTCATTTTACATGCATTAATCTTGGCCATTAATTCACACAACAAACAACACACAAGCCGGTATAAACCGTTAGCAAACACGCTGCAAGAATCCATACCTTACACCAAAGTTGGCCCTCGCCTTGACCCGATCTACATCCCATATAACACCGCCTATAATTAATTAATTGAGAGTTAATTATTTATCACTCTTGCATGAATTTAATCTTAGTATGAAATGTTTGGTTGTTCTCCTTTTATTATTTACGTGGTTTACATGATTATCCCCTTATTCTTAGTCAGTTCCTAATACCGTAACCTTTCTCATATCTAAGGTATTATTTCATGGGATTTAAATCTTTCATCCTTTAACCCACATGATTTTTATTCCTAGATTGTAACTATCCCCGTAATCTTTTGATTTATTAAATATTAACCCAAAGTAACACTTAACATTTATAGATGAACCTTTATGTTTGTATAACATATTGTTTCATTCCCCCTTATTTAATTATGCCAAGGTTTCATTTCTGACTTTCTTCCAATATCTCCAAGCAGCCCTTTAACTTATCTTATTTATGAATTTAGCCCATAACTCTCGGTTATTATATCCTAACCACTTTAAATTTCACAATCTTCACAATTTACCACTTGTTACATTTTATTGTTTAGCTTTAATCCTACCTTATAAAATTCCAATCTTTCCCACTAATTTTCGGAAATTCTAAGTACCGAGACTATGAAGTTAGGACCAATTTCCTTGTGGATACGGCACTTGTTGTACAACACCGATTAGGTGCACTTGCCTATTCCCTGCATTCATTTATATACCTCGTTATATAGTTTTTGCACAACAAGTTTTTGGCGATGTTGCTGGGGACTTCGGTCCAACTATCTGGTTTATTATCTGTTTAGTTTCTGTGCATATTTTTCATTTCTTTTATTTGCCATTTTGTGTATAAATTTGTGTTTTTTAACCTATCTTTGATGGATGGTCATGATGATCAAGGAGAGGATTGTTACGGGTACACCTCTACAGCAACCTACGACCAATACATTGATTGTCAAGGGTGTGGATCCTTCCATATAAGGATCTAATCCTAAGATCAAAGGATCTCATAGAGGACCGGTTCTTATCTGTCGATCCAAACCCCACCTAACAAGACATCAACCAATGGATCGGGTGTCAAGAGAGTGGAGAAGACCACGGGAGTGCTCACTGTTCTGAGATCACAACAAAGGTAGATCATCCTGCTGAGGACATGGGTTACCCTCTATTTCCTCCCCTGTTTAAACATGAGCAAAAGCCATTAAACCATCTGCCTGAGCTTGAAGACAAGCCATCAGAGGACGGCTTCTACACTGACTTCATGGAGTCTCCTCCCTCTGAAGTCAGCTACTATTATTTCCCCTCCTTCTCCATGCTCTACCCAGAAGATGAGGATGGATACATCCTCAACCTTGAGGAGGAGGAGATGCCGCCTCCCTCCGAGCCATCAGAGGAGAGTGCTTTAATAAACTTCAAGGAGTCACCTCCCTCTAAAGTTGATTTTCATCAAGGCTCTTCCAATGAGACTCACCAAGAAGTTGAGGACATTTACATCCTCAAATTTGAGGAGGAGGAGGAGCCATCAAACTTTGATCTTCACCTGGAGGATCAAGGCTTTCCCCACCCGTGCACTAATGAAGTAGGGTGGAAACTCAAAGTTCACTCACTAAGTGTGGAGTCCACCTTTCCCTTTGATCCAGGACCAGAGTTCGAAGACAAAGTCTGCCCTGGAGTTCTCCCTGCACCGCTCATTGAAGATAAGGATGTCTTCGTCCTTAAATTTGAAGAGGAGTCTCCACCACAAGATGATCCTCGCACCAAGGATCATCAACCTCAATACTTGGGCCATTCTTCAATGAAAAATGATGCCCGCCCAACCCACCCGTTGAAGCCCATTTCAACATTCATTTTCGATCCTAGAGGACTTCAATGTGGTACGGTCTAGCCAAAGACCCTAAAGAAGGGCAGCTTCCCGGGAGGCAACCCGGATGATTTTCTTTCATTTTCATTTATTTTAATTTTTCAAGTTCTCCTTTGATTTTGTTTTTGCTAACTTTTAACCCCGTTTATAGTTGGTTGCTTCTAGTGTTTTATGCAGGTGCAACTTAAAGTCCACACCGCAACCAAGCTACGCTAATTGAGGCTAAAGCACAAGTGGGGGAGTTCCTTCAATGCAAGCAAATACAATCTTAGGGGAGTACTAGTTTCTTTTATTTTGCTACTCTCACTTCTCTTCCTTCATTTTGTTAGTGGGCATCGCTTATGTGCTATAATGTTGATTGTGTCCCATGCATTTTAACTTTGTTTGCTTCCCGAAAAGGTCTTCTAGAACCTTTCCCGGTTTGTTTGGTGAACAATTAAGACATTGTTCATGTTAAGTGTGGGGGAGTTACCTTTTCAGTGATTTTTGTGCTTAAATGCCTAATCCCTTTGCTTATCTTGAGTTTGTCCAAAATCAAAAACTTGGACCCTTGTGTTGTGAGTTATTCTCATTAAGAACAAATACTGTTATGAATTGTAGGATAAATGCTCAAATTTTTCTTTTTGATTGCTTTTGAGGAGCATATTTCATGCGGTGTAACCAAATGATCTTGAATGGTTGGTTTTTTGTTGCTTAGGGGCTCTTTCTATCTTTTCTCTTAGGGATTGCTAAGGGATGCTTCTTTGTAAAAATCCTTTAAGGGACTTGCGAGATGCCATTGGTAACCAACAATGAGAGTTGAGTGTTCTTAATTGCAAAGGCTTGATGTCAAAATTTTACCTCCTCATCTCTTATGCGAAAGTGAAACAAATGCATAAATCTATTTTTCCCTTTGTTTTCTTCTCAATGCTCATTCTTGAGAGAAGTTGGCCATGGTAAAAGCTCTACAAGTTACTTAATCTTTGAAACTATGAAGCACTCCGGATCATGCCCCGAAACTCTAGTTTTTGTTTTTCCCTAATTACACCCATGCCACCACTAAGAGATGGTTCACACTCCTCAAAGGTTTCAATCACGTTTTGCTTCTTCTCTTATCCTACAATTCATGTTTGTATTTGTTAGTCTTGAGCATTCCTTACTTGCTTAGGTGCTTGGTTTTGCTTGAGGATAAGAAAAAAGGCAAGTGTGGGGGTGTGATGAGTGTCCAAATGAGCATGCTTTATAGGTGTATTTCATATGTTTTATCAACACTTTTCATGCTCATTTCTCCACTCTAGCTAGTTTTCCTCTAGTTTTGTGTTTATTGGTGTTTTACACAACTACTGCTGAAACAGGAGGAATAACATAGCTAGAAATTAGTAAGACAAAAAGACAAACGCGTGGGAGCAAACGGATCCAAAATTGGAGCTACAACGAAGAAGATACAACATTTTGAAGTTAGCCTCCCTATTGGACCGACCCACAGGACCGACCTAGAGTGGGTCGGTCGGATGTTCCGGAGGCCAGAAATGCTCGTTCCGGGGGATGAAATTGCTTCTGGACCCGACCGACCCTAAGACTGACCTTGGTAGGGTCGGTCAGACTTAAAAACGTGATTTTCAGCCCCAAAATTGCTTCTGGACTTAACCAACCCACGGGACCGACCCAGGGTGGGTCGGTCGGTCACAGATTTTGCCCAAATCTGCCTTTTTAAAAGCGGAAAAAGAGGAGAGAGAGAGAGGGGGGGAATCCACACACAACACAAAAACCACAGGAAAAGAAGAGAAAATAAGGAAGAAGGAGAAGAAGAAAGGAAAGGAAGAAGAAGGAGGGGAAGGGTCACCTCCATTGAAGCTCTTTGATAAGTGCGAAATATATATACTTGTAGGGATTTAATTCTTCCTATTTTTACAATAATTCATGTCATATTTCTCACTTATCAATTGTTATATTTTATGTGTCAAATGCAGAAAAAACAGTCTAGGAGATACATACATCATCTCATAAAGATTTCAACGTAACAAATGAGTGATATTATATATATACATATGGGCTGCACTTGGATTTTAAGGAGCATGATTTAATCATCATGGTATTCGATCATCACCATGCACAAATCACTTACGGAAGAATTTTTGCACATTCATGTGCTAATGTTTCACGGTAATTCACTCACACGCTACAGCTCAGCCATGTCATGATATAAATCATCTTCATTCATTGATGATTGTTAACGGCCCACACAAAATTTACACACGAGATGGGAGGGAGTAACTGTTGCAATCAATTAAAAAAGATGAGTACTAAATCATTCATGCTGAAAAGAGCGGCGGTCCATAATCCATATTCATGACCGACATACCACATGAAAGGAAACGCTACACTTCAATTAGGACGAGTGGATCTACCGTTGTTATAAGAAGAGAACTAGGGTTTGAGATGATATTCACGCCGCGAGGCTTACGCCTCCACATCCATACTCCATGCCAGTGCAGCACCAGAGAAGAGGGGCTTTGGCCTCCTCTTTCTTTCTTCCATACACTCAAGTCCACCATTGTTAACACACCACACTTCTGACAGAGGATTAATGCAGACACGTGACAACAGAAGGCGGAGCAGAGAATCTACTAACAGAGTTTCTTCTTCCCTTTTTATCTAATCTGTCAATGTGTTCTTCCTTTGTTGTTTTTGTTATTTTTATAACTATGTTTGAGTAGTTAGTTTAGCTCCCCGGATTGGGGTAGCAAACCGGATCTTTATATTTATTTTGTAATCCTTTTACTAATTCAATAATGCAATAGGTTAATTCCAGTTCTTCATGCGCTTTAATTTTCTAGCTAATTATTAAAGCAATCTTTGTAGTTTTCTAATCAACACGCGAGAGCTGAGATAGATAACAAGACAGAGGAATTAAACCTGATTAACGACTAGAAGCATGATCCTGCCTATAGGTTAATCGGTCTCAAAAAAACGGTTCTTTATGCGATTAGTTGTGTCCGGATTAGAGCATTAGTCTGCTAATTCTAACAACTGATTAGGACTCGTTAGACTTAGCCGTTGACGAATTAATTATAGTTTCTGAGTTTATTGTAAAATTAGGGAAGAGTTTATTAATAGATTAAAAAGAGAATGTTTGCAGAACAATCCGGGGTGCTTCCTTTTATTTAGAATTTAAATCTTTATTTTCTCAATTTATTTTTACTGTTTTATTAGTTTGTAATTTTATGATAGTTTGTTGAGTTATTCTTTTCATTAAATTAAGTAAACTTGAAAAAAGTGACGTTTCCTGTTTTCTTAGTTTCGTTTCTCAGTTTGTAAATAAATTGCCAGTTAATTGAACGAGGTCCCTGAGATCGACAACCCCCACTTAATTCACTATTCCGCAAAACGATAGGTACACTGCCTAGGTAGAAGTATAGTAACACATATTTCTGCTAACACTCTTCTTCTACATCCCATGGATATTTCTTCTCCCTTCTCTCTATTGTGCGCTTTAATGGTTGTGTAGTTTCCTTGTAGGTTGGGATGGAGATTTTGCCCCAAAATCCCTAAAACCTCCATTGTTGAATCTTGAACTTATTGCTATGCTTTATTTTAGTCCTTGTGCTTAATGAAGATAATTATTGAGTGTTTATGGCTTCTAAACTCATTACTCATGATTTAGGGATTTGTTTAGGGTTTTGCTCAATTTGTCATCTATGTGTTAAATTGGTTGGTTTGGCCTACCAATTAGTTTAGCATTATTGTGGGATTCTGTCAAAATGATATTCTGAGATAGAAACCTAAACTGTTGGGGACTAGAACAGTGTAATCTAATTCAACGATTTTGATATTAGACTACACTACAACTTAGTGGAACTTGAGCTTAGTGTTGTCGATTGACCCGAGGCTTACCTGATTGAGAGGTTTCAGTTAAATTGGTTAGGATTAGTAGGCCTAGATTAGGATGCTAATTAAATAAGTGTTCCTATTGTTTAGCTATGAGTTCGAGGTTCGAAAATTGGTAGAAAGGGGAGGACGGGTGCAAAGATCCATCTCGAGCTACTTCCATTCTAGACAGTTAGTTTAGTGTTTATTTCTTTTCTTTATTTCTTTAATTACAACCCAAAAGCCTAAAACCCCCAATTTAAGTTTATGCATTTTTGTATATTTCTACGCACATTGACTAACCTTATAATTAACTAGATAGTTACAAAGTCCCTGTGGATACGACCATATTGTACTACAATGATTGGGTACACTGCTCATAGTTAACAAGATAGTTTCACCATTATTTTGCACAAAGTTAAGTGTGGGGGAGTGACCTTTTCGGTGAATTTTGTGTCTTAAATGCCTAATCCCTTTACTTATCATGAGTTTGTCCAGTGACCTTTTCGGTGAACTTTGTGCTTAAATGCCTAATCCCTTTGCATATCTTGAGCTTGTCCAAAATCAAAAACTTGGACCCTTGTGTTATGAGTTTTTCTCATTAAGAACAAATACTGTTATGAATTGTGGGATAAATGCTCAAATTTTTCTTTTTAATTGCTTTTGAGGAACATGTTTCATGCGGTGTGACCAAATGATCTTGATTGGTTGGTTTTCTGTTTCTTAAGGGTTCTTTCTGTCTTTTCTCTTAGGGATTGGTAAGGGGTGCTTCTTTGTAAAAATCATTTAAGGGACTTGTGAGACGCCATTGGTAACCAACAATGAGAGTTGAGTGTTCTTAATTGCAAAGGCTTGATGCCACAAATTTACCTCCTCATCTCTTATGCAAAAGTGAAACAAATACATAAATCTATTTTTCCTTTTGTTTTCTTCTCAATACCCATTCTTGAGAGAAGTTGGCCATGGTAAAAGCTCTCCAAGTTACCTAATCTTTAGAACTTTGAAGCACTCCGGATCACGCCCAGAAACTCTAGTTTTGTGTTTTTCCCCTAAGAACACCCATGCCACCACTAAGAGATGGTTCACACTCGTCAAAGATTTCAATCACTTTTTGCTTCTTCTCTTATCCTACAATTCATGTTAGTATTTGTTAGTCTGAGCATTCCTTACTTGCTTAGGTGCTTGGTTTTGCTTGAGAACAAGCTAAAAGGTAATTGTGGGGGTGTGATGAGTGTCCAAATGAGCATGTTTTAGAGGTGTATTTCATATGTTTTATCAACACTTTTCATGCTCATTTCTCCACTCTAGCTATTTTTCCCCTAGTTTTGTGTTTATTGGTGTTTTACACAACTATTGCTGAAACAGGAGGAATAACATAGCTAGAAATAAAGAATACAAACGTGTGGGCACAAACGGATCCAAAATTGGAGCTAGAACGAAGAAGATACAACATTTTGAAGTTAGCCTACCTACTGGACCGACCCAGAGTGGGTCGGTCGGATGTTCCGGAGGCCAGAAACACTCGTTCCGGGAGCCAAAATTGCTTTTGGACCTGATCGACCCTAGGACTCACCTTGGTAGGGCCGGTCAGACTTAAAAACGTGATTTTCGGCCCCGAAATTGCTTCTGGACTCGACCGACCCATAGGTCGGTCAGTCACATATTTTGCCCAAATCTGTCTTTTTAAAAGCAGAAAAAGAGGAGAGAAAGGGGGTTTCCACACACAACACAAAAACAACGAGAAAAGAAGAGAAAAGAGGGAAGAAGAAGAAGAAAGGAAATGAAGAAGAAGGAGTCTTCTTCAACCTCCCATGGCTATTTCTTCCCCCTTCTCTCTCTTTTGTGCTTTAATGGTTGTGTAGTTTCCTTGTAGTTTGGGATGGGAATTTTGCCCCAAAATCCCTAAAACCTCCATTTTTGAATCTTGAACTTATTTCTATGCTTTATTTTAGTCCTTGTGCTTAATGAAGATAATTATTGAGTGTTTATGGCTTCTAAACTCATTACTCATGATTTGAGACTTTGTTTAGGGTTTTGCTCAATTTGTCATTTATGTGTTAAATTAGTTGGTTTGGCCTACCGATTAGTTTAGCATTATTGTGGGATTCTGTCAAAATGATATTCTGAGATAGAAACCTAAACTATTGGGGACTAGAACAGTGTACTCTAATTCAATGAATTTGACATTAGACTACACTGCAACTTCGTGGAACTTGAGCTTAGTGCTGTCGATTGACCCGAGGCTTAGCTGATTGAGAGGTTTCAGTTAAATTGGTTAGGATTAGTAGCCCTAGATTTGGTTGCTAATTAATTAAGTGTTCCCATTGTTTAGCTATGAGTTCGAGGTTTAACAATTGGTAGAAAGGGGAGGACGGGTGCAAAGATCCATCCCGAGCTACATCTATCCTAGATAGTTAGTTTAGTGTTTATTGATTTTCTTTATTTCTTTAATTACAACCCAAAAATCTAAGACCCCCAATTTAAGTTTATGCATGTTTGTATATTTCTGTGCACATTGACTAACCTTATAATTAACTACAGAGTTATGAAGTCCCTGTGCATATGACCTTGTTGTACTACAATGATTGGGTTCATTGCCCATAGTTGGCATGATAGTTTCATCATTATTTTACACAACAAGTTTTTGGCGCCGTTGCCGGGGAAATTGATTCCATCAACTTCCCTAGTTTCAGTATTTTAGTTTTTGTTTTTGATTAAGTTTAGTGTTTTGTTTTCTTTGATTGTATTTTCATTTTTGCTGTTTTATTCTATCTTTGTTTATATTTTCTATTACTAAGTGGTAGTGTTGGTTGTTCTTGTGATTGATTAGGTACCTTGTGTCTCTTCTGTGTATGCCAAGCACTCGGTCTAGTGGCTCCCCGCTTGCTAGTCCAAGATCTGAACTTGAGCGCACTTTGAGTAGACGCATAAGAGATTTAAACATGGCGGATCAAGAACCACCAGAAATTGAGGATAATGGGCAGCAGAAATCCCGAGCCCTTTTTGATTACCACCAGCCGGATACCGAAGGGAGGCCTTCGGCTATAGTCCTCCTAGGGTTGACACTGGAGGAAGCAAGACAATGGGCCTTTAAGACTCATTTCATTACCGCAGTCTGAGATTTAGGAAAGTTCGGTGGAGCGAATCTGGATGACACTCCAAACCATCTTAGTCTTTTCCTTGACTTTTGCAACTCCTTTGGGAAAGCCAGTACGGTAAATGAGAGAATCCGGTTGCAGCTCTTCCCCCATTCCTTATCCGAATCCGCATCGATGGTTTAGAAGCTTACCGTCCAATCGATCCACACATGGGCACAAATGGCTCAAAAGTTCCTCACCAAACACTACCCGACTAGTAGGACAAGGCAACTAATTGGAGAGATTAATACATTCTACCAAGAGCCCGGAGAAACCTTGTATGATGCTTGGGACCGGTTCAAGGAAATGTTAATGAATTACTCCCACCATGGGTTGGATGATCAATCGTTATGCCTATCCTTCTTTAATGGGCTTGACGATGGGAACCGTTTGCTTGTGAATTCATCGGCGGGAGGTAGCCTCATGACTAAGTCCCCTCAAAAAGGAATGGAACTTCTTGAGACGATGACTAGCAACACAAGGCAACGGGCTAGAAATAAAGGAAGAACTCCAAGAGCGGCTGGTCTACTTCATGTCGAACCGACCGATCACCATTCCGCCCAAATATCCCACTCACAAAGATGGTGGAGAAGCTTGCTACATCCCAAAAAGAGAATGCAAAATCTATAGCTTCATCATCTTCCACTTCAGCCATAGAGGGGTGTGATATATTTGCAGGTCCCCATGAGACCCATTTTTGTGAAGGAAGAAGTTACATCGAGGAACAAGAAGATGTTAACTTTGTTGGAAACCGCCCCGGCTACAACTATAACAACAACAATGCTCCATGGAGAAATCATCCAAATTTCTGATGGAGGAACAATGATTCAACCCAAGGAGGACCGAGTAATACTTCCAATAACTCGATGGGTTATAAACCTCATGGGCCACAACAAGCAAACAATTCTCAAATGGGGTAAAGACCTCAAGGTGTCCCACCGGGATTCAAACAACAACAACCATCCTCCTCTTCTTTTGATGGTAACTTATCCAGTATGGAAGCCATGATGCAAAACATGCAAAATATGACGATGAACTTCATGACTACCGCCCAAACTAAGTTCACTGAGCAAGAGGCCTTCATTACCAATCAAATGACATTTAATTAGAGCCTTAAAACTCAAGTTGATCAAATCTTAGAACAACATGCTCAGAGACCGCCGGGAACCTTCCCAAGTCAACCAAAGCACAAACCTAAGAGAACAAGCTAAGGCAGTTACATTGAGAAGCAGTAGGCTCCTAACAGAATCCTCTCCCAAAGATGAAATTGATGACCAAGAGAAGCAAATTAAAAAAGATCGAGAGGAGGACCGAGAGATAATTGCAGAAGTTCAATCTCCACTGAAAAACATTTCCAAGGAGAAGGAGTCTCCTGAATTACCTATCCCCTCCACTCTTGCTAAACATCTCCCCCCCCCCCTACTTCCTTTCCCAAATAGGCTCAAAGAAAAGAATTTAGATGAGCAATTTGGGAAGTTTCTAAGTGTTTTCAAGAAATCAACAATTAACATTTCTTTTGCTGATGCTTTGAAACAGATGCCCATCTATGCAAAGTTCATGAAAGACATTCTCACAAATAAGAGATCTTTGCTAGAAGCTGAAACGTTGCATCTCACTGAAGAAATTTCAGCGGTCCTACTAAGGCACCCTCCTCCGAAGCTTGGAGACCCTGGTTTGCCTATCATCCCTTGTTCTATTGGTGATTTTAATTGCGGTATTGGTCTATGTGATTTAGGAGCTAGAATAAATCTCATGCCACTTTCAATTTTTAATAAACTTGGGATTGGTGAGTGCACACCTACTACTATACAATTACAACTTGCTTATAGCTCTCTAGTGTTTCCGAAAGGAAAAGTTGAGGATTTGGTAGTGACTGTGGGAACCTTTGTTTTCCCTGCTGATTTCATAGTGATTGACATAGAAGAAGATGTCAAGATCCCTTTGATTTTAGGTCGTCCATTTTTAAGAACTGTTAGGACCTTGATTGATGTGGAGAAAGGGAAGATTATTTTATGTCTCCATGATGAAAAAGTTGTGTTTGACATGTCTAAGATAGTGAAAAGACCCGCGCATGCAGAGGCTCTTTTTGTAATAGATGTTGTCGACTCCATTTTACAAAATAATCCACCACCTCCGTCTAATTATGATGCTTTGAGTTTTGCTTTGCTTGAGTCTGATGATGAACAGGAGATGGATCTGGAGGTGAATGAAATGGTAGCTGCTTTGGATAGAGCTCCAAGATACTTCAGAACACACTACCCACCACCAGAACCACTGGAGAGAAGCGAGCAAAGAATACCTCCTTCGGTCGAGAAGCCTCCCTCCGTGGAGATGAAACTTCTACCTTCTCATTTAAAATATGTTTATCTGACTTAACCTTGTGATCTACCTATCATTATCTCCTCCTCCCTCACAGGTGCCCAAGAGGACAGTTTGTTGAAGGTGCTTCGAAACCACAAGGGGGCAATTGGTTGGTCAATCTCCGATATAAAGGGTATCAATCCTAACTTCTATACTCACCAATATTCATGGAGGACAGATTCAAACCCTTGGTTCAACCACAAAGAAAGCTAAATCCGAACATGAAAGAGGTAGTCAGAAAGGAAGTGCTGAAACTGCTTGACTCCGACATCATCTACTCCATTTCCGATAGCAAGTGGGTGAGTCCGGTGCAAGTGGTGCCCAAGAAAAGAGGAACTACGGTAGTCCCCAATGATAAGGGTGAGATGGTCCCTCAAAGAACTACAACTGGGAGGAGAGTGTGCATAGACTACAGAAAACTAAATGCCGCCACTCGAAAGGATCATTTCTCCTTACCATTCATTGATCAGATGCTTGAGAGGCTAGCGGGTTAAGACTACTACTGTTTTCATGATGGTTATTTGGGGTAGTTTCAAATCCTTATAGCCCCTGAAGATCAGAAAAGACCACCTTCACCTGCCCATATGGAAAATTTGCCTATCAGAATGTTGTTTGGCCTATGCAATGCCCCTGCCACATTCTAAAGATGCATGATGGCCATATTCTCTGATTTCTTTGAGAAAAGCATCAAAGTGTTCATGGATGATTTCTCGGTGTTCAGACTCACATTTGAAACCTGCTTGGACAACTTAGATGCCATACTAACTCGGTTTGAGGAGACAAATTTGGTGCTCAACTGGGAGAAGTGCCACTTCATGGTTAGCGAGGGGATTGTCCTTGGACACAAGATCTCCTCCAAAGGCATAGAAGTTGATCAAGCCAAGGTAGAAGTTATTGAAAATCTCTCACCACCGACCCCTTTACCGTGATCGTTGGCTTTCTCACCGACCTCAGTCAAGGACATTAGAAGCTTCCTCGGGCATGCCAGATTCTACAGGAGATTCAAAGGATTACTCAAAAATTTCTAAGCCGCTTTATGACCTCCTAGTCAAGGATGCAAATTTCAACTTCACCAAAGAGTGTCTTGAACCCTTCAACACTCTAAAGGAATGCCTCATCTCAGCCCCTATTGTAGTGTCACTGGATTGGAGTCTCCCATTCAAAATTATGTGTGATGCCAGTGACTACGCAATTGGGGCGGCTCTGTGTCAGAAAAGAAACAAGGTTTTGAGAACCATCTAATGCTAGTAAGACCTTGAATGATTCCCAAAAGAATTATGCCATAATTGAAAAGGAACTTTTGGCAGTGGTCTTTGCCTTGGAAAAGTTCCGGTCCTATCTCCTTGGAAGCAAAGTAATTGTGCACAAGGACCATTCAGCCTTGAAATATTTGTTTACCAAAGAGGATGCCAAACCAAGGTTGTTGAGATGGATTTTGTTGCTAAAAGAGTTTAAGATCGAAATCAGAGACAAACCGGGTGTGCAAAATGTAGTGGCCGGCCACCTCTCCCGCATGGAAGTGCCCGATGAAGGTGTGCCTATAAATGAGTTCTTTCCGGATGAAACTGTTTTCGTGATCAAAGAAGCTGATGATCCTTGGAATGCTGATCTTGCAAACTACTTGGCAAGAGGAGTAGTGCCCCATAAATTGACCTACCAGCAGAGGAAGAAATTCTTCGCTGACTCGAAGCACTACTTCTGGGATGATCCTTACCTCTTCATGACTTGTGCTGATGGGGTGATAAGAAGATGTGTGCCCCTAAGTGAAGTGCAAGACATTCTCACCATCGCCACTCTCTTGAAGTGGGAGGGCATCATGGGCCGGCAAGGA
>CM041783.1:38727945-38767008 GCA_023374045.1 Limonium bicolor
TTGGAACCACATAGTCTACCATGCTTCAGTTAGACTTTTTGCACTTGTCCATACGGGACATTGTAATACAGGAGCATTAGACGTTGGCGCATATTTTTCACTTAACATCAAGCAATTGGGTTGCCAACTTTTTGGAGATGAATAGTACTTTGAACTTAAAAGTTCTTACTGACGAGGATGACACAATTATATATTTCATATCATATCATCTCACCTTCCAATTGCTTCTTTTCTCCCCTGATGTTGGGAAAAATTACTCGCCTAAATGACAATCGAGTCATAAAGGTATCCCCAGCTGTTAGTTCAAGGTATTAAAATTTGAACTCAACATACAATCCAACATCTTCAAGGAATTGATTGATCCACAGAAGCATAATATATTAATCTTTCAAACAAAACCTTGTATGGGAGAATATTTAGCTTTTGACTCAAAGTCATTTATAAGAGTGAGAGTTCATCAACACTATTTGGCTTGATGCAAATCAATGTTGCTTCATGTAAATTACATGTCTCCAAATGCATATTGGGATTCTCAAACCAAAAGATCTTACAATTTATATAGATCTTTGATCGATGGTTCTTTTTAACCTCAATTTATCCCAATGAACATGTCAAAGTTCATATCAAGGCGTTAACATTTCACCAGCATTGTCCATTCTTATGGACTTCATTATTCAATCTTACAACCTTAAGTTGTAATGACCATTTGGTTGATGCATCAATTTAAACCAAATATTAATAGTCCAAAAATGGTCAGGATATGGTCCCCAAACTGGTCCCCATATCTTACCTGAATTCACGCGTATAAAAATCCAAGTTTACACATAATATCAACTGGTGATAGCCTCATAAAAGGTTTTTCAAAGTAAGCAACAAATCATTTGATAGAAGAATATAATCCTCAGCAAGTGTCCACACGTACAGTGGATATCAATTTGCATCATTATTGAACTGGGATGGTCTAACCAGTCATGCAAAAAAAAAACATTGGAAATCTTATTGTTTTCTTTATCTTATCTCAAATTCTCCATTGTACCAACACACATGTGATACAAAACAAAGGAGAAAATAAGCAGCTACAATCACGACTTTTTTTTTCAGAATCATTGATATTCTCTTATTTGTAGTCTTAACGTGATATCCGCATCAGGTATATCAGTACCACTTTTTGAGAAACAGTACAAAAATTTCACTCTATATGTGGTATTGCAGCTGCTCTTCTAGAGCTTATTGACCCTTATCTTATGATTTTTCAATCATGGAAAATCATTCTCACACATGAGAGTAATTCCTTGTCATCAAGACACATGCTTATGGGTCAATTATAATCCTTTGGAAAGAATAGCGAGCTACAACTACACTACATTCCAAACAAGTTTAATTCTTGACTCCATCAAGAAATATTATTTATAGTTGTATTGTTTTTAAACATGTTTCTCTAAACATATGCCTTCCCGGACATATGTCTTTCATGACCCCTTTTAGGGTGTACAATTCTTATCTCATTCAGAACATACGCCTTCCCGGACATATGTCTTTCATGACCCCTTTTAGGGTATACAAATTCTTCCTAAATGGATAAATCTCATAAATATAAACGAATATACATATATTATAACACAAAGAACAATAATAATTTAGAATATAAAAAAACATAGAATAATATTTAGAAATTAAAATTTGTCATCCTCAACATAACTTCTCATTACAAAAAAAGACTGCATAGCTTCAATTTTGAGCTAGCTTTGAAATAAGTCGAGTTATGTCCATAAAGACCTTGAAAGTCTTGCAATCATAATAACATCCAACCATGATAATTATTATGTTTTCCGTGATGTCAATAACTGTTCATCATATCTCACAATCTAGTCATGACTTTTGTTCATGAAAACGTGAAATAAAAATGATCCTACAAGAACCATTCTATATTTGTCATGCCAATTTGTTTTCTTTAATAGATGAACAATATTTGGGTGATTCGCCAGAGTCACTCATTTTGTGATTTAGCACTATCTCAAAGGAGATGAACTTATGATTCATTGAGAATCATTTGTAAAATCACATTCAAATCGAATTATTTATACGACATCATATATATATCATAGAGGTCAAACTTGACATATGAATATTCATCATCATGGTATATCACTTGCGTAGTTTTTCAAAAACTACTTCAAACGAATTTTACAAAATTTCTCGTGGTGCAATACCATCATTGAAGTTTCATAAATCGTTGAATAACGTTCATCTTATACATAAAATAGATACTTCAGATGAATTTACCGGGTGTTATACCATCTTTTAGAACAATGATATAATCAATACATTTATTTTTCAGATATTGTTAATTTTCTAGCTCAATGCTAATACCATATCATATTAAGTTCAGAAGTTTCCGGCACAATGCCAATTTCTTTGCTCATATTGTATAAAAGCATTTTAATAAAAATCTGGCACCGCTCTTTATATTGATCATATTAACACTTTCAAGTGTGATGCCTTTTTATAACATATGCAACTAAACTTTCAGGCACAATGCACTTTTTTTTTTTAGCATATTGATGTCAAAATTTCAGGTGCGATGCCCTTCTTAGTGATGTCCAAGGCGGTAAGCTCAAGTTCGGCAATATTGGACATTGTTTATGATATATCAAAATCAAAGACTTTCAGGCGCAATGCCATTATTTCTTCAAATATATTAAAATTAATTTTATCGGGTGCAATGCCGTATATTGGGGTAAACATTATAAATAACAATCATAAAATAATGAAATATATTATATCGCAACAAAATAAATCATATCACTAATAAAAGTAATGCAATAAATAAAATCTGGCACAATGCCTCACGTGATATCTATATCTGGCATAATGCCTTAAATGAAAATTTATATCTGGCACGATGCCTCACGTGATTATTATACCTGGCACGATGCCTGACATTATACTACAAATAAATAAAGACGAAAACTGGATGAATTAAACAACGCAAAATAAAAATTAACAGTATTGAATTCTGGCATGATGCCTCACGTGATTATTTTTCCTGGCAGATGCCTAACGTGATTTTTTTTTCTGGCAAGATGCCTAACGTGATTATTTTTTTTCCGGCAAGATGCCTAACGTGATTATTTTTCTGGCACGATGCCTCACGTTATACTTCACAAATAAATAAAAACGAGACTGAATAAATTAAACAACACAAAATAAAAATTAACAATAAACAAGATCCGGCTTGATGCCTCACGTGATATTGAATTCTGGCACGATGCCTCACGCGATTATAATCCTGGCACGATGCCTAACATGATTATTGTTTCTGGCATGATGCCTAACATGATTATACTTAACAAATAAATAAAAACGGAACTGGATAAATTAACAATGCATAATAAAAATTGACAATAAACAAGATCTGGCACGATGCCTCACGTGATATTGGATTCTGGCATAATGCCTCACGCGATATCAATTCCTGGCACAATGCCTCGCGTGATATTGGATTTTGACATGATGCCTCACGCGATATCAATTCCTGGCACAATGCCTCACATGATATTAATTTCTGACATAATGTCTCATGTAATATCTATTTTCTGGCATAATACCACACGTGATATTACGATCTGGTATAATGCCTCATTCGATAATCAGATATAATCAATATATATTGTGTCATCCCTTTACTCGCATCAAAGCTGACGGTGGCTATTTGGCACGTTATGAATGATTAATTCAATAAATCAAATCGGTAATTGACGCAATGATTTGGAAGAGAAACATCTAAATGACAAGGTAAAAGGATATATATCATTTGAAAAATGCATATACAAATGAAGAGGCCGAACCTCTTGATGGCCTTGACAAATTCAGCAGCGGATGGTTGGCGCATTCGCTCAAGCAAAATAGTGCCACGTCAGTGGTGCCGTCGAAGAGCTGAAAGGCTCTGCATTCTCCATTAGCATCTTTATCTCTCTTTCAACTACAGTGAAATTACGAGGTCGGGATTACTGATCAAAGTAGAAGAACGCTGTCGGGGAGAGTCATTCGATTACGAAATGAAGAATTTCGTCTGCTGGCGAGATTCAAAGAGAGAGCTCCCGGGGGCCGGCCGCATCATTTAGGGGTTTTTTTTGTTAGTCAGTGTAGAGACTATCATGCTGATAACGTGTTGTAAATGAGAGGAAAGAGTAATTGCAGAGAGACACGAGATGGGGAGACAACAGATATTCTTATTTCGATATGAGTATACAAGACCTCTATTTATAGAGAGTGAATAGGGAAACCCTAATTACAGATGTGGAGTCCACTATACAATATATCTATTTATAACACAAGGAACTTTATCTGCGCCATTCTTCATTTTCTTCTTTTATCTGCGCTAATCTCTTCATTCTCTTTTGTCCATTGCATCACTCGCACACCAGATTGAAGACGGTATATACATGCTCAGCGCCACTCTTCATTATCTTATATTCACTCTCGGTAATTTTGCATCTGTAACTTGCAAACAAGAAACATACAGCTCTGCATCTCTTCGTTCTCTTCTATTCACTCACGGTGATTTTACAACCCTAACTCACAAACAAGGAATGCATGCTCCGCACCTCTCTTCATTCTCTTTTTGTCTCTACACTCTGTAGAGATAAATCACTGAACTGCTGCATCTTTCGCACACCAGATTGAAGGACAAGGCTGAAAGCATCTGAACCGGTAAATATACTCAAATTTATCTTCACTCACGGTAATATTGCAACCCAAACTCGCAAATAAGGAACAAACATGTTTTGCACCTCTATTTATTCTCTTCTTGTGTCCGAGATCATTGCTGCATCTCTGCATGCCAGATTGAAGACAAGGCTGAAAACAACTGGTAAGTATACTCAAACTTATCTTCATTCACGTGATTTTACAACCCTAACTCGTAAACCAGAAACGTTCATGCTTTGCACCTCTCTTCATTCTCTTGTATTTGCGCTCTGCACAGATAAATCACCGGTGGTTGTATTGGTACATCACTTGCACTCCAGATTGAAGACGAGGCTCTAAAAAGAAAATTGACGCAGAGTTTATAGCATGGTTATATGGAGAAACCGTGGTTTATGCTTACACTATAAATCATAATTATTCTTAGAACCACACTTTATAGTCATCAAAATGCGCTCAGAAATACGCTTCATAAACCAAAGTTTTTGGATAAACCGCGCTTTTCAATTAGGTTATAATTTTGATCTTTCAAGACGGCTGTATAAAGCATAGTTTACAACCGTGCTTTATGAGAAAAAATCGTGCTTTATAATAATTTTTCTAGCACTGATATGTTGTATTCTTGTAACAACATTTTTGTTTTGTATTACTAAAGGTGATTGATAAGTAAGAGGATATATAAATGATGTGATTTCGGACATGCTATGGGTTATCTTGAGTTCAGTACTTTGTTTTTTTTTTGCATTAACTAATGCATTTGATGTCTTCATGGATTTAATTCATTAATTCAATATAGACCCCTTAGATAATGTTGTTGTGGATTTCATTACTGACATCCTTATATATTTTAGGCCAGAGATGGATCATGCTCACATATTATTTGGTGAAGCTTTATTTTGATAAGTTGGGCATGTGATCAAGTGTACATTATATGAAGAAGGACTTGCATAAAGTTGCATACCATCTGGTAAAGGTTTATTTTATGTTGATTCTTAAATGACGTGTACAGTAGAAGATTGGCATATCAAAAGTTCCTTTGAGTGTCAGGCTCAGGTTCTGTTCGAAAGTGGCCTTAAAAAATTGAGCAACATTAATCTCATAATGTTTGTCAAGCTTAATGTGGACATTAAGCTACAGCTTTATATGTATATGTTCGTTAGTGACATTAAAGGAAGTAATGTGGGAGGCTGTGAAATGTCCATGGTACCCTCACTTTTCTTCAGTCTTTCATCGTCTTCCCATTCACACCAGGTTTCAGTTCCGTCCATCCCCGACACAAATCAAACTGCGTCCATAAGCACTAGAGTCCGAAGAATACAATGTATACATCCTCCGTGAAGAGAGAGACGAAGAAGCAAGATATCAGGTCAAATTCATACCTTGCAACCATCGATATCCATTGTCGTAGATCATCCACCAGCAACAACACTAGCAACGGCTATCAACTATGCGCATCAAAGATGTAGAATCCAAATAAACAAGTGCAATAAAAAGAAAGTGAAATTTATTCAACTGAGGAATAAGCAAAAATGGAACCCCAGAAACATCATTCCACCCTCGCCAAATGACGAATTGTGGAAGCCAGAAACAAGTGCAGGGGTACGTAGGTAATTATCACTTGTACAATGTGGGGGTGGAACATCTTAATGAGGTGAACGCGGGTAAAACCTACGTTTGGATATAGCTCAAATTTGGGATTAACCTACCCCTTTTATGTCAGCTTTATCTACAAAAATTGGGGCTTTATTTCTACAAATTGTCAAAAACTCACAATTTGTGAGCATCGAACGAACCCTTAATCTGTCACGTCGAGATCATTGAATAAGAACACAACACAAAGAAAAATAATTCATCTATCCAATTATATCAGATAGGCTGAAACCTTCTTAAATACCCCTAAGCATTATATAATTTAATCAAGGATTAATGAAGGAATTATAAAAGCTAATGAGCCCTAAAATGACTAAGGAATTGTATATACTCCATGTATATTCATATACCACACAACCACACACACACACACACACACACACACACATATATATAGTCCAAATGCCATTAAACCTTACATAAATTATTGGACTAAAGAGGGGATAATTATAAGGAAGAATCAACTAATAAAGTTGATATAACACGTAACATATCAATACATGAACTAAGGGCACAAATCATGGGAGAAATTATGTAACATACATTATATAGTTACAATGAATAGTAAAGTATACCAATTAGTCAAAAACACAAAGGAATACACCTTAATACAAAGGAATACACCTTAGGACATGGTAACTACATATGTTACAACCTAACACATGAAACTAGTTCAAAGTGTACAACATATAAGTCCTTGTATTATAAGGGACAAAATGGAAAAATAACCCCCATGAAATATCAAGGCTGGCCAGCTTTGTTTTGGAGGGAAATAAGGAACCCAAAATCAACTTGGCCAATTGGAAGGAAATATCTTGAGTCATAAGTCTCATTTAACACCTTTACAACTTTATCACTTAAACAAAGTCAAACACTCACCCTCCATCCTCTCTCCTTGAACGGATGTACACTCTTCATCTTCTTCCTCAAGTTTCTCCTTTCTCTAGCTTTATTCAAGAACTCATCAATGGTGGATTAAATTCCTTACACCTTTTGTCTTAAAATCTTTCTCCTTTCTCCATCAACAAGGCAAGGAGAACAAGGATCCATCTTCTTCTTGAGAAAAAGCTGAAATTTCCACATCATTTTGAAGGAAAAAGTTGGCAATAACTCATGGATGATGCCTAGCTAAGTTCATACAAGCTTAAGTTAAGAAAAAAGTGCTTTAAGCTTCAAGCCTTTCTTTGACTTATATATGGCCGAAATTTTAGCTCTTTATAACTCATTTTATCCACTCTTTACATACACAAACTTAGTATTCTTCAATGTCCATGGATGGACAAAAATAGCAAGAGTTTCTACCTTAGGTAAGCCTTGGAAAATTAGGGTTTTTCATGCTTAAACCATGTTCTCTCCATAGATCTACACAAGAACTCACTTCCTACCTATTTTGTTAAGCTTGACCGAAAGTTGGAAGAGGAAAATCTCCATTTGTGGGCTATAAGTTAAAGTCTCACTCTTAGTATTCATTTTAGTGCTTTAAGCCCTAGGTCTTCCCTTGGTTATGTTAAGGACCCTAACTTTGTTCTTCTTTGTAACACCCCAACCATAATCTTCAAACTTAACCAATATTCGCAGCGGAAAACATAACTTAAACATTAACCAAACAGGGTGTTACGCCGTTAACCACCCACATGGCTAACAAGGCTGTTACTTACAAATGTATCGGTCTGATTACAAGAATCCCGGGCATAACTACAATCTTCAAAATTACTATCCAAGAGGATTACAATATACCGAGTGTTAGTGTACAAAAATCACCAATCTAATCCTACATTCACCAAAATACGACCTCGAGTGTACAAGCACTACTCGGGTTCAATATCCAAAAATAACAAAAGTATTCCTTTGAGCTCCATACTATAACCACTCCTCTTCCTCGATCACTCTCCTGAAAAATAATATGTGCCCCCAAAGGGGGTCAGCAACCCTTGGCTGGCATGGTTAACGTGCAGCCCGCTGACTACCGGGATACACGCAACTATTTGTCATGATAACATGGCATTGATTTTAACATACAACATGTATATTACATAGCAAGAATTTTATAACAATAACAACACATACATAGTGAGAACACTTCACTTTAGTAAACAACCAACATAGTAAGCCTAGAGAATATTGTTTCCATCCTCATGTTAAGCTTGTTACATAACTCATTACCGCTTTGTTAGTCGAACGAGTAACTTAACTTAAAAGGTGAGTCGGATATAGTGATCCGAGCACACCGAACACATAATTTCCCCCTAGCCCGATTGGAAGTCAGGTAGGTAAGCTTTGGCTAAGCTAGTGGGCGGTCGGAATCCAAAAAGGAAAACAACCTTAACATAAGGAGAGAGCCGAATCTGATGCAGATGTCGACCCCCATACATACACGCGTGACCGGAACGACCGGATTCCTCACTCCCCGGTTAGCACTTGTTAGAAGTCCCATTGTTGGAACTTAACACAATCAATCACACATAAGTATTTAAGTCCAGTTAGACACCCAAGGGAAATGGGATGCACATTAACAACGCACACCACAACTAGCTCATACATAGCCGAGGTTAGAACGTTCCTTAAGTTGAAACGTGAAACCGGGTACCGCTCTCTTACGTATCCTAGTTGGTCAACTAACGGGTTAGTACGTATTCGAGGTTAACAGTACCGGTACACATACACCACAATAATAACAATGACCGTAAACTCATTTCATGATTTAATCTTACAAGGTCATAAACACACAGAAAAACAAACAACACACAAGCCGGTGTAAACCGGTAGGCAACAGACTGCAAGAAAACCATACCTCGGTCCTTGTTGAGTTCGAGTTCCACCGAAGGTAGTTCCTATACATAATTAATAACGTCGGTTAATTACCTTTCATGAACTCTTGGTTTACTAAGTGGTTTACATGTTTACACAACGAGTTGTCACACTAAAACTTACACTTAATTATCCTCATAATACACACTAGGGTTTACTACATATAGCCTCATTACCTTCCTTAAACTTAATTTTTTTTTGTTTCTGGTCCGGACCTCCCCACAGGGGCGGTCCCTAGGGGCGGTCCACAACAGAGGCTCCAACGTGTTTTTTTTTCCTCGCCCAGACCTCCCCACAGGGGCGGTCCCTAGGGGCGGTCCACAACAGAGGCTCCGACGATTTTTTTTTTTGGCCCGGACCTCCCCACAGGGGCGGTCCCTAGGGGCGGTCCACGACAGAGGCTCCGACGAAATTTTTTTTTTCTTGTTTCTGGTATGGACCTCCCCACTGGGGCGGTCCCTAGGGGCGGTCCACAACAGAGGCAATTTTCAAAGTGTTTTTCTTCTCATTTTGAACTCCAAATTGAACCCAATTTTTTTCTAATCATTTCACATGTTCCCCCACATGTTTTAAACCTTCTTGGCACCCTTAAACCCTCACTAAACATCCCACACACTCCTTAAAACATTTACCCAAACTTTTACTAAATCTTTAACACTTAGAGCATTTTCTTTTCTTGTTCTACTTGATCTCTTCACCCATTGTTGCCCCAAGCTTCCTACATGTATGAAGGTATTTTATAACACCAATATAACCTTTTACACTTGCTTAAATCATTATCAAATCTTGTTACCCAATTCTTAATCAATTTCACCCAAATTTCCCACTCTCCTCTTACAAGAACTAAAACTTATTTTGTTAAGTGTTATGCTACAGATTTTCCTCACCACTCTCACCCACTTACTAGTCCACTATAATGTCACATTCCCACCTTAAAGTCCCCTCATCTATCCATCTCCATCTACCTAGTTTCCAACCGATTTTTACTAAATTTTCCTCTCATAATACCTTGTAGTTCTCTAGTTTGTTCCCACCTAGAAATGTACTTAAACCATTAAATTTCTACACAAATTTTGACATGATCTCCCCATAATTTTAACATGTTCCCACACATTATTTAGCCCTCAAAAACACTCCAACCCACAAACTCACCCAAAACACTAAACCACACTTAAATTCATCATTTCAAACAACAATAGCACCATTGTACATAAACCTTAAAAGCTTGGCTCTTAGGCCCTTAATCAACATCAAATTAAACACTGAATTTCCTCATATTATTCGCAACACCTGCATTTCACTCAACATTTATATTTGCACCAAAATAAAACACAAAGTCCTTAAAACACCACATAAGCTTAAGGTAGTTATTTACCTTGAATTTCTTTCAACTTTCCCTCCTCTTTACTTCTTGTTCCACAACCGATTTCCAATGGGGTTATTTGCTACACTAATGACCAAATACCATGAATGGTAATGAGCACCATGGAATTAAATAAAGCTCTTGCAACAGCCCTAAAACAAGAGGGTGTTTAAGCATGAAAATGAAGAGATTTTACCTTCTACTTCACAATGGGGTGTTTGGAATTAAGGGTGGCAAGCTCCAGCACTTAATGAGGATTTAAACAAGCTAAAATGAAGAGCCAAAAACGAAGTTCAAAACAGAGGCAAAAATCGGCCAAGAGGAGATGGAGAAATAAATGAGTTTTTGAGTTATTTCTTACCTTTATCCATCAAAGGGTTGATTAGCTTCAAGAATGGGTGTTTTCCTCTTCAAAATGAGCTACACCCATGGAAGTCAAATGTGGAGTTTGAAGATTTTGAAAGGTGGAAAATGATCTCCAAAGCAAGGTGAGTATTTTGGTGTATTTTGTTTTTGATTTGGACTTGATTTGGTGAAGGAACAAGGAAGGAGAAGAGTGGAGTTGAGAGGAGCTCACCAAATCGCCATGGAAGAGGAAGAGCAGCGAGAGGGCTAGCAAGGAAAAAAAATCGGAAGAGAAGGCAATGGAGGAAAGAGAAAATGAAAAAGAAAGGTAAGTTGTACTTGTTTACTTTTATGGTTTTGTCTTCTAGCTAATAGTGTAAAATAAATAAGAGAAGGAGGGGGAATAAAACGTGGGCTGCTTCTCACATAAGGGAAAAGTCAATTTTTTTGTAAAAGTAGAGAGGAGGTGGCACATGGTCATTTAGCAGATAACACCCGTAAGTTCCCGAACTGTTAGTTTTAACAGTCCGGGTCCGGTTTCCGGATTTTTGTTTTTATTTATTTTTATGGTCCTAGACCTTGACTAATATTTAATTATAGCCATATGATTGACTATAAATTTTTATTAGTCCTTTAAACCCGTTTAAAGTCACATTTCCCGGGTTTCTCGAAAAACGTGCTTTAAAGCTCGTTTTGCATTTTTAATCCACTATTTGGATCCGTTTCCTTCGAGAATTTTTCCCACATGTTCTTAATGACTAAATAAGTCCTAGGAATCCATTTAGGACTAGTAAGTTATACTTACTATAATTATTTAACACGCGTTTTTGCATTTTATGACTTTTACGTGTTTTCTTTTTCGTTTTGGTTTTTATTTCTTCACCAATGTTCTTAAGGACTTAATTAGCCTTAAAATATCATAAGTACATAATTAATTAACATATTAAGGTTTGGGGTATTTCAATCTACCCCCCTTAAAAGAACTTTGTCCCCAAAGTTCACACTTCCCACGCGTCTTAAATACTAGAACACGGAGATTACTTTTAAAACAACACTTTCATACCAAACATACTTTACATAACATCGGACTCAAGGTCCCCATAACAAAACATCACTTAGACTCAAGGTCTATAACATAACAACATAGACATGTATTTCAATACATGCCGTACATACATAACCGAAACGGCTCTACCCCCCTTAAAATAGGGGTACGCCCCGTACCCTATACATACCGATACTAAGAAGTAAACAACGACGGGTACTTCGCCCTCATATCATCTTCCAGCTCCCAGGTGGCCTCCTCGACCTCCTGGTTAGACCAGAGAACCTTCACCAGTCGAACAGACTTGTGGCGAGTGTCTCGAGTCTTAGTATCCAGAATCCGTACGGGAGTCTCCACTGATCGCATGGTCGGCTCTAGTGTTAGCCTCTCGGGCTGAAGTACATGAGACGGATGTGGCATGTATTTCTTCAACTGGGACACATGAAATACATCATGTACCTTGCCCAGCTCAGTAGGTAAATCAAGCCTGTAGGCTACCGGGCCTATCCGCTCCGTCACAACATAAGCCCCACATTTCGGGCTCAACTTGCCTTTCTGGCCAAAACGAAACACACCCTTCATGGGGATACTCTAAGAAATACCTGATCGCCCACGGCGAACTCCAGGTCACGTCTGCGCACATCGGCGTATGCTTTCTGCCTATCCTGAGCTGCCTTCATGTTAGCCCGGATTTGGCGTACTTCTGCTTGTACTTGCTCTAAATACTCAGGTCCTATAATGACCGTCTCACTCGACTCATCCCAGCATAATGGCGTGCGGCATGGTCTACCGTACAAAGCCTGAAAGGGAGACATCTTGATCGAAGCATGGTAACTGTTGTTGTAGCTAAACTCGATCAGATGTAACTTATCAATCCAGCTGGTCTGAAAGTCAAGTGCACATGCACGTAACATATCCTCAAGCGTCTGGATAGTGCGCTCACTCTGACCATCTGTCTGAGGATGGAACGCTGTACTCAGCTTCAGCTCGGTACCAAGCGCTTCCCGTGTAGATCTCCAATACCTCGAGAGGAATCTGGTATCCCTATCAGACACGATAGTCTTCGGTACCCCATGATGTCGTACATCTCACGGTCGAAGAGCTCTGCTAGCTTCGCCACTTTCCAAGTGTCCTTCATCGGAATGAATCGGGCCACCTTGGTCAGTCGGTCAACAACGACCCATATCATATTCAAGCCTCCCCGAGTAGGCGGAAGCCCAACAACGAAGTCCATGGAAATATCATGGAACTTCCACTCAGGAACGGGCATCGGCTGTACCATACCACCTGGTCGACGGTGCTCAAACTTGACCTTCTAACAAGTGAGACACCTAACAACATAGTCTGTCACATCTTTCTTCATACCGGTCCACCAGAAATATCTCTTCATACTCTTGTACATCTTTGAAGCTCCGGGGTGAATCGAAGTAGAGGAACAGTGTGATTCACTCAGTATGCGCTCCTTCAGCTCAGCGCTACTTCGTGGAATACAAAGTCGGCCATTCAGCCTGATCAAGTCATCATCATGAAGTCGGAAATCATACTTCTGGCTCTCGAATGTGCCGTCCATAAGTTTCTGCCGAATCTCTTGCATGTACTGATCGGACATCTGAGCACTCCGCACCTCATCAACCAAGCTAGAGTGAGAGATTAGCGAATGGAGAGAGTGTGCTCGGCGACTCAATGCATCAGCTACAACGTTTGCCTTACCTTCCTTGTACTGAAGGTTAATATCGTAATCAGTAAGGAATTCAACCCATCTTCTTTGCCTCATGTTCAACTCCTTCTGAGTGAACAAGTATTTCAAACTCTTGTGATCTGAATAAATTGTCACATTCACTCCATACAAATGGTGTCGCCATATCTTCAAGGCGAAGACAATGGCACCCAATTCTAGATCAGTGTAGGATAGTTTTCTTCATGTCGTTTCAACTGTCGGGAGGCGTAAGCCACGATCTTCCCGTGTTGCATCAAAACACAGCCCATACCTTTACCTGACGCGTCGCAATACACCTCAAAACCATCGGTACCATCTGGTATAGTCAGAACTGGTGCAGAAGTCAAAGCATCCTTGAGACTCTGAAATGAGCTCTCACAGTCAACTGTCCACTCAAATGGTGCATCCTTCTTCATTAAGGATGTCATCGGTTTCGAAACACTGGAAAAATTCTTTACAAACCTCCTATATACCCTGCCAGACCGAGGAAGCTCCGAATGTCGGTAACCGTCTTCGGTCTAGGCCAGGTGCGCACAGCATCAATCTTGGCCGGATCCACAGCGATCCCGGCCTCAGAAATAACATGACCAAGAAAAGAGACTTGGTCTAGCCAAAATTCACACTTCGAGAACTTCGCATATAGCTGGTTCTCTCTCAATGTCTGCAATACACTCCTCAAGTGATCTTCATGCTCGACCTTGGACTTAGAATAAATAAGAATATCATCGATGAAGACAACCACTGACCTATCCAACTGATCTCGAAACAAACGATTCATCAAGTCCATAAACTTCGCCGGTGCATTAGATAAGCCAAACGGCATGACCGTGAATTCATAGTGTCCATATCTGGTTCGGAATGCGGTCTTCTCAATGTCACTGTCCCTGATAGCAATTTGATGGTAACCCGATCGCAGATCGATCTTAGAGAACACAGATGCACCTTTCAGCTGGTCAAACAAATCATCGATACGCGGCAATGGGTAACGGTTCTTCACCGTAACTGCATTCAGCTCTCTGTAGTCGATGCAGAGGCGGAGACTACCATCCTTTTTCTTCACAAAAAGGACTGGTGCTCCCCATGGTGAAATGCTCGGGCGAATAATCCCTTGTCAAGTAGGTCTCTCAGCTACTCTTTGAGCTCTGTCATCTCAGCTGGAGCCATACGGTAGGGCGCCTTCGCTATCGGTCCGGTGCCCGGCACCAAGTCAATCTCAAACTCAACTGCCCGTGTAGGCGGCATGCCTGGGAGCTCCTTAGGAAAGACATCAGGAAACTCCGACACAACCGGCACATCTGGGCTAAACTCAGGGTCTCTCTCTATGTCCTGGACATAGTAGAGGTATACATCATTCTTTCTTCTGATTTCATGATACATGGCCATGGCGGAGATGATCTGTGTCGAAGGCTCCCTGGGCCTCTGGCGGTATGAAATGGTAACCCCAGACGGACTCCGAAGAAGCAGACGGTGCTCGGCACATATGATTCGGCCCTTGTGCCGCTCCAACCAGTTCATCCCCACAATCACATCAAATCCGAGCCCCTCGAACTCTATCATGTCGATCGGGAACTCTTCATTCTTAATTCGGACGGTGGCATCTCGGTAATAACGGGTGCATCGATCCGCTCCTTAGACGGGAGAGTGACTAGGAAGTCAGGTATCTCCTCCGCGTCTAACCCCAGTCTCCTCGCAAATGAGAGTGAGACAAACGTATGTGAGGCTCCAGAGTCGAACAGGATCATCACATCCACACCATTCACTGGGAAGGTACCGGTGAGGATAGTGCCACTTCTGCCGGCCTCTGCCTCTGTACACACACTCAGTGTACCTTCCATTCCGAGTACAGTGCCTAATTATTTCATAAACTTGATAAGTATATTGGTAACAACACGGGTGGAATACTTAGGAAATCAACACTGTTTTATTCATAAACTCATCCTTACACCATGATGGTATTACATTTGACTACATCGCTTAATACTTAGCATACTTAATGCATCACATACTTAACATACAGCTGACTTCACACTTTACATGATTACACATAACTTCAGAATTGCCTAAAGGTTAAATTCAAACGTCCAGGTTTCATGTGCGTGGCATTGATTATTGTCGGAGGTGCCGTATTCAGTTTGATCTTCTTGATACCATGATACAGCATCCTCGACTGCCCACCCATGATTAACACATCACCAGACTTCAATACTAACTTCCTTGCGAGGTCCGCACGCTTCTGCTCGCCATACATAAATACTGCGGTATCACCAATGGACCAAGACACCACGGGTACTCCCTTACTTAGAGACTCGGGTGTTTCGTCCTTATCTTGGTGTAAACCCAATCTTCCACCCTTTTGGTAGAAATTGACAATACACAAATCTGCCTTGATACTCGGAAGTGGTTCCGGTTCAACTTGCTGAGCAATTCCCACGGTGTGGTTAACAACCGCAAGGAACTCCTCAGGTATACTCGGTATGGTAGCTCCATCTTCAGCTCGTGTGTCCTGATATGTCTTGGTGTAAGGGTTCCAATCCTTACCCATGCACATCATCTTTAAATTCATCTTCGCCCCACTTGGGTATTCGGGTGTGTATAAACCTCCAGGTGCTGCTCCAAGCTCGTTGCAGCGTCGTATGATATGGATTTGTGCTTCGGGTGTCAGGTATCCTCGTAATAAAATCATACCTGGCTGGATAACCTGACACTGTTCCGTCGGATAGTCGATGATGTCGATGGTGGTCTCTTCAGAGGTTGGTGTGGGTGGGATTGGATAACAAATATTGAAGGTTCCTAAGGTTTAGAATTACCTAATTTAGGTGACTTTCACATTATACTTTAACTCATCACTTATGTGGTTACACATTCGGACTCACTAACACACATGCATGAAATGCGGTATGCAATCACTTATTTCATTTAATGGTTTAGGTGGTACCTGGTCTAGAAGAGGATCCTGGTGCCTCTGACCGGTCCACCACATTCAGGGCAGCCTTGCCTGCTCCCGGCCCTTTCCCCTTCTGGAAGTCGGTGTTCCCCTGACCTGAGGATGGCTGGTGAGTCGCTTTCGGGCCATCAGTGGTCGCGGCAGCCTTACCCTTCCATTGCCCCTTAGGCCTATAGTTTCTGCCATCGGGGTTTTGGTAGCACTCGAAGTCACGGTGCCCCAGCTTCTTGCAGTAGTGACACTGCACATCATTCCCTTTGCAGTCCTTGCCGGGGTGGTCACCTTTGCACCACTTACAGAAGTAGTGGCGCTCCGGTCCAGAGCCCGTACTGGCTGCTATCACAAACACAATCAGTACACACTTTACAACTTAATAACACACATTTAAATTGATTTCAGGGTCAGGTGGTTACCCTTGAGTGGCTGAGAGCGTAAGGGCTTAGCCGCATAGGCATAGGTGAGCCTCAGCGGCTCCTCAGCGGTGGTGGACTGGGCTTGGCCTTTGCCACCCTGTTGCTGGCCTTTCTGGGGCTGGGGGTAAGGTTTCTTCTTCTTTCCTCCCCCGTACCCTTGCGTGCTTTGGCCCTCGCTCGAGACCTTGCGCTTATGCGCATTCTCCTCGTCCCTCAGACGGACGTGATCTCCACCTTAGCAGCGGCATGATAGCACTCCTGAGGTTCAAGGTGTTAGTCATGCCCCCAACACATTTACACACCATATAACATAACTCATTCACACTTAGACATTATTTTAAGATACCTGCAAGGTATTGTACTCGGCTGGCCCCATGCCATAGCGTAGGCGGTGGCTGAGCCCACTGTAGAATCGATTCACTAAGACCCGGTTCGAGTAACCTAGGTCGGGTAGAAGATGAACAAGGTCGGTGAAGGCGGTGTAGTAGTCGTCCACCGACATCTTGTCTCCTTGTTTCAAGCTGTCTAGCTCCAGGCGCTTCGCCTCTTGCACATGTACTGGGTAGTACTTGGCTCGTAGCAATGCCGTGTACTGCTCCCATCCAAAATTCGGGTCGGCCACCTTCTCGGCCCGTACAAGTTTCCACCAATTTCTAGCCGAACCCTTCAAGTAAAATGCAGCAAGACGGACCTTGGCATCAGCAGGAACAGCCAAGGTCTCGTAGGCGGTCTCTAGCTCGAGATATACGCCTCTAGTTTGGAAGGGTCGGTCTCCCCTTTGAAGGACGGGGGTCGTAGATCGGCCAACGCTTTCACCCAATTGGTCTCGCGTGGTTGTGGTGGTGGTGGTGGTTCTGGATGATCCTGACCAACGGGTTGTTGCTGCCCTTGCTGCACCGCAGCTACTATCTGTGGTACCACATGAGCTAGGGCGGCCGCCACTGCTTCGGCCATCATCTGAGCGGTGGAGTTATTCCCCGTGTCTCCTGAACCGGGCCCCCCGTGGCCTCCTCCTCGTGGTCGCCCTGCCATCTGAACATACATGAGCACACATTAGTATTGTGGTTACAAACTTATCGGGTCAAATGTTTATAACGTCCTTTGGACGACAAGGTTTAAATTTCCTAACTCAGTATATTCCTAAGCTCGGTAATCGGTAATCAGAGCGATACTTCGCTCTGATACCACTTTTTGTAACACCCCAACCATAATCTCCACACTTAACCAATAATCGCAGCGGAAAACATAACTTAAACATTAACCAAAATCGGTGGTGTTACACGCCGTTAGCCACCCACGTGGCTAACAAGGCTGTTACGTACAAATGTATCGGTCTGATTACAAGAATCCCGAGCATAATTACAACCTTCCAAACTACTATCCAAAAGGAATCACAATATACCGAGTGTTAGTGTACAAAAATCACCAATCTAATCCTACATTCACCCAAATATACGACCTCGAGTGTAAACACTACTCGGGTTCAATATCCAAAAATAACAAAAGTATTCCTCCGGGCTCCAGCTACAACCACTCCGCTTCCTCGATCACTCTCCTGGAAAATAATATGTGCCCCCAAAGGGGGTTAGCAACCCTTGGCTGGCATGGTTAACGTGCAGCCCGCTGACTACCGGGATACACACAACTTTGTCATGATAACATGGCATTGATTTTAACATACAACATGTATATTACATAGCAAGAATATTGTATAACAATAACAACACATACATAGTGAGAACACTTCACTTTAGTAAACAACCAACATAGTTAGTCAACATAGTAAGCCTAGAGAATGTTTCCATCCTCATGTTATGCTTGTTACATAACTCATTACCGCTCTGTTAGTCGAAAGAGTAACTTAACTTAAAAGATGAGTCGGATATAGTGATCCGAGCACACTGAACACATGATTTCCCCCTAGCCCGATTGGAAGTCAGGTGAAATACCCCGGACTTAAATATGGTGATTAGAATACTTTAATATGGTATTTAAGGGCCTAATAGTGCCTAAGTAATTTTTGGTAAGGAAAATAAATCCAAAGAAATGGGAAAAACGCTTAGAAAGCGGAAAACGCTAAAATGAGCGTTAAATAACCATAGGAGGTACGAGACCGAGGTTATAGTATCGTAAGGATTCCTAAGGCTTATTCATGCCTAATTAGTATACGGGAATGATTCCCGAAGAAACCGGATCCAAATGAGGTATTAAAACGCTAATAGAGCTTTAGCGCACGTTTTTCGAGAAAACCCCAAAAACGTGACTTTAAGTGGTCAAACAGACCCGTAAAAATTATAAATCATTGAATAATAATTATTAAGCATTTATGGAAGCTTAATAACCAATAAAAAAAAAAGAAACGAGGAAATTCCGGAAAACGGGCCCGGTTAGTGAATAGTATCAAAAACCGGGTAAAATAACGAGCGTTTTCTATAAAAGACGAAAAACGCTCCAGCTAGTATTACAGAGGGGGCGGTTTTTACTGGTGTAACAGCTCTCACACACACACACAAGTAACAAATAAGTAAATCAAAGAAAGCAAAAAGTAAAAAGTACAAAAGTAAATAACCCCCTCTCTCCTCTTATCCTCATTTCTCTTCTCTCTCTCCAATTCCCTTCCCTCTCTCACGATGGAACCCCCTTCTGCAGCTCTCTTCTTCTTCCTCCCTCCTTGTTGGCGATTTCAAAGCCCCAAAGGAAGCTCCCATGGCTTCCTCACTTTCTTCCACAAGCTCTAGCTCCATTTGAGCTCCAAATGTAAAATAAAATACATATTTGAACTCCTCTCTTCAAGCTCTACATTTCTATCTTTCAAAATCCGAAAATGAGCAACTTCATCTCCATGGGTTTTCCCCATTTGAAGAGAAAAGCACACCATTATGGAGCTTGGAGTCTCCCCTTCCTCCTAAGGTAAAAAGTTTCAAGAAAAATCCATTTTTCCTCCATTCTCTATGGTGGCCGATTTTGCCCCTTCTTGTAATGCCTTGTTTCTTCTTTGTTTGAGCTTGGTTCAACTCTCCAATGGTGGAGGAACCCTCCTTTGCATTCAAGGCTTGAAAACCTCTCTTAAAAGCTCCAAGGTAAAAACCCTAACTAATGGTAATTTAAACCCTTCATTTAATTAGTGAGGTTTTAAGGGATTAGAATTCTAATTATATTCTCCTTATGTAATTTGGGTGTTGGGATGGAGTTTGGAAACTCCATCCCCCACATGGCCGATTTTGCAAGAAAAAGAGAAGGAGAAGAAGTGGAAAGGAAATGAAGGAAATATAAGCTCAAGGTAAGAGCTCTTCCTTAATGCGAAATTGTAATGCATTAGGGTAATGGGAATGAGTAAACCAATTTAAAGAAACCAAAATAATGTAGTAGGATTATAATTGTGTAAGTTTGGGTATTTGTGAACAAGTATGGGGATTGTAGGCCTTAGAGCCAAGGAATTGTGTATGTGTATTGATATTGTGTTTTGAGGAATTAAAGATGTATTAAGATTGCTTTGTATTGCTGGTAGGACCCTTATATGGGTGTGGGTAGAATAGGAATGATTTTGGTGATGATGGGTATGTGTGGATAAGTAAGAATTATAGGTGAGCTATGGAAAAATTTTGGTAGGAATTGTGCATTAAAGAATGACTTGGTGAATGGGAGAACCAGGGTATGTATTGGGGTTAGTAGAGATGTTTAATGACCATGGATTGGTAATTGGAGGATGAGGATAAAGTATATAAAGATCTGTAGCAAGAAGTGATAAAAATGTATTGGAGAAGCTAGAAAAAAATTAGAGTGCAAGATGTAGTGAAATGGATGTTGGACTTGGGTATAGACATGGTAATTGCTTGGAATTGTATTTGGGATGCTAGTAATGGTATTGGTAGTAGAAGTATTGGGTGTGAGAATTGAATTATAAAATCTGTAGCATAAGTGTAACAAAAACTGTTACAAGTGTTGAAGGGGGTGAGGAAAAATTGTGTATATGGATTTAGAAATGAGTAAGGTATTTGGGGGATGAACCAAGGCAATTTTGAGGGCCTAAGTAGTGTTAAAATATGTGGGATTAAGTGTAGGAACAATGGGGAAGAAATGGGTAAAGAGAGGACTGAAAACAGAAATGAAAACTGAAGTACTGGGCCGGACCGACCTTGGGACCGAACTTGCAAGGTCGGTCGAGCCCAGATTTACAAAGGACGGAAACCTTCTGGAATGGACCGACCTTGGGACCGGACATGCAAGGTCGGTCGGCCAGAAGAATTTCCCGTAATGCAACCTACTGGAATGGACCGACCTTGCGACCGGAGTTCCAAGGTCGGTCGACTCAAAAATTTTCCGTCTTGTAAGCCACTGGAATGGACCGACCTTGCGACCGGACTTGCAAGGTCGGTCGGGCTAAAATTTTCCGTCAAGTAACTCCTGAATGGACTGACCTTGGACCGGACTTGCAAGGTCGGTCGGCCCTGTAATTTTCCATTCGTAACTCCTTACTGACTTCGACCGACCTTCTGACCGACCTGGGTAAGGTCGGTCGAGTCGAAACAAATATATATATATATATATTAGGGTTATCATATGTATATGAGTATATGCCTATACACATAGGTATATTAAATGTAGTAATACATCATTAATGGAAAGAAAGGATGAGGAAATGCACATGTGAGTGAGGAACAAGTTAAGGAAGTTGTAAGTATAAGAACATTAAGTATACCGGATAACGGGGTAAGCAAGGGAGTAGTAATATTGTATATCGTATGAGCATAGTATTAATAACAATGTTGGAAACATTACCAGTGGAACAAGTGTGAACCAAGGAACAAGGGAACACGTGTTAAAGCTAACTCCGGTGAAAGGTATGATTTTCTCATGCCCCGTATGCTAACCGAGTTACGTTGATTTGTGTGCTGTATGCCGGCTAATCAAGACTACGCATGAAAATGGTTTATTGCCTTCATTGTATGTCTTGATGTATGTTGTGTGAGCTAACCCTTCATGTTTGAATGTGTGGCTTCATTTAGTGCGTAGATCGACTCATAGATGAGTCTTGTTGTGTAGTGACTCGTAGTAAGAGTCATGTCGTGAACTAATGGAACAGTAGCAACGCACTAAACTATCGAAACATAAACGATAACGCAACCCAATGAACTCACTAGAATGTGAGAGAGTGCACGGGTATAGCCTTCCGATAACGGTAGGAGAAACGAATGAATAATCCACAAACAAAAGTAGTGGAAATATATAAACCTCCATTAGAGGAATTAATCTTGGTGCAAGACATGAACCATGAGAGTAGTAAAGAATGAAGAGGGATCTCCAAACCCCTTAGCAATTAGTCGACCCATTATGAGAGGACCCGACTGATGCAAGTATGCCCCAACGAGGGAGTATTCGATATGTTGGGGAAACCCTTAAACCTGAGGATACTAGACGGTGGTAATTCCATAGCTAGCAGAGGTTCGAGAGATACTTCTAGGCTAATCCATGAGATTGAATTATACTCTAAGGAAGATGTTGGGAATTTGAGTAGTCCGGTAAAACAGACATTTGAGTATTTGAGGAGCTAAGCGTATAGCCCTCGTTTGAGGTCCGGTGGCGAGTCTTGTGTATGACTCTACGCAGAGGCCAAAGTAATGAGTAATGAGTATTGCGTAAGTATGCAAAGTAATGAGTACTGAGTAAGAAGTGAGTATGAGTATGTAATAAGTACCGAGTATTGAGTATGTATGAGTAAGGACTGAGTACTGAGTACGTATGAGTATGTATGGAGTATTGAGTAGCAAGTATACACAGTATAGTAACGAGTACGAGTAAGAATCGTGTACGAGTAGGACACCGAACATGGAGTGATGAGTATACAAGAGTAAGGAGTGAGTATGAGTAGAGTAACGAGTAACGCACGAAAGTGTATTGAACAAATAGCTAGTATGAACGGTTTGACTATCGAATTGTCTTCCGTAGTAAGTATGAACCTTGTGTGTATGTAGGTATTGTGATGTATTGTTGTAGCATGAGTATGTATGTATGCATGTAAAATGAACTCCATGTATATCCGACCCAAAGTAGTCTGCGTACCGCGGTTAGCACGCGGTATATGCGAATTTCATGCGCAGCGTAAGCTGACCCCTCGGGGGCCGTTTTTAGTGTGCAGGTACCCGAAGTTGATCACCGTTCGAGAGGGTAGGACGGGGACTGCTACGTAGCATGGGTAGTTGTATAGTAGGGATTGGCACTTGTTTATTGTAATGCGAATTTGGAAGCTTAAACTGTATCGGTAATTAAGGATGTAGTACACTCGGTATAGTAATGAATTAAGTGTATCGAATTATGAATGAGTAAGCAATGGGAAGTATTGTATTATGTAGAGCACTCGGTATGTTCATATCATCAGACCGATAGTATGTAGAATTGTAACTCGCCTTGTTTGTCACGTGGGTGACTAACGGCATTGTACACCCCCGTTGAGTAAGTAATATCCGCTGCGAAGGTAAGTATGGTACAGTAAGGACGGTATTAGCGGTAGGGGTGTTACATCAGGTAGGTAAGCTTTGGCTAAGCTAGTGGGCGGTCGGAATCCAAAAAGGAAAACAACCTTAACATAAGGAGAGAGCCGAATCTGATGCAGATGTCGACCCCCATACATACACGCGTGACCGGAACGACCGGGTTCCTCACTCCCCGGTTAGCACTTGTTAGAAGTCCCATTGTTGGAACTTAACACAATCAATCACATATAAGTATTTAAGTCCAGTTAGACACCCAAGGGAAATGGGATGCACATTAACAACACACACCACAACTTGCTCATACATAGCCGAGGTTAGAACGTTCCTTAAGTTGAAACGTGAAACCGGGTACCGCTCTCTTACGTATCCTAGTTGGTCAACTAACGGGTTAGTACGTATTCGAGGTTAACAGTACCGGTACACATACGCCACAATAATAACAATGACCGTAACTCATTTCATGATTTAATCTTACAAGGTCATAAACACACAGAAACAAACAACCACAAGCCGGTGTAAACCGGTAGGCAACAGACTGCAAGAAAACCATACCTCGGTCCTTGTTGATTCGAGTTCCACCGAGGTAGTTCCTATACATAATTAATAACGTCGGTTAATTTACCTTTCATGAACTCTCGGTTTACTAAGTGGTTTACATGTTTACACAACGAGTTTTCACACTAAAACTTACACTTAATTATCCTCATAATACACACTAGGGTTTACTACACAAGCCTCATTACCTTCCTTAAACTTAATTTTTTTTTCTCGCCCGGACCTCCCACAGGGGCGGTCCCTAGGGGCGGTCCACGACAGAGGCTCCGACGAATTTTTTTTTCTTATTTCTGGTATGGACCTCCCCACAGGGGCGGTCCCTAGGGGCGGTCCACAACAGAGGGCAATTTTCAAAGTGTTTTTCTTCTCATTTTGAACTCCAAATTGAACCCAATTTTTTTCTAATCATTTCACATGTTCCCCCACATGTTTTAACACCTTCTTGGCACCCTTAAACCCTCTTTAAACATCCCACACACTCCTTAAAACATTTACCCAAACTTTTACTAAATCTTTAACACTTAGAGCATTTGCTTTTCTTGTCTACTTGATCTCTTCACCCATTGTTGCCCCAAGCTTCCTACATGTATGAAGGTATTTTATAACACCAATATAACCTTTTACACTTGCTTAAATCATTATCAAATCTTGTTACCCAATTCTTAATCACTTTCAAATTTCACCCCAAATTTCCCACACTCCTCTTACAAGACTAAAACTTATTTTTGTTAAGTGCTATGCTACAGATTTTCCTCACCACTCTCACCCACTTACTAGTCCACTAATAATGTCACATTCCCACCTTAAAGTCCCCTCATCTATCCATATCCATCTACCTAGTTTCCAACCGATTTTTATACTACTAATTTTCCTCTCATAATACCTTGTAGTTCTCTAGTTTGTTCCCACCTAGAAATGTACTTAAACATTAAATTCTACACAAATTTTGACATGATCTCCCCATAATTTTAACATGTTCCCACACATTATTTAGCCCTCAAAAACACTCCAACCCACAAACTCACCCAAAACACTAAACCACACTTAAATTCATCATTTCAAACAACAATAGCACCATTGTACATAAACCTTAAAAGCTTGGCTCTTAGGCCCTTAATCAACATCAAATTAAACACTGAATTTCCTCATATTATTCGCAACACCTGTATTTCACTCAACATTTATATTTGCACCAAAATAAAACACAAAGTCCTTAAAACACCACATAAGCTTAAGGTAGTTATTTACCTTGGATTTCTTTCAAACTTTGCCTCCTCCTTACTTCTTGTTCCACAAACGATTTCCAAATGGGGTTATTTGTTTCACTAATGACCAAATACCATGAATGGTAATGAGCACCAAGGAATTAAATAAAGCTCTTGCAACAACCCTAAAACAAGAGGGTGTTTAAGCATGAAAATGAAGAGATTTTACCTTCTACTTCACAATGGAGTGTTTGGAATTAAGGGTGGCAAGCTCCAGCACTTAATGAGGATTTAAACAAGCTAAAATGAAGAGCCAAAAATGAAGTTCAAAATAGAGGCAAAATCGGCCAAGAAGAGATGGAGAAATAAATGAGTTTTTGAGTTATTTCTTACCTTAACCCATCAAAGGGTTGATTAGCTTCAAGAATGGGTGGTTTCCTCTTCAAAATGAGCTACACCCATGGAAGTCAAATGTGGAGTTTTGAGATTTTGAAAGGTGGAAAATGATCTCCAAAGCAAGGTGAGTATTTTGGTGTATTTTGTTTTCGATTTGGACTTGATTTAGTGGTGGAACAAGAAAGGAGAAGAGTGCAGTTGGGGAAGGCTCGTGAAATCGCCATTAGAGGAACAAGGAACAGAGAGAGAGAGCTGGAAGGGGGAAAATCGTAAGGGAGAAGGAGAATAGAAGAGAGAGAAATGTGAGAGAGTGAATATGTGTGTGAGAGGAAAGTAAAGTAACATTGTGTTTTATTATTTTTGTCTTTAGCTAATATAATAGAGCAATTACAACAAGAGAGGGGGCTGGGTAGATGGAACAATATGAAGACACAAGAGAATAGAGGAAAGAGAGTGTGAGAGAGAGGAAAATAAAGCACTTTTGTACTTTACTTTTTTTATGCTTTTTGTACTTTAGCAAATAGAGTAGAATAAATAAAATGAGAGGGAGAGGGGGCAAAACGTGGGCTACCTCACACAAGGGGCAAAAATATGATTTTTGATAAAGTAGAGAGGAGGTGGCACATGGTCATTTAGCAGATAACACCCGTAAGTTCCCGAACTGTCAGTTTTAACAGTCCGGGTCCGGTTTCCGGATTTTTGTTTTATTTATTTTTTTATGGTTCTAGACCTTGACTAATATTTAATTATAGCCATATGATTGACTATAAATTTTTATTAGTCCTTTAAACCCCGTTTAAAATCACATTTCCCGGTTTCTCGAAAAACGTGCTTTAAAGCTCGTTTTGCATTTTTAATCCACTATTTGGATCCGTTTCCTTCGGGAATTTTTCCCACATGTTCTTAATGACTAAATAACTCCTAGGAATCCTTTTAGGACCCTAGTTAAGGTTACATACTTACTATAATCATTTAACACACGTTTTTGCGTTTTGTGACTTTTACGCGTATTCTTTTTCTTTTTTTGTTTTCGTTTCTTCACTAATGGTCTTAAGGACTTAGTTAGCCTTAAAATATCATAATTACATAATTAATTAACATATTAAGGTTTGGGGTATTTCAAAATAACTAGGGGAGTGAGAAAGCAACTAGATCTGGGAATGGAAAGCAAGCTAGAACAGGAATAAAAAAAATTCCCGCGCACCAGTTCAGTTTTTCTTATGTTTTGATGCTTCAGTTGCCGGTTGGTGTTTCAGTGTTGCTCTCTGTATAACCGTATTTCATAAGAGTAAGGGAGTGGTTGTGGCTAGAAAATGAATTTACAACAGTGCTAGTGCATTAATCTCGGTGGATATATCCATTGAGAAGACTAGAGAACAGTTTAACAAAACAAGTGAAAAATGTTGAAGAACATACATATTCCGTTTCATACTTTCGACAACTGATAGTTTCAGTATAATTGTGTTACAAGAGTTACGTGAGTGTTGTACTGCTTTGAAAAGGAACTCGAAACCTACCCAAACTCATCTAACTCAGGGTGCAAACACTTTGGGGTAAAACTAGAAGTAAGATTAATGACCACAAGAAGGATAAAAGAGAGGGTACACACGTTGAGTTCAGCTCTGCAGCTTTGTTGTTCCAGTACAAGGGCATATCAGAAGGATTAACATTGTGGTTTGGTGTTGTGTCTGCGTTAAACTGTGCTAGAACGATTAGCAAGTAGGTAAAAAGTCTTGGGTAGAATTGGGAACAGGCCAACAACTGAAAGTAAATGGGGAGAAGAGAGATACAAATGGTGTTTTAGGATTCCGACTAAATGCTGTTTCGGTGTGATTAAAGTAAAGATGGTGTAAGAGAGTTGTAATGGGTTGAAAATGAATTTAAAAACCTTGCTGACATATGGGTAATGGGAAATACACTTGGGGAAACTTAAGGACCGGGTTGGTAACTTAAACAAAGGAGTTAAATAAAGATATGTGCAGTTGGTGTTTCCAATTCGGTATCGTTCTCGCTTCTGTCTAGTGGAGTTCAAGGTGACCAACAGTGTTATATTTGATTGGTTATGAGTATAAAACCTTGTTAAAACATCTAACTAAACTGCCACCCATTTTGGGGAAATCAACAATAAGTTTCTACATTAGAAGTTAAGAATAAAGCGTGGTACCAAAACCGGAATAGTAGGCACTAGTAATGGTGCAGTAGTTTAGTAAGTTAAGAGAGGAGGGTAACAAGTTATGGTTTAATTAGAAATATAACTAATTGAGGAAGGGCGAAAGAAATCAAGGAACGGCCCAAGATTTTACTTGTGAACTAAGGTAGGGCGAAGTTTAAATAACTAGAAATGAGAACTACTTAGCAAAACGTGGGTTCCGAATTCAACTTGGGAAAAGGGGCTAATATTGTCACCTACCTCGCCTAAGACTAGGGTGAGCACTATAAGAAGTTTTATGGATATTAACGTGTGAACAGACTTACTAACCCGTTCGTATAACCGATATAGGATTGTATCATCGGGAGGCGGGAAACCCTAGTGCGAGCTTTTACTTTGACTGATAAGAGGTATGGACATGTGTGGTTCGTATGTTGCCGTGTTACACGGCTTGTGTGTTGTGCCTTGTTTGTTTATGACCACAAGACCAATGCATGAAAACGGATGTTTGTTTTACTGTGCTTATTTGTCTGTTGTGAGCTTGTGTAAGGCTTGTGAATGGATTGATTATTTTCCCTGCTTACCTGCTTGCTATTATTGTGCATATTGCTTGCGCGCACACAGTAGTGTAGTCCCTTCTCGTTGATGAATCCTTGAGATGAAACACAACGAACTTCGTAAACAAACCAACGGAACTACATAAAGGGAAAAACTCCTCTTAACTATAGGGGACCTCTAAAGACACCCACTATGGTGTCGAACTATCAAAGGTAATGATAAGCCAATACCCTTTAGAAATGAGTAGGGAGACGGACCCTTTGTATCCGGGGTAGAGACCAATAAGATTAAAAGGAATAGGGAGACGGACCCTTTGTATCCGGGGTAGAGACCAATAAGATTAAAAGGAATAGGGAGACGGACCCTTTGTATCCGGGGTAGAGACCAATAAGATTAAAAGGAATAGGGAGACGGACCCTTTGTATCCGGGGTAGAGACCAATAAGATTGAAAGGGAATAGGGAGACGGACCCTTTGTATCCGGGGTAGAGACCAATAAGATTAAAAGGAATAGGGAGACGACCCTTTGTATCCGGGGTAGAGACCAGAACATTGAAAAGGCATAGGGAGACGGACCCTTTGTATCCGGAGCAGAGGCTAGTAACATTTAAAAGGAATAGGGAGACGGACCCTTGGTATCCGGGGCAGTGGCTCGTAACATTTAAAAACAACAGAGAGAGAGAGAGCTATCCGGAATGGAGGAATAGCTATGAAGAAGACGTACCCAACCCAAATGGTGGTGATAAGAGAATTCACAAATAACCCCTAAAGAAACAAGGAAAGATTAGCACCTACATGAGATGGTCACGGGATCTAATTTACATCCCCAGACCTGGTGCAAGGAAAGAGAAAGAAAATACACTTTAAGGGAACAAGAGGAAAGAAATGAAAACACACAACGCTCGTACGATCCCATAGTGAGGATCATGGGTATTACATACCTATGCACACGTTTTATTATGTACATGATTGCTGTTGTGATACTAGCAGCTTGTTGTGCTTGGTTGTTGTTGCTGATGTGTTACTACCTTTAAGTGTGTATGATACTATGATGTACTGTGGTGTGTTTTACTGCTTTATTATAGCATGTAGATTGACTTAATAATATTCGACCAAGTAGTCGTGTGGCCCGGCAACATACGGGCTACACACGTTCATACTCAGCGTAGTTTGCTGAGTCCTTCCCAACCCAAATTTTTACAGGTATTATGCCGGACGATAACGGGCGTAGGCGGGATGACTACCATGGGGGTAGTCCATCAGGGTATAACGTTTGAGGATGTGGTTGTATGTCTAATGTACCCTAGATGAAATTCTTAATTTATAATTTGGCAATTTGTTGTAGACACTCGATACTGGGAATTGTATCTATATTGTACATGAGTTTTTATTGAGGGCTGTTTCCAGTCATGCAGACCGTAACTTGGTGTTGGTAGTGTGGTCTGTCAACCACGTGGGTGGTTGGCGTCTGTGACACCCGAATGATGTTGAGAACCCGCTGCATAGTTGTCTTGTATTAAGGCTAGGAGCTTATTTGTACTACTGGATGTTTATTCGGGGGTGTTACAGAAAGTGGTATCAGAGCGTAGTTGCGCTCTGATGACTGGAACAGAGAAGTACCGAGTATAGGAAAACCTGAAACTAGGAAATTCTGATAGCGGGCCAAGGGTTGGGGTAGTACGTGAGGCGCGTTAGTTAGGGTTCCTCCCCAGTAATTACTGGATACCTAACAGACACCTACACCCAACCTCCACGTCCCTAGGGTCCATTTAAATTCATAGGAAAACGCCGGAGAGGTAGAAAGCCTCCTCACACTCGGGAAAACCCGATCTGGCATCTACTTAATGTTATACGATCAACCCGAGAGGAAAAGACTATACTTCAGGCGTTGGCCAAAAGGATAATACCCGTAGAGGGACCAATTTTAGCGACAACTTGGGTCGACATGCTTAGCAGTCGATAGGACCCTACCTCAAAAAAAAGGGGGGAAATACCCTAAAATTTATGTAATAAATAAAGCTCAAATAAGCAATTAATTAATCTAAGGATGGTATTGAGATAAATACTGCAATTCGAGCACCTGAGAGGGTAATTTAAGAAAACCTCTCGTAAACCAATGAAATCAGAGAATATAATTCGAGACGTAATTACACCATAAAATTGGTACGATCTATAACGCTGAATAAAGCATGACGCAATTTTACACACTAAATCTAATATTTCGGGACTCAATAAATTCCCTGCTTCTTCTTACGTTTCTCTTCATTCTCTGACAGTAATATATTTCTAAGACACCAATTACAGTTCCCTGAGAAAAGCTCATTGGTAAAGGGATCATAAAAAGAACTCACGAACCTTGTAAATAGCCATTACCATAGGGCACTAGTTACCCACCCAAACACAAATCAAACAGATAGGAAATGGCAATGAATAATGCCACTATTGTGAAATAATCCCTCCAAACACACTACATATTCAGGGACTCTAAACAGGATTTAACAAACCATATATATATACCCATGTACATACATACATACCAGAAAAGACAAGACACCAATAAAACCCAAGGAGTAAACGGGTTCAATTAAAGAAGGTCATGATTATTAAATCAACCATACCTAACTTGAGTTAACAATACAACTCAACGATCGAAAATAAATATGTGGACCATGTAGCGAATGAACAAATATACATACCCAAATGGTACGAGGATTGGAGTGAGAAGAACTTATAATTCAAGAAAATATAGGTTGGAGGGAACACTCACATGAAGATGTATATAAATCAAGGGATCATTATAATATGAATATGACCTTGAACCTTATGACACATGAGTATGTATTTAGGTACACACCTAGATGTATACAAAGTTAGAAGATTAACACACTTAATCTCAAGGCTTAGATCTTGTTACTAGTCCATGAATTGATTGCCAGATGACTAGAAACCAGAGGGGTAAGAATTAGAATTAGTTAAACTAATTATTCGCTTTAAACGGACGTGCAAGGTTAAACTTGACCCTGGCCAGGTCAAGTGACACGGAGCACAAATTGGGGTGAAGGAGTAGTCCAACACTTACGCTGATCACGTCGATGCTGGATGATTCTCGAAACCCCCTACAAGTGGACACATAAACTACAATTTGGTGAAAGTTTATAAGTTGGATAAGTAAAAATGCAAAGGAAGCAGTGTTGAAACCACATAAAATACATGGATACATGGCTCGAAAATTCGGGATAAACCCATGAGTATACAGATATGTGAGGATTTGAAATGGGGTGATGTTACTATTAACCCAAAAGTTACCATGTAAATATATACAATCGCAATCAAATGCAATATGTAACCGATAGTAGTCAATTACCTTAGTACCTGGCGGGACATAAGAACAATAATGATGGTGAGAAGGAAACTAAACATCCTATGTAAAATAGTTTACAATCATAGAGACTTCTAACATATATAATTCAGTAACCTTTTGACTGAAACTAATTAAAGTCAACCAGCAGCGTCAAAGCCATAAATGGGGCTGAAAAATAAAGATTTCTCAAAGATGAAAAACATCTCATTTGGCTGTGCACGTTAGCGGAAACAAAAAAGAGGTAGTAATGCTAGCAGAGCAGACTAGCTATCTACACATAATTACGAGCGGTAAGATAAACTAAACAAGTCGTGTAACAAAGACACGTCCGTGAGAATCAAATATTAAGAACTAAATAGCTGCTACGGAGCATACTTGAACTAAAGCCAAAAAGTCAGCCAAAAAGAACAATTCAGACGCTTAAAAGCGCACAAAAAAAAATGAACTTCTGACCTCCAGAGTAAATAGATAAGACCGTGTATAAATTATAATACCCCACGGCAGTCAAGAGGCCTTTACTCCTAAATGATAAAGATACAAATAAGCCATGCACTACCTTGAAAAGTATAGTGAAGGAAAACCAAACCTGAAAGTAATCGAAGTCGCACAGCAGAAGCTGGTGGACCATATTTCACATTTTTCAGTTGAATAACAAGTGACTTATCTGCCAATACCCTAGACCCAGGGAGGATAACCCGAATCCGTATAGGTCGGTGAGGATACCGATAAGAATCTTTGAGACATAAACTGAGCCATTAACATAGTCAAGGCATTTGATAGGCTTATAAGGTGAGCTGCATTACATAGAAACAAGAAAACCTCATGAGACTTAAATATGATATAATAGGGATTACGTGGGCGTAATCCATTTTTAAGTGGGGTAGGCGCGCTGCGTTTTAGGTCGCGTTTTACCGTGTTATTGCTCGTTTGATGGATTGTTTTGATTGCATGGTGGTTATGAATGAAGGACTCGTCCTCTTGATTGTATATGAGTACAATATATGAGAATTATTGGTACGTTAAAATATTAGTGAGAACTTGGTGAAGCCATAGATATGGCGTGGTGCTTATAAGCACAAATGGTGAAATAGAACTGTGGACCTTGGTTGGAAATTGACTATGTGTATTCCTACAACCACACGTTGGTTGGTAGGTCTGTGTGTATGAATTGTGCAGAATTGTGTGTGTACTGTATTGGATGTACTTTGTGCTATGAATGAATGTTGTGTGCCGTGGCTTGCACTTTAGCATGTTATATACATTGCTAGCATCTTGGTCTAGTATGAGAACTTGTGTGAAGCCACTAATGTGGCATAGTGCTTAGAAGCACTGAGAATTATAATTATGGGACTTAGTCCCTTGGTTATCATGAATGAATGTGGGACTTGATCCCTAAGATTACTAGGAGTGGAAAATATAAGTTAAGGAAGTAAGACTTCGGGACGAAGTCTCTTTTAAGGGGGGTAAGTTGAAACACCCCTGAACATTTAAACGCATAAAATCATAACGCGTTTTATAATTCGGACATAAAATAACGTACGAACAATCCGAACGCGCGACAACGTTACATATTAATGTAGTCACGTACTTATGTATGTACGAATACGAATACAACGTGTAACATTACGATATTAAAACGTTGTGAATAATAAATAATAACGTCGCATAAGCACATATAAGTAAAACGCGACAAGTATATACATATACGTATATATAACTAACAACGTAACGAATAAAGTAGCCACATATATACTAATAATGCGACATACTATATAGTCGCCTTTGTATACAAATTAGCATATATACTTGGTACAAAAAAAAGAGAGTGAATACACTCCTGCCGGGATTCGAACCCGAAACCTCTCATACCCTTCCTGAACCCCTTAACCGGTTGAGCTATGCTCGTATTTGGTAACTACTATGCAGCACTTCATTTTGTTATAAAACAACAAACAGGATCAGACCCCACCCATGCCCCCATGTCCGATAAACCATGCTCTTTAAATTCTACTGTCACCAACTACCGACAGGCTTCACGGTTCGTACAAGTCCAGAGGAAAAGAAACTCTCAACTTCCCATAACTGCTTGTCCCTCCTTTGTTCTGCCCGATACTCATATGCGATTTCCCAGTTCCTTCTTTGGCGATTTACTGCCCCCTCACACCTCCACCATAATTCAAACCTGTAATACTCCTCTTGCATGTCTGAGACTGGGAATATTCCCGGTTGAGAGACTGGAATAACGCAAGAGCAATCGTCAAAAACAAAACACAGCAAGGTAAATTGGCGACTAACTCATCTCCTCTCCTTGTCTTCCCGAATCGCCCCCTAGTAATTCCTAGTCTTTTCCTTTGCGATTTATTCCTCCTTCACACCCCTATCAAAACTCAAACCTCTTAAATTCTCCCCTTGCATGTCTGGAAACCTGGGGCACTACCGGTGGAGAAACTGAGACAATACAAGATCAACTATCGCAAGCTGTGCATGCAAGCCTGCTAACTGGGTCCCTGAAATTCGGTGAGGAAACCCTCTCCTTGACCTCTCAAAGGTAAGGGCAGGAAACCGTAAACTATGGCTGTTTAATCCCTTCCCTAGGCTCTGTTTTTAATGTCCGTAAGTTCTGTGTTGACCACTCCTCTTTTCTAACCTTCTGCATGCCTGAATTTATTTGGGAAAGCTCCTCACGGTTGCGCCAAAGGTCATCAAGAAATCCATCTCAAACTGTACTGACTACGGTTCCAAGGTGAGGCCTCCAACCAGCCTGTTTAACATCTACTTGTCTCTGTTGTTGACCGTAAACACCCCTAACTCACCTGGCCTTTCTTTTTCTTCCATGTCTGATTCTTGCATGCATGGTATCTTCCATGAAACCCCACTCAAGCCGTGAGAAGAAGGAAGAAATCTCCCTCTATTCTGACCAAGGTAAAACGCCAAACTTTAGTCCTTGCATTATCTATCATTCCTTCATAAATCGGGTGAGATTACGAGTTGCTGATCCGACTATTTTTCTTGTCCTGCCACATGGTCGAATGAAGCCTTGAACCCATCCATCAGTTCGCCAAGAAAATTTCCGGGGAAACCTAGGAGAAATCATTCCCTAACTCAAGGTAAGAATTTAACCGAGAGTTCTTGAGTATTGCCCACTACTTTAGTTTGAAACTAAAAGAGAGATTCCGGTACAAAAAAAAACTAACACTGAGTCCCTTCTTAACTAGGACCGAAAGCTGTTCAAGGGAGACCAAGGGAATCAGCAAAGAAATCCAGCCGAAAGTCCTTAAGGTAGTTGACTAAACTCATATCATTATATGATTGAGAATTCTGCCGAAAACTGAGAGAGTAACCCATTGGTAAGCTAGTAATTACCACAAAGAAATCTGGGTATGTGTTGGGTTGTTGAGTTAGTAAAGTTGATGTTCTAGGAGTTAATTACTGGGTGATAAGTGGTGTGTTCTGTTTGCCGAGAAGATAAGGTATTGTCCTGAGAATTTTTGAGCGAAGATTTATCAAGGAGGCTAATGCTGGGTAACTTAATATACCATGTCACAATTGGCTAAGGAAAATCTGGTTATAAATTGCTGCTGTGAAACAACAACAGAAAAAAAAAACTAACGTATCTAGGTTGAAATTGTGCTTCTTGGTATCTGGCAAATCTGTTTTCGGTTGGAATGGGAAAGTAGTAATAGGAGATTGAGGAACCTAAAGCTTGGCTAACCCACGTAACTAAACAGCAACCAATCTGGTAGTGTTTGGGGAAAAACAAACAGTCAACACAAATAAATAGAAGCTAGAAGTAGAAAAATGGAGAAAAGTAATTCTGTTTCAGCAGTTTTTGACTTCTGTTTAAGAGACTGCAGAGCAGTGGTCCTGGTCGCCTTGAGTCTGTTTTGAGGTTAGAAGTCTAGGCAAACTACGTAATTAATGGGAAACCAACTTGGGAGAGATTGAGAGACAGGTTCTCGATCAAACAGGAAGAGAACAAAAGAGAGTCATGAGGTCGACATTTCAGTTTACAGTTTTTCTTCCTGAAGCAGTGATTTCTGTATAACTCAATGACAGAGCGTGTGCAAGGGGTTATACTGAGAGTTTTATGAACTCAAAGCTTTGCTCACTCACCTAAGTAAAGGTGTTAACGTATGGGGAAGATTAGAAAATCAACCGTGATCAAACAAAAAAAATAATAGGAGAAGGTTTTGGTCAGTTGTGTTTCAGTTCCAATGATGATTGAATGTTCTGTTTGGGAGATTTTGTCTTGGTGGTGTTGGGCTAGGTTGAAGTTTAAAATCATACTAAGAAGGTAAATAACTAGGGGAGTGAGAAAGCAACTAGATCTGGGAATGGAAAGCAAGCCAGAACAGGAATAAAAAAAATTCCCGCGCACCAGTTCAGTTTTTCTTATGTTTTGATGCTTCAGTTGCCGGTTGGTGTTTCAGTGTTGCTCTCTGTATAACCGTATTTCATAAGAGTAAGGGAGTGGTTGTGGCTTGAAAATGAATTTACAACAGTGCTAGTGCATTAATCTCGGTGGATATATCCATTGAGAAGACTAGAGAACAGTTTAACAAAACAAGTGAAAAATGTTGAAGAACATACAGATGCCGTTTCAGACTTTCGACAACTGATAGTTTCAGTATAATTGAGTTACAAGAGTTATGTGAGTGTTGTACTGCTTTGAAAAGGAACTCGAAACCTACCCAAACTCATCTAACTCAGGGTGCAAACACTTTGGGGTAAAACTAGAAGTAAGATTAATGACCAACAAGAAGGATAAAAGAGAGGGTACACACGTTGAGTTCAGCTCTGCAGCTTTGTTGTTTCCAGTACAAGGGCATATCAGAAGGATTAACATTGTGGTTTGGTGTTGTGTCTGCGTTAAACTGTGCTAGAACGATTAGCAAGTAGGTAAAAAGTCTTGGGTAGAATTGGGAACAGGCCAACGAACTGAAAGTAAATGGGGAGAAGAGAGATACAAATGGTGTTTTAGGATTCCGACTAAATGCTGTTTCGGTGTGATTAAAGTAAAGATGGTGTAAGAGAGTTGTAATGGGTTGAAAATGAATTTAAAAACCTTGCTGACATACGTGGGTAATGGGAAATACACTTGGGGAAACTTAAGGACCGGGTTGGTAACTTAAACAAAGGAGTTAAATAAAGATATGTGCAGTTGGTGTTTCCAATTCGGTATCGTTCTCGCTTCTGTCTAGTGGAGTTCAAGGTGACCAACAGTGTTATATTTGATTGGTTATGAGTATAAAACCTTGTTAAAACATCTAACTAAACTGCCACCCATTTTGGGGAAATCAACAATAAGTTTCTACCATTAGAAGTTAAGAATAAAGCGTGGTACCAAAACCGGAATAGTAGGCACTAGTAATGGTGCAGTAGTTTAGTAAGTTAAGAGAGGAGGGTAACAAGTTATGGTTTAATTAGAAATATAACTAATTGAGGAAGGGCGAAAGAAATCAAGGAACGGCCCAAGATTTTACTTGTGAACTAAGGTAGGGCGAAGTTTAAATAACTAGAAATGAGAACTACTTAGCAAAACGTGGGTTCCGAATTCAACTTGGGAAAAAGGGGCTAATATTGTCACCTACCTCGCCTAAGACTAGGGTGAGCACTATAAGAAGTTTTATGGATATTAACGTGTGAACAGACTTACTAACCCGTCCGTATAACCGATATAGGATTGTATCACCGGGAGGCGGGAAACCCTAGTGCGAGCTTTTACTTCGACTGATAAGAGGTATGGACATGTGTGGTTCGTATGTTGCCGTGTTACACGGCTTGTGTGCTGTGTGCCTTGTTTGTTTATGACCACAAGACTAATGCATGAAAACGGATGTTTGTTTTACTGTGCTTATTTGTCTGTTGTGAGCTTGTGTAAGGCTTGTGAATGGATTGATTATTTTCCCTGCTTACCTGCTTGCTATTATTGTGCATATTGCTTGCGCGCACACAGTAGTGTAGTCCCTTCTCGTTGATGAATCCTTGAGATGAAACACAACGAACTTCGTAAACAAACCAACGGAACTACATAAAGGGAAAAACTCCTCTTAACTATAGGGGACCTCTAAAGACACCCACTATGGTGTCGAACTATCAAAGGTAATGATAAGCCAATACCCTTTAGAAATGAGTAGGGAGACGGACCCTTTGTATCCGGGGTAGAGACCAATAAGATTAAAAGGAATAGGGAGACGGACCCTTTGTATCCGGGGTAGAGACCAATAAGATTAAAAGGAATAGGGAGACACCCTTTGTATCCGGGGTAGAGACTAAGATTAAAAGGAATAGGGAGACGGACCCTTTGTATCCGGGGTAGAGACCAATAAGATTGAAAGGGAATAGGGAGACGACCCTTTGTATCCGGGGTAGAGACCAATAAGATTAAAAGGAATAGGGAGACGGACCCTTTGTATCCGGGGTAGAGACCAGAACATTGAAAAGGCATAGGGAGACGGACCCTTTGTATCCAGCAGAGGCTAGTAACATTGAAAAGGAATAGGGAGACGGACCCTTGGTATCCGGGGCAGTGGCTCATAACATTTAAAAACAACAGAGAGAGAGAGAGAGCTATCCGGGAATGGAGGAATAGCTATGAAGAAGACGTACCCCAAATGGTGGTGATAAGAGAATTCACAAATAACCCCTAAAGAAACAAGGAAAGATTAGCACCTACATGAGATGGTCACGGGATCTAATTTACATCCCCAGACCTGGTGCAAGGAAAGAGAAAGAAAATACACTTTAAGGGAACAAGAGGAAAGAAATGAAAACACACAACGCTCGTACGATCCCATAGTGAGGATCATGGGTATTACATACCTATGCACACGTTTTATTATGTACATGATTGTTGTTGTGATACTAGCAGCTTGTTGTGCTTGGTTGTTGTTGCTGATGTGTTACTACCTTTAAGTGTGTATGATACTATGATGTACTGTGGTGTGTTTTACTGCTTTATTATAGCATGTAGATTGACTTAATAATATTCGACCAAGTAGTCGTGTGGCCCGGCAACATACGGGCTACACACGTTCATACTCAGCGTAGTTTGCTGAGTCCTTCCCAACCCAAATTTTTACAGGTATTATGCCGGACGATAACGGAGCGTAGGCGGGATACTACCATGGGGGTAGTCCATCAGGGTATAACGTTTGAGGATGTGGCTGTATGTCTAATGTACCCTAGATGAAATTCTTAATTTATAATTGGCAATTTGTTGTAGACACTCGATACTGGGAATTGTATCTATATTGTACATGAGTTTTTATTGAGGGCTGTTTCCAGTCATGTAGACCGTAACTTGGTGTTGGTAATGTGGTCTGTCAACCACGTGGGTGGTTGGCGTCTGTGACAC